>CM046968.1:23696914-24296914 GCA_025698475.1 Gossypium anomalum | reverse complement strand
AAAGTAATCCGTGAAAGTCGAAGACCGCCACAGATCGCCAAAAGTCGACGCGTGATTTGAAACGAAAACACATTGAGTTTTGGTGGGAGACAAAGTATTTCTTAAAGTCTCACCTTGGAAAAAGATACTTAGGTTTGGCCGTAAAGGCAAAGCGAGTCCGAGGTTCATAGGGCCATATGAAGTATCCGAACGAATTGGTCGATTTGCGTATAGATTGGTTTTGCCCTGAACTTGAAAAGATTCACAACGTCTTTCATGTTTGATGCTTCGACGTTATAGATCCGATCCATCACACGTAATTAATCCATCGAGGTTGAAATACAATCCGATATGAGTTATGAAGAAGAACCGATTCGTATCCTAGCTCGTGAAGTGAAGGAGTTGCGAAACAAAAGGGTTAGTTAGTAAAAGTGTTATGGCTCAAGCACGGGATGGAAGAAGCTACTTGGGAACCAGAGAACTCTATGAAAGAGCGATACCCAAACCTATTTACTGGTAAGATTTTCGGGACGAAAACTTCTTAAGTGGGGAAGAGTTGTGTGACCCTAAAGTGACCCTAGTCGGAAGCGGTTTGGGACCGCTAAACCGAGTCACCGAATTAATTGAATATATTATTTACTATCTAAAATATGTGAATTTCGAATGTGTAAAAAGTTTAAGTTTCGATTTTGTCAATTTAATGTGAATTTAGTTAGTAGGACTATTGAGTGACACTTTTGAAATATACTAGGTTAATCTAAAAGGACCTATTAGTTCAAGTTATAAAAAAAACAAGGATGTGCATGTCAAATTTCCCACTATTGGGAGTAGTGGCCGGCCATGATGGATCATATGCATAAAATATGTAATTGTTTAATTGTTAATGGTTTTCTATATTATAAAATAATAAAAAGAAAAAGAGATATTGGGTAATAAGAAATTGAAGGTGATAAAAACAAAGCAAAAAAATTTCTTTCTCCTTGGCGAATGTGAGGAAGAAGAAGAAGGGGAGGGAATTTTGGCTATCTTAAGCTACCATTAAGGTAAGAAAGTATATTAATTCTTGAAATTTTGCTTAATCTTTAGTGAGATACTAAGTTATATTAGTAACCCATGTTAAATTTTTGATTGTGGGATGGATTAGGATTTTCGGCTATGAAAATTTATATGAGTAATGGTGTTTGTTCATGTAAATTTTAGATAAACAAAGGTGAATGATTGCTTAAACTAACTAGGATCTTAATAGGTGTATGGTTTTAAAGTGTGAAGAATCGGGCTAGTATTTTGATGCTAAGGCCGAATATGAAATGGGGAGTTTGAGTGATTTGGGTAGTTGAGTTTATTAATAAAATGAATGCCCAAATGTATTATAATTGATTTGAATTGATATTAAATTAAGTATTGCTAAAGACTTCCATTGTTCTAGTCAATTATGTGTGATTAAGGAAGTAATTATATTGAACATATGCGCCCAAATACATGTAAGGATATAAAGAATTCATAGTTTTGGTCATAGGTGTTAATCTATTGAGTTGCAATGTTGAGCTATTGTGGTACTAAAATTTATCATGAATATTCGCCAAGGTAAGCTAATTGAGTTGAGCATATCTTGATGATACCATTTGGCTAGTATAAAGTGTATTTAAGCTATAAGTATAATTGTTTAATGTAACTTACCAAGTATTCAATTATGAAAATGAAATAATGATAGACTTAGGTGAACAATTAATTCATGTGGTTTGGTTTTAAAAATGTATATGAATGCCATATAATTGTGCTTGATTGGGAAGTAAATTGTTTGATTTAGCTCAAGAGCTTAGAGGATCAAACTTGGATAAGGGAAAAGAAAAAGTGGTCGAATAGTAGTCGAAATCGTTCGACAACAAGCGAGGTAAGTTTTGAGTGCTTGAGACTTAGTTACGATTTGATTAAATCATGATGTATGAGCATAACCAATATGGGGTGATAAGATGATTCTACTTGAATTATATAATGAGTTACTTAGTCTATCATTATGAAGGGTAGCCGTATGCGTATAGAGAACGTGTCGTAAAGCAAACTAAACCATCTTTGTTTGTATGCAGCTAGTGAGTCGAAAATGGAGTTACTTAATACGTGAATTTGTGATTGAAACTTATTATGAAAATGTAAAAATAGATGTGTTCGATATATTTATATGTACATGAATATTTGGATGTTAACAGCTACTCCCCGAAGGCCTTTGTGCGAGTTGTTAGTTCGGGCTAAGTCCCGAAGGCATTTATGCGAGTTACTATATCCGGGCTATGTCCCGAAGGCTTTAGTGCGAGTTGCTATATCCGGGCTACGTCCCGAAGGCCTTTGTGCAGATTACTATATCCGGCCATGTCCCGAAGGCGTTTGAGCGAGAAACTATATCCGGTTAAACCCGAAGGTACTTGGTTTGAGAATGAGTGATCATGCTGCCATAGTTTAAATTAAAATGCTCGAAAAATCCCAACGATGAGGTATGTTTCGTTTATGCATTGATTTAGATGATCCCTTGCAAATGGTACTTACTCAGTCAATAAATGAGCTACCTGACCTTGGTTAAGTTAATCTTTTGTGCATGAATATAAAGGTTGGTAATATGGAATAAGTAAGATATTGAGAATTTGTATATGTGAAATTAACCATTTAGCTATACAATGTTACTTTATAATTGTGTTTAATATCATAGCTCAAAACTTACTAAGCATTAAATGCTTACTCCGTTTTCTTTAAACCTCATTTTATAGATTTTGGTTCGTCAGCTATCGGACTGGGATTTTTGAAATTGAAGTCGTCCACACTATCAACGCTCCTTTTGGTATATTTTTGGTTGAACCTTGAAATGGCATGTATAGGACTATTTTTTGTTAATGGTCATGCAACTTTTGGAATTGTATAAATTTGGTTAGCCATGCGAAAATGGCTTATGTTCATATTTGAATCATAATGTTATAATCATCGTGTATGTATATGGTTATCGAGAAGTACGGATATGTTTTGGCAATGATTGACCATTGGGATGGTTAATCTAAATTATAAATTGTGTTATGTATGCTATCGGAGTAGTTAAATCATGGAAACTAGGCAATAGATAAAGTCTACCCTAAAGTTAGATGTTGTCAAGATCAATGGGGTAAATTTGAAAAATCATTAAAAATTGTAAGAATGGAGTTAATTAGTGAATAAATTATGTATTCTAACCTTGATGAATCTATTTTCTCATGGAAGGAACGAAACGGTCAAATGAGTCATATGTTAGGAGATATTTAGGTTTTCATGAAACAGGGCCAGAGCGATTTCTGGATCCCCTGTTTCGACTTTGAAAATTTGTTATAAATTAACCAGAGACAATTAGAAGTCATGCCCCATATGGGCAGATTCCCTGTTGAGTCTAGTTTCTTTAGAAACAAACGGCATAAGATTTGAAGCCCTGTATAGGAAGATACTTAAGTTGCAATGCATGAAGGTCTGTGTAGTCGAACCCTGTAACAGGGGAGACTTAACCTAATAAACTGTACCGTTTGGCCCGATCAAAAATTCTAGAAAAAAATGTGTAGGTAGATACATGAGTCTAGTTTCAGGGAAAATTTACGGATTTAGTTTTCGAGCTTCGGAACTCAAGATATGATTTTTAAAGTGGTCGTGATGCAGTTAGCCAGCATGTCTGAAATTTTTATGAACTGTGTAAGCCAATGAAGTAAGTCCGTAATTACCTCGTTTTCAACCCCGGTAACGGTCTCGGGCCCGGGGTGTTACATTGTACGATTTGGGTTTGAGTATCAACTTTATGCCTATGTCTGTGTTCAAACGATTATGTATTGGTGAGGCCAGACCAACTACTGTTACTCTCCAATTAGCAGGTAGATCTTTAGCGCATCTGAAAGGAAAAATTGAGGATGTATTGGTACGTGTTGATAAAGTCATTTTTCCTAGTTACTTTATTATCTTAGAGTTTGGAGTAGATAAAAAAGTACCAAACATCCTAGGAAGGCCTTTCTTGGCAACCGGCAGGATGATAATTGATGTACAGAAAGTTAAACTCACCATTCGAGTTCAAGATGAGCAGATTACCTTTAATGTACTCGAGGACATAGGATCTCCTTATGAGGTTAAAGATTGTATTACCTCTCCAAGACAGATCCATTGGTTCCTACAAAATTAGAATTCAATGATCCATTGGAAGATATTTTATCTGACTCTCCATATCAAGATGAGAATGATACATGTTTGGCCTTGCTGGAAGCTAACTTAAAATGATTCAGTTCAAAATTTTAGTTCGAATTATTAGAACTATCAGCATATGAGTACATGCAACCCAACCCATCAAGAGAAGAGCCACTTGAGTTAGAATTAATGGTTTTGAAAAGGCGCGAGAAGGGTATCGAGTGGACTATTGCAAATATTCGAGGTAATAATCCTTTTTGTACTTATAGGTTATTAGATACTAAAAAGGGATCTATTGAGGCATAGAAGAGTTTGATCCAATCTCGAGTATTTGATCCTGGGAAAATCAAATCTTAGTGGATAAAAGAAAGGATCATTTATCCCATCTATGATGTTCCATAGGTAGGACTTGTACAAAAGAAATTAGGTATCAAGGATAATGAGCTAACTCCATTAATGACAATCACAAGTAGGCAAAATTGTGTGAATGACAAAAAGTTGAGCAAAGCAACGTAGAGAACATTCGCCGTTGCTATTCCTTGACCAAATGTTGAACATAATTGTTGGGCAATATTATTTTTTCATTCTAGTTGGATACGATTGGTATGATAAATGGTTGTTTAACATTGCCTCAGTCGGTGACTATCACCAATGACATTGAGGGAGTTCTCTTCACTTTCTCTGTCGTTATTTTATTTTTAACTTTTTCCCTTATTTGAATATATGGCATGCTTAGAAATTCTATTTCTTGAATTACTACATTAAATTAATTCTGTCTTAAGAGATTGGAACTTAAGCGGGACTATTTGTGACTCCAACCTTTCTTAGGAATTTAGTTTGATGTAAGTTTTCAAGAACAAATTTTCTAAGTTACCAAAAAGGAATTTTTTATTTTCAATTTTAATCTTATTATTTTTTGTTCAATAAGAGGGTTAAGTTGGCCTAAGTACTAATTAGTTTATTTTTTAGTTTAGTTTAATTTTTTCAATACAAGAAATAATTGCAATTTGGGCTCGAGGCCCAAAACAGTAAATAAGAGGAAAATACCTAAATTTTTGCAGCCATAAACCTTCCCTTCCCTTAAATACTTGCCACCCACTCTTCTTTCTTTTCCCTCTATACCTAGCCGCCTAAGTAATTATTTTACCTAAAATTTTTCTCAAAATTTTACCCTAATCTATTACTATATAAACCCCTTACCACCATCATATTTTCCACAACACCTAAATAATTGACCTTCACCCTAAACCTACATTCTATTCTTTCTCTTTGTCATTGGCCTCAAATCCCAAAATCTTCTCCCCAATTTTTCTTCCTTGTCACATCACCCTTCTATCTTCGCCACAAATCCTTCACTGTAGCAAACTTTTTTGCCCCAGCAACTATCACTACCTACCCAGTTTGCAATTGCAATCCTTTTGTCGTCTCAATCTTTTTGCTATCACAAACCCTAGCCACTATAACTACATTACTAATTACTTTATTTCCCTAACTCCTTGCCGATTCATCATGTCCTGAAAGAGAATGAGATCTTCAAAGAAATTTTTTGAAAATCCAATTATGATTCAAGATGAGGAAGCAAGGGAGAGATTTGATTCCATATTCAGCTATCAGCCCATGATGTTGAAAAATGGTTTTAATTTGGAGAGCAGTGACAAGATGATTGTACCTTTTTCAATTCAAAAAATAATTAAGGCCTTAAACTGGAATCAATATTGTGATGCATGGTCACTGCTTGAAGCAGAATTAGTATTAGAGTTCTATGCCAATCTTACCACGCTAGATGCTTCTGAAGTTCTTATTCGTAAAAAGAAGGTGCCCCTTACTTCTAAATCCATTAATGATTTGTTTAATCTTCCTAATGTTGAAGAAGATGAGTACTATGCCATGATGAAAAATATCAATTGGGATTTTCTTCAACAAGTACTTAATGTCGTTACAAATCCGAGATCCCAATGAATTATAAGAAAATACAGTAGTTATTCTTGCCAAAAGGAATACCTAAAACAAATGGCTAAGGTATGGTTCTACTTTTTCGATATAGCTTCATGCCTATCTCACTTAGGTCCACCATCTCGATGGAACGAATGCTTTTGTTGTATGCAATTATGACAAATAAGTCTATTAATGTTAGGAATATTATTCTTAGAGAAATCCAAGATTGTACTAGGAAAAAGGAATGAAGTGCCTACTTCCCATCATTGATTATTTCACTGTGTTTGCGAGCCCAAGTCAAATGAAAAGCAAAGCTGAAGGGCCAGCATGTTCAAGGTTGCATAATAAGATATGATCTTGAAAGGTTAGTGGAGAATAATGAACAGTTGAACTAGATCGAGCCGAATGAACTAAACAAACCAAAATCTGATGAGTCATCTACCAAATTTGAATTGGAAGCTGACTCGGTAAACAAAACAGAAAAAACATATCTAAAAGTAAACCAAACAACCCTGAATCAAGAGTGGAACCAAATATTACTGAACCAGTTGTGACAAGTGTTAATCTTGAGTTGACCATTCCAATAACCACTTCTTCAAACACTATGAATAAATCAAAATTTTCAACTATGATGGATATGTGGAAATTTAAGCATAACCAACAACAAACTTATTGGAAATATGCAGAAATTAGAGATGATTCCTTAAGGAATACTTACAAAAATATCTCTAAAACTTTCATTCTTGAGTTCTTAGATCATATCTTCGAGTCATGGAAAGAATAGGACGTGAATACGAGCGAGAATGAGAATGCAAAGGAGTAAGACAAGGGAGATGATTCAAAAGAATAAAAGAGGGGAATTTCTTTTTCTTTAGTATTACTTTAAAGACATTTATTTATTTTAGGAATATTTTATTGTATGCATAATAAAATTGAATAATTTTCAATTTATGAATAAACTAAGCCAATGCTCTTCCATTAATTTTTGTTCTCTTGTGAATAGCATAGTAGTGTGACAATGTGAATGCACATGTCTAAGAATTAGATTTTTCAAGAAAGACTGTACTTAAGTAGTCTTCATAACTCACCTCTCTTTTTTGAGTCCTACCTGGTGTATAGTTTTCATTCACTACTTTGTTATTTTACAATTAAGACACTACTTCTTATTAAAGGGGGGTAAGGGCCAATCTTGTATGATTTTTAAAATTTTTCAATCTTCACACGTAAGTATGCTAAAATAAAGTAATGCTTAGAAACAAATTTTATTAATAAGTTAGCTCATATGCAAGTATAATTCTGGTTTTATTTAACTTCTCGTTAAATTTTAGCTTAGCTATGATATGCTTATATTTTTCAGTAGTTGTATATAGCCTTTGCCATGAAAACTTACATGCATGAAGGTTTAAGTCTTTAGAATTTTCTTAGTAACTTTCTTGAGGTGAAATCCTAGTAGGCATAAGAATTTAAATATGATTTAGGCACATTTTTATTTGGATCATTTAAGCTTTTCAAGCCTACCATATGAATTTAACCCTTGAAACCTTAGTTTGAGCCGTATAGTCTGTATTATTGTTATTTACCTACATGATAAGCTATCATATTATAATGTTTTAAAGTTTTACCATATCTTTTACCACTGTTAACTATACTTGTCTTGGTGAGTAAAATTCGGAGGGGAGGGAATTCAAAATGATATACATGTTTGATTAAAGAATGAACAAAGAAGAAGAAAAAAAAACTCTCTACTTAAGTATTGAGATGTATTGTTGAGCATAAGTTTCAAATTAAGTTTGGGGGTATTAAAACCTATTAGTAAGAAGGTTGTACCCTAAAAAGATCCAAGACAATGTTAAGGTTAAGATGATTTAGCCTAAAAATCACTTCTCTTTATCCTTACCTTGAGCCTAGCCCCATTACAACCTTATAAAAGACCTATTGATTTAGATAATTATGTCGACTACATTAGTGGAGAGAAATTACTAAATACAACATATGAAGACCAATAATTAAACTTTAGGATTTTTTTGTCTAATTAGATAAGGAAAATTTGTTGAATGGTGAATTTTATATATGAATTTTGAATGCATGCAAATTATGACTAATGATAACATTTTCTTTTATTTAACATAAGATTTTGAAATAATATCTACATGTGAGCGATTTATTAGCAAGAAGAGATTGTGAGCATAAATTTGTTGTTGCATAATTATGGGACTAGTTTATTCTTTGTAAATATTATGCAAGATTGCCTTAATTTTTGCTTTGCATGAAACATTAATCGGGACAAGCAATGTATTAAGTTTGGGGGTGCGATACATTTAAATTATATAGGTTTTATTAGCACATTATTACTCATAATTTATGCAAATTCCAAGAATGTGGGTGGCCAGTTGAGTCATTTTAATTCGTATGAAGATAGTAGGCATAATTTGAGTGAAGTTTGTAATTCTATAGAATTTAGTATTAATTTTACATAATTTTGCTATTTTATGCTACATGTTAATTTGTACTCAACTTGCTGCAGTTGGACAACTAAATTAATTCATGTGAGGGTCAATAATATCACACATGAACACAAGTTAATTTCTACTTCATATGGACGACAAGCTAACCAATTGGTATAATAGATTCAATTCAACCCAACTTGCAAGATGGTTACTGAAAAGAATAAAGTCTGCTCTAATTGGGTTGTCAAAAACGTCCAATAAGGGGGGAGAATGGCCCAAATTCAAGAAAGACATGAGTTTCGCCTATGTAAGTTTTGGGAGAATTAATTTGAAGGTCCCTACATGTGCAAATAAATCACAAATCAGCCCCTAACTTCTCCCTTGATTTTTGTCCAATCCATGCCACAAATCAAGCAAGAATCAACCAAAAAACTCATGAAAAAATCAGCCCACTCTCAAAAATTCATGGCCGGGCAAGAAATGAAGCAATTCAAGGGATTTCCAAGCAATTTTTAGCTAACTCTCATACTACCCATCTACTATAACTACCACCTTCTTTTCACTTCTCAATCATCTCTCATCACTTACCATTCATTCATCTTTCATAACATTTCTTTTCTCCATTCAACGCATAAGCCTTCTCATTTCCTTATTTCTTTTAGTTAGAATTTTCCTTAGGGAAAAGTACTCTTGGCTAGTCACCTTGAGGAGCACTGTATGAAAGAGCAATCACGAGAATTGGAGAAAGCCACGACAATTAGTCTTCAGAGAATCGCCGAAGTCATCGAGAGTTTCTTATTTCCTATTCTTTAATTTTGTTCTTAATTATTTAACATGTTTGCATATTTTTAAATATTTTTTTCCATTAATGATGATGACTTAATTTTGTTTTGGCTAGAATGATTACATTAATATGATGAGGTTCATTTGATTCATGTTTATGGTGTTTCATCCCTCAGTTGTTCATTCTTCCAATTAAAATCATTTACGTATTTCATACATTAAAATATGTTTGAATGCATTAGAATTAGTTGATTAATCCTGACTAGATGACAATTAATGGACATGATAATTGGAAGGTGCTTCCTTAATTTCGATCCTAATCCGATTAAATTAAAGGTTCATAATAACTCGAGAGAGCTCTATTACCTTGCAGAACTTTAGGTCTGTGTGATTAAATTGTTTCAAACCTAATCCGTCCCTAGTACTTCACATAAATTTTATGGAATCCTTAGTTAAATATGGACACAGAAATTTAGATGTTTTTCTAAGTATAAGATTTCGAAAGAACTTATATTAGATTCCATGTTAACGAATGATCGAGTTGCCATGGAATTTTTTCAGAACATTGTTAAGCATGATGAAAAATGAATTAAGTCAAATGTTCTAATTATTCTTCTTTTTACTTACTTTTTACTTGATAATGATTGTGTACACTTGCACATTCCGTCACGAACCACTCAGCTACTTGTTTACTCAGCTCTTCGGGCTTATTCATCCAACAACTCCTCTATAGATTTCAATGAATCCTCCTCTACTTTAATTGGAGTACTAATGTTGTCAAGAATTTTAGTTGATCATAAAACAATTGCGTTCACATGCTCTTTTCCATCTTTACGAGGATTATTCTCCCTATTACTGATCTGCCACAAATCGTAGTGGCATATTAAGTATTTTTCGGGACTTAATGAGCTTGTTTTCTAGGAATTTTTTTCAAACCTGGTTTATTTTAAGTCCAAAAATTAAAAAATAATTGAGGGGTTAAATTGAAATAAGCAATAAGCTGGTCACCTTTATTAAAAATCAGGAAAACTTAATGATAGAATTGGACATGGTTGAGAACCAATTCTGGGTGGTTTGATTGGAACTAATTGGTTCATTAGTGGGAGACAAAATGATTATTAATGTATGGTTGTTATTGATCTGCCACAATTCGTTGTAGCAGATTAAACTATTTTATGTACTTAATGAGATCATAGGAGAGAAATTTAGTTGTGCTTTTGTTTTGTTTTCATTTTTAGTTCTTAGATAATAAAATGATCAATTTTGGCTATTTATATGACCTTGTGGGCCAAGAGAGGACTAAATGTATACTAACATGTCGAATGAGTGTGTAGGGCATTATTTGGAGGCATGAAGTTAGTTATAACATCCCAAAAATTGGGAGTTAGAAGAATCGAGTTTGTAAATTGAGAGAGAGTTATCATGCCTTAATTTTTGAGATTATCTAGGCATTTTAAAGAAATAAATGAGGTATTGGTTTGTTGGTTAAGTTTTAGTGAAACGTTTCTTGAAACCCAAGTTCAAATCCCTTCTCTCTCACTATTTTTATTATTTTACAAATTTTGCCCTAAGTCCTAGTCTGTGACATTCCTTTTTTCAAAAATAAATATTGTAAAATTATGTCAAAAAATAAGGAAATATCTTAGTGGTTAATTGATAAATGGGAAAAAAAGAAAATTAAATGAGGTCCCAAGTTCGATTTCTTTTCCCTTGCAAAATAATTAAATTTTGCAGAATCCCTTGTTTTTTTAATGTGTGTTTCATTCATACCCTTGAACCCTAAGTATAAATACAACTTTTTATTGTATTTTTCAGCCTTTAATTGAAAATTTCCCTACCCTAGCCGTTCACCCTCTTCCTCTCCTCTTTTCTCTTTAATTTTCTTTCTTTCTCCCATTGTTGTTGTCTCCTACACCTCCCATCTTACCATATCTTTCTTCTTCTTTTTGCATCACCATCTCCTTTACTCTATTGGTAAAATTTATCCTCATTTAAATTATCCCAAAATCTAAAATCTTGAACCCCAAGATCGATCCCGAACATTGCCATGAAAGTGTCATTGCCATTTCCCTCAACTAGCTTGGGTAAGATCTCTATTCTCTTCAATTTCCTAATTAATCTTTTCAATAAAAACCCAAAATTTCCAGATCTGGAATTTGAGGGATTTTAAATGATTTCAAATTTATTTTTTCAGAATTTAGTGAGATCTCAAACCATTTTAAAATTCAACCCCAGTTTTGGCCACCATGAATGGTGGTGCGTGCGCCTATGTGCAAGAAAGGGGACTGTTTTGTTTCTTGGGTGTTGCCCATATTTTTCTAGCATTAAATTGATTTATTGAATCCTTCTAATCAGTATTGAATCACATGTTACTTAGGGATAGACTTTCTTGATCAATTAGCCATTCGGATCTAACAATTCAGGAAGTATAAGTGCGATTAATTGTAAGCTAGTTTGTTATTTCAACATGGTTGTTGGGTAAAGGCTATGAGTTGATTAAATGAAGGAATTTAATCATTGATTAGCTACTAATTTTCCAGTATATTACTGAATTAGGTGCTGACCCAAATGCCCCAAATCATCCATAAAGGCGAAGAACGATTGTACGTACGGTTCACATCGATATAGTGTAAGGAATCTAACTAGTTTGGATTGATAAAATAGTTACAATTTTAATGATTGGTTTGAAATAATAAGTGGGTGTTTGGGGGCTGGTTTGATGGTAAATTTATTGAATTTATACTGAATTTTGGTTTAGGCTGGTTTAACGAATTATTAAGGAAAATTGGAAGATTCGCTAGTACGCTTCGAGGAAGCAAAAAATAAGGTATGGGTCCTAAACTTATAAAATTGTTTGAAAATGTTAAATATCAAGTTATATTTGATAAATTAGCTTGCTGATTTGATTGGCTTAATAGCAAAATTATTGATTTTGTGAGTGGCTGAACCAGGTATGTTTCGAGCCTTAAAAAGATTGACATGTTGCCAAAATTGCTAGTTTGATAGTATGAATGTTTGATTGAGTTTGTAGTTACATATTTGAGTTATGAGTTATGAGAATGTTTGACTGAATGATATAATGTGTTGAGATATTAAGCTTATGTGTGATTTAAACGTATGAGATATTTGTTATATTGTGTATTGAAAAGGGTGCTATTTATGTACAATGAAAATCCGTAAAGTATGTAAAATTGAACGATATTAATTAATACCAACACAATGGTAACTTGAAACATGGAACACTGTTTCCATTTACTGAAAGTATATGATTATTGAGGACATGCTGAGCATGTCAAATGAATGTAAAAAGTATTGAGATATGATTATGTATGAGATTGTGTGACATATTGCATATGCATTGGGTTGAGATTTTGTGGTTGACAGAGGAGTTCCGTGAAGTACCGGCGGCATATTAAGTCTGCATTATTCGTAGTTAGTGCACTACAATTGGAGTACCGAGGGGAATAATTATTTATTACATTTTTACTGACAGAATTTTCTACATATTGTTATCGGTGGTTTTAACCACAATAGGCTTAAGCCCATAATGTTTTGGAGTTCAGATGACGGGTTCTAGGGAACTCGTGGTATGTAGTGGATGGTATGGGTAACAACCTTTTTGCATTGCATCATGGTCACGACATTTTCAAATGTTATTGATTTATGATATGTGTTGTATTGAATGGTATCGAAATTAATGATTATTACTCGAATGAATGATGTCCAATGCTCATACACCATTTGACATCAATTTGATAATGGCTATGTAATGATATGAAATTCCTACGATGGTTCTGTTTTTTATGTTTCAATGTATTCGATATTTATGTTTGTTTAAATAATTGTTCGACTCACGCTGAGCTTTTCATGGTCACCCCCAATAGTGTTAAACTTTTCAGATAAACCTCTAAATTAGGACTAGACTCGGCATTCAAAGAACCACCTTGGACCTTAGACTATTTTTAATAAGTATTAACCAGTCTATATTGGTTTTGGTTTGTAATTTTTAATGACTTCTGGCATATGGCTTGGTAACTTTTCTTCTGGGATTTTTGCATGCATGGATTACTCAAGTATAATAATCGGATAATGCATGATATCGGGCTTAAGTAAATTTTGATTTGTTCCTTAGTTTCCACTTCATTGTAAATGAACCATTTTTGAAAAACAAATCGATAAGGAAACTAAGTTTCCAAAATGACTTGAAAAATGGTTTTTCTGCTGCATTAGTTTAACATTGAGTTTTTTTAAAGAAGAGTGACAAGCAAACAATTTTTCTAAAACAACACTATGAACAATAAAATGAATCCAAAGTATAAATGACCTAATGAATGAATGCTTTTAAGCTAACTCAAAGTAAAACTATGGTTTTCTGTAAAATTAGTTTATTTAAGGTCTTCAAAAGTAACGTAAGTTAGCTTAGCCAATGCGGTGGTTAATGTAGTCTTCTCAATCTAGCCATAATTTCTAGGTCGGTTTTGGAAGGTTACATTAGTAGACTACCTGTGATGTTGCAATATAGAGCTAGCATGTCGTAACACAACAAAATAAGTATCATAGGAGTAAACTACCTCCAGTTTCACAACACAGCCCGGAAGACACGCCCAAGCTAGTAGACTGCCAACTGTGTCACGACACAGGTTAGAAGGTGTTGCGACACCAATGTGACGTGGCTAATAAATAAGTTAAGGGTGTTTACATCCACACAACAAACTTGAACGAAGATTAGTCAACTAAACTAGGTCAAGGACCGACGGCCAATCCTAGGCCTATAAATAAGATTGCTCTAGATAGTTTATGGACAATCTTACTTAGTTTAATTTTCTGTTTCCTGTTTAGTTTTATTTTTACTTGTAATTTAGGTTTCTTTTTAGTTGTAAGTATAGTTTAGTTTTTATTTCATTCTTCGTGGAATTTAGACTATGGATCCATCAAACTATTCGATGGATTGCCGTTCATGCCGCTATTAATATATTAAGATAATTCTCATCTCTTTTCTTGATTTTTTTAATGTTCAAATTTTTAATCAAGTTCGTGATGTGTGTTAAATCCATTGGGAACTAATATGGTAACGAAATATTACTGAGTGAATGTGGGATTAATTAAGGTTTCTTAACGATAAGTTAGTTGGGATATGAAAAACTTAAACCCTAGGCTTGACGACCTTAAGAAGTTATTGATCGTGATTTTCCGTGATAAGTTTTATAAATTTATAATTAACCATTCTTGAAACTAACTATTATCACGACGTAGGCAAGTGTACCTATCGAATAGTAGTATAGCTTTAGCAAGACCGGATTGTCGAACCCAAAGGAACTAAAAGTACTAGTATTAGCTGTCTTTTTATTATCTAGCCTAAAAATAAAAGGGTTTGTTTTAATTAACTAATTAACTAAACTAAGAAATCATAGAAAATAAAAGTGGGGAATTAGTTTTGGAAAAACGATTGATTTAAGACAATACCCAAGGAAAAATCCACCTAGACTTAACTTGTTATTTTGACTCCGAATCGGACGATTTATTCATTTAACTTGTTCCGTAGAAATCCCTGAGTTATGTTATTATCCCTATTCAAGACTAATAACGTCTAACCCTAGATTGAATAATTGAAATCTCTTTCTAATTAACACCTTAAGGTTGCATTAGCTCGATCTATGGATCCCCTTATTAGGTTTCACCCTAATTCGGCAAAATCTTGTCACCCTATCTCTAGGCGTGCAATCAAATCCGCTTACTTAGGACAAAGTTACTCTTTGACAGGGACTATTTTTCCTCCAAATAAGAGCATTAACTTGAATCAATATCCTGAAATACCGAAACAAGAATTAAGAGCACATAATTAAGAACAGGTTAAATATTTATCATACAATTCAGAAAATAATAACAAGATTCGTCTTAGGTTTCATAACCCTTAGGTATTTAGGGGGGTTTAGTTCATAACTAAATAGGAAAACATTTCAGAAGAATAATGAATACAAAACATAAAGAAAACCCAAAACTCCTGAAGGGAAATTGAGGAGAGATCTTCAGTCTTGATGATGAATCTGGCTTCTGATATAGATCAATCGGCTTTCTTCGAGTAATTCCTTACTCCCTACTCTACGTCCTTTCTTTAGTCCTCCTCTAGGGTCTTTAAATAGTCTTTTGAATGCCTCCAAGCCCTCAAACTTGCCCTTTTTCGAATAGAACTTAGCTAGGGCTTGGCAGGGACACGCCCGTGTGCGATTACTTTAGGTCGTGGTCAAGACTGAGAGATCAACACGCTCGTGCTGAGGTTGTTTTAGGCTGTGGTCGAGCCTGCTAGAATGGCACGGGCGTGTGTTCTTTCCGTGTGAGGAAGTCTAGGCCGTGTTGTTTTTCCACGTTGGCCTATTTTCTTCATTTTTGGAACGTTTCTTGTTCTTTTCACTCTCCTATGCTCACCTAAGTATAAAAAATGAAATTAAAGGATTAGGAGCACCAAATTCACCTAATCTAAGGAGAATTCATTCATAAATGTGTTAAGCATAGGATAAAAATATGTATAAATTACGGTTTATCAAATACCCCCACACTTAAGTGTTTGCTTGTCCTCAAGAAAAATCCTCAATTCATAATTAAGAATTCCTTTTTCTCAACTTATAATTCCTATCAATAATATCTCAAACTAATCCATAAGTAATCATATATTGAGAATTCAACTATAAGAACATTAAAGTTTCAAACATTCTAAATTAAGCATTTAATCATGAAAAATATAGGCATCTCCCCTTATTTAAATAATCACATTTGATTCAAAATCTCACAGAGTTTAACATCCTCACTAAAGATTCACTCAAATCACTCGAAGTGTTTAAGGATAATGAATGTAGCACTCAACAGTCAATATAAAAAGTTATTACCAAAGGCTTGCATGAAAATCAAATCTCCACCACTATAAATTGAGATGATACATCAATCAAGAGGTCTTTAGAGGGTTGTAATAAGGCTTGGTTAGGGGGTGTGGTCACAAGCTGAAACAAAAGGTTAGAATCGAGATTGAATTGAAAAAATACTTAACTAGAAAAATATTTAATCATCACTTGCGTATAACAAAGCTTCTTCTCAGAATATGGAATTTGAATACTTAAGCTCAAAAACAAAAGATCACTACTAATATGTAAATATGTATTTTTTTTAAGAAAAAGTTAAATAACGTAGACTAACTATTAAGAACAAGACGTAGCTAAGCAATTTATTCAAATCAAATCTCGACAAAAATAGGGATCAAATTAATTAAGGGAATTTCAACAATAATGAGTTAAAAGTTAATATTAAAGGTAAATCAAGGAATGGGATGTTATGCTCAAAAGGGTTTACTAAAGGTTAATTGTGATGGTAGGCTTTTCATGGCATGAGTGGGTTACTCCTAAGTGCCTCTATCATCTTGAAATATCAAATCAAATGGTGTGGTCTTAACATGCATAATCAAGCAAGTTTTAGAATAACAATTCGATATTGAAGCACTCAAGCAATAATAAAAGTGAGCATGAAAGAAATAATAAATGCTCTTTAAAGGCTCAAAATCTCACAAAAAGTATGGCTTTTTGATGTTCAAAACTATGGATTTCAATTCAAGGTGATACCTAAACTTGGGAAAACATCCTAAAATTTTAACTTCTCAAAAATCAACTTATCATGCTTAATTCTCTGATGTCTTAAAGTTTAAATAATCAATGCATGAATGTTTATGTTTTAATTCAAGATATATGAATAAAAATCATAATTTAATCAAAATTCATCTTAAAAATGATATGAAAGATTCACAAGAGAATAAGACAAAATTCAGGGATTTTTCTGATAGTGATATAATTTACCCCCCACACTTAAGATGTACATTGCCCTCAATGTACAAAGATAAAGTTAGTGGCAATTATATATATAAGATCATAAGATAGGGAGAGAAGTGAAACTTCCTGAATGTTAAATGAATGAACTCCCTAGTTAGAGTTATGTAGAGTGGAGGATAGTCCGGTGGTGATAGAGGTTGGGTTCCACAAGTGCTGTGCCAAAAGAATATTATATCTCGTGGTCGAGTAAGGCATGACAGTCGTAGAGAACCTTTCCCAGTGGAGTTTGAAATTCCTAAGTGATTGTGAGCTTAGTAGCTCTTTATAACTGTGAGAAAATCAAGAACTTTTTAAGGGATATAAGGAAGAATAATTACTCATAAAGAGTTAGTCGAGATTAAAATTTGTTTATAAAATCTAAATATAAAATAGTAGCAAAAAGGAAATAAAATGAAAAGTTAAAAGTGAAAATAATAAGAACATTGATAAATAGAAATAAAAATAAAGATAAAGTGAAAGAAAATATTTAAACATCATCATCGCCGGATGGTTTGCGAGATGGTGGTGGCGATGAGATGTGGAGGTGCTGACAAATCTGCTGTAGAGTAGCATCAATGTTATCAAATCGCTAAAAACACTGCTGCTCAAATCGAGTGAGACGCTCAGAGATGTCAGAATATGAAGCCGCCACATGAACTGGACGATGGGAGGGTGGTGGCTGAGACGGTGAGTCCTCGTGTCAGGGAGGGACATCATCAGTAATGTCCCTAGGGGCCTCCTTCTCGGTTGATTGAGCGAGACGATATTGAGGAGGGTAGGTTCCATGGTACTTTTCAATCATCCTCATACTTAGCATACTCGAGATGCCTTGTGGAGACATCTGGCCATTGAGGGTAAGAGAGGATGCTTGTGCCGTGGTGTTGAGGAGCTCGAAGTGTCGAGCCAGTTGAGTCACGTAGAGGCCAATGGAGATGACCCCCTTCTAATATCGTTTCGTCTGATGGCGAATAGCAAGGGCGATGAAATAGGCGAGGTCGAAGACGTGCCCGTGCGACATACACCATAAGAAGTAGACGTCGTAAGCGTTGACGACACTAGTGCTCTCTCTTTGCCCTGTCAAAGTGTGAGATAAAATAGAAAGTAGGTACCTTAAGGATGGAGGGAAAGCCGATGCCTTTGAGCGACTAGGGTCGTAGGTGGCCGAGCTTGGTACTAACGCGTCCCAGCACCGTGAAGGAGAATGATAGATGTGGCGGTTGAGAGTGTCGAGGTAGTTCTCCTCTATGAACTCCTCTGTATATAAGCCCAGTATGATGTCAAACTCGGGGATGCACAACTGCCGTACTAAATCGCCAAGCCTAAATTGGACCGTTCCCGGATCATCATAGTTGGTCATCACGGTCTGAAGATGAAATCTTGAGCAGAGTTCCATCGTCGGCTTGAGATACGTCGGTTCGACGATCTCAGAGAAAATCCCCCAAGGGTCGGTGGTAAGGAGGGCCTGAATTGCATCTGCCATTTGGACCTGCTCAAGTGCGGCCCAATCAATATATCAGCCCACTTCCAAGGGTCGGGCCCATAGGATGTGAAATAGTTCCTCCTGATTGCCTGGTGGAAATTGGAGGGAGGGGTGTCGAATTTCTGAAGTGGGACTCGAAAAAGATGATGCCCCTTTCTGTTTTTCGAAGTAGGGGCAGCGGTTCTCTTCTCACGTGAAGATGACATTGCGTATCTGTAATGAAAAATCAAAGTCGGATATGAATACTTTTCATAGAGTTTACGTATTAGATGAAAAATAAATTATACTATAACAACCAAAGTAAATGTGTCAAATAAATTTTATAAGAATAATGTTAACGAAATATTTAAATAATGAATGCATGTAGGTTTGATAGCATGAAACCCATAGAAGCGATAACAATGGATGAATGTAGCCTAATATATTGACTAAAAATGACAAAGCAAAAAGCATAATTTTATCTATTATTCTAACTATGAATATGCATTTAAAATAGTCAAATGGAGCATACAAATCATGAAATAAAAAACAAGAATTCTATACGGAATAGATGATAACTACTCTAAAAATGAAAATTGAATGATAGAAAAATGGAAATAGTGTGAGATAAATGAAGATTATTATGATAAATAGCATTAGAAATAAGTAAAATAAAAGAGAAAAGAGTAAACAAACGCTAAATAGAGGAGTTTGGGCGTCAAAGGTGGGGTTAAAGGCGGCGCACGAGCGTGGCAGAGCGGCCGTGTGGAGTTGCAGCGGCTAGGGGTAGGGATTTTGGATGAGGGAGATGATGAATAGTGAGGGGTTTTTATAGATTTTGGGACACATGGCCAGGGGACACTTCCGTGTTCCCTAATTTTAGCCCCTGTGTTTCACGTTTTTTCGATTTTTGGTGCCTCTGACTTACAGCCCATGCCCGTGTTCCTTAGGCATGTTAATGCACATGGCTATGTCTGGCTTCGTTCGCTTCTTCCACACCTGTGTATGAAGGCCCACGCCCATGTTAATTTGACAGGTTCGACCACGGGTGCTAGACACGGGCGTGTCACATGCCCGTGCTATTTTCTCAGGTTTAACCACGATTCTAATACGCGGGCGTGTCGTACGCCCGTGTTGTTTTAGCAGGATCGCCCATGGCCATGTTGCACGGCCGTGGCCATTTATCGTAACCCGTGTTTGGGGAAAAATCTTTTCTCTGTTTCCACACGGTCTTAAGCACGCCCGTGTGCTTGGCCGTGTGAGTGTGGTAACCTATATTCAAGAGCTCAGTTAGTAAGTTAGGTGTTAAACACTAGTATTTAAAGAAGTTAAAACTATTAGTGCCCAGGTTACCTCCCGAAAAGTACTTATTTATAGTCTAAGATCCAGTTACCTCGCCATTGAATGGTCATGGTGGTTCGGGGAGTTTACACTCCTCATTCTTGCTATCAATCTCATCAAAATAAGGTTTTAGGCGGGTATTGTTTACCTTAAAAGTGCCAAATTTAGGATGACTTAACTTGACTGTACCGAATGGGAAAATGCTAAGTACCATAAGAGGAATTTCTTCATTCGGTTTGGTAGTGGCAATGTATCTTCGGTATTTAATAAACTTTATCTCTAACCTTAAGTTGATTTGGTGAGGTATTGAGCTCGTTCTGGCGTAGTTTTGGTTTATCGTGTGTTCTCGGTTTATGTGTCTGCTGTTCATCTAGCTCCTTGATTTGTAGCCTTCGCTCTTTATGGATATGTCCTTTATTGTTGCTTGAACATGGTTCATGTATATCCTTCGAAGTCGAACTTATTTCCTACAAAGTAGGTTGCAGCATGTGGTCAGTTTTGGTAGAATCATTTATACAACCACCTTTAACTTTTAATGTGTTACTCGAATTGCGAGCTTGAAAGTGATTGTTTCGTCTCCCACACGAAGTGTGAGTTCACCTGTGCCAATGTCAATAATTGTTCTAGCAGTTGCTAAAAAGTGCCTTCCTAAAATCAAAGGAGTGTTACTATCCTCCTCTATGTCTAGAACAACGAAATCAATTGGGAATATAAATTTATCAATTTTAACAAGTACATCTTCAATAATACCTCTAGGAAATCTAATAGTTTTATCTGCTAATTGAATGCTCATCCTAGTTTATTTCAGTTTTCCAAGACCCAGTTGCTTAAACGTTTTGTAAGGCATGATGTTGATGCTAGCCCCTAAATCAGCCAATGCATTATTAACATCTAAGCTACCAATTTGGCAAGGAATTGTAAAACTCCCTGGATCTTTTAATTTGTTGGGCAGCTTATTCTGTAGAATAGCTGAGCAAACTGCGTTTAGCTCCACATGCGACGCCTCATCCAACTTCATTGCATTCGGCATCTGTGAGAGAGCTTCAATAAATAGTAAGTTCATATGTAATTTCTTTAAAATTTTAAGGAATTTAACAAATTTTTCATCTGAGTGGTCTTTTCTTGTCACATTAGGGTATGGCACACGAGGTTTATATTCTACACTTGTCGGTTTCTATTCGGTGTGACTTACCTCACCTTTACCCTTGCTTACCATAGTTTCTTGCTTTGGTTCTGGTTCAGATGTAACTAACCCTTCCTCATTTCTAACGTTGATCACATTGAGTTGTTCTCTTAGGTTAGGTTCAGTATTACTTGGCAAGCTACCTTGTGGTCGTTCAAAAATTAATTTGGATAGCTGGCCTGTCTGAGTTTCGAGCCCTTGGATCGACGTTTGTTGATTTTTAAGTGTCGTCTCGATATTCTGAAAGTGAGTTTCCTTCACTGCGATAAACTTTGTTAGCATTTCTTCAAGGTTCAATTTTTTCTCTTGTTGGTAAGGTGGTTGTTGGAACCCTGAGGGTAGTAGTGGTCTCTAATTTCCTTGGCCTCCCTATGAGAAGTTTGGGTGATTCCTCCAACCTGCATTATAAGTATTGCTATAAGGGTTATTTTGGGCTCGAGGATTATTACCCATGTAGTTCAATTGCTCGTTCTCCATGTTGTGGCTATAGGGTGAATATTCTGTATTGGTCAATCCACATCCACTTGCTTCACATTGCATCACTGACTGAACCTGTGAGGAACCGATAAAACCATCAGTTTTTCTATTCAAAAGTTCTACCTAATTTGAGAGCGTGGTGACTGAATCGACGTTAAAAATGCCGGCTGCTTTTGTTGGCTTTGTCCTCATGACTTGCCACTGATAATGATTCAGTGACATATCTTCTATAAATTCATAAGCATCTTTAGGTGTTTTATTATTGATAGTCCCACCAGCGGCTGCGTCAACCATTTGTCTAGTTGAGAGATTCAGGCCATTGTGAAATGTCTGAATCTGTAGGCAGAGTGGTAACCCATGGTAAGGGCATCTTCTTAAAAGGTCCTTGTATCTCTCCCATACATCGTAGAGTGTTTCTAAATCCATCTACACAAAGGAGGAAATATCATTACGTAATTTCACAATTTTAGCCGGCGAAAAATCCTTTAATAAAATTTTTTCGGTCATTTGTTTCCAATTAGCGATTGATTCTCATGGTAACAAGTTCAACCACTGTTTAGCTTTATTCCTTAACGAAAAAAGGAATAATTGAAGACGAATGGCATCATCAGAAACGCCATTAATTTTGAATGTGTCGCAGAATTCCAAAAAATTTGCCAAGTGAGTGTTGGGATCCTCATCCTGCAAACCATCAAACTGAACAAATTGCTATATCAGTTGAATCGTGTTAGGTTTCAGTTCAAAATTATTTGCAGCAATAGCAGGCCTAACTATACTTGACTCGGTTCCTATTAAATTAGGTTTAGCATAATCATACATAGTACGAGGAGCAGGATTCTGATTTACTAGATCAGTAGCAATCGCAGGAGATATCGAATTTTCCTAATTTTTAGCCATCTCCTCGGTTCTATTTGGAATATCGTCCTCTTGCTCTCCTTCTGTGTATCTTAGGCTTCACCTTATTTCTCGTTGGTTTCTGTGAGCTGTGCGATCGATTTCTTCGTCAAACAATAATGGTCCCGACAGGTTTCTTCTAGTCATAAACTATAAGATCCTGCCAGAAGAAGGAAAAAGAAAATTTAGTAACGAAAACTAAAAAAAAAAATTAAATTGCAGAAAAGTAAATGGCTAAAGTAATAAAAATTGAGTGTTCCTAATATCTTAGTTCCCCGGTAATGGTGCCAAAAACTTAATCGTGATTTTTCGTGATAAGTTTTATAAATTTATAATTAATCGTTCTTGAAACTAACAATTATCACAGCGTAGGCAATTGTACCTATGGAACAGTAGTATAGCTTTAGCAAGACAGAATTGTCGAACCCAAATGAACTAAAAATACTAGTATTAACTGTCTTTTTATTAACTAGCCTAAAAATAAAAGGGTTTGTTTTCATTAATTAATTAACTAAAGAAATCATAGAAAATAGAAGTCGGGAATTACTTTTGGAAAACCATTGATTTAAGACCATACCCAAAGAAAAATCCACCTAGACTTCACTTGTTATTTTGACTCCAAATCGGATGATTTATTCATTTAACTTGTTCCATAGAAATCCCTGAGTTATGTTATTATCCCTATTCAAGACTAATAACGTCTAACCTTAGATTGAATAATTGAAATCTCTTTCTAATTAACACCCTAAGGTTGTATTAACTCGATCTATGGATCCCCTTATTAGGTTTCACCCTAATCCGGCAAAATCTTGTCACACTATCTCTAGGCGTGCAATCAACTCCCCTTAATTACGATAAAGTTACTCTTAGATAGGGACTATTCATCTTCCAAATAAGAGCATTAACTTGAATCAATATCCAGAAATACAGAAACAAGAATTAGGAGCACATAATTAAGAACAACTTAAATATTTATCATACAATTCAAAAAATAATAACAAGATTCGTCTTAGGTTTCATTCCCCTTAGGTATTTAGGGGGTTTAGTTCATAACTAAATAGGAAAACATCTCAGAAGAATAATGAATACAAAACATAAAGAAAACCCAAAACTCCTGAAGGGAAATTGAAGAGAGATCTTCAGTCTTGATGATGAATCCGGCTTCTGAGATGGATCAATTGGCTTTCTTCGAGTAATTCCTTACTCCTTACTCTGCGTCCTCTATTTAGTCCTCCTCCAGGGTGTTTAAATAGGCTTTTAAATGCCTCCAAGCCCTCAAACTTGCCCTTTTCTGAATAGAACTTAGCTAGGGCTCGGAAAGGACACGCCCGTGTACGATTACTTTAGGCCGTGATCAAGACTGAGAGATCAACCGCCCATGCTGAGGTTGTTTTAGATTGTGGTCGAGCCTTTTAGAATGGCACAGGCGTATGTTCTGCCCGTGTGAGGAAGTCCAGGCCGTGTTGTTTTCCCACGTTGGCCCATTTTCTTCGTTTTTGGCCTGTTTCTTGTTCTTTTCACTCTCCTATGCTCACCTAAGTATAAAAAATGAAATTAAAGGATTCGGAGCACCAAATGCACCAAATCTAAGGAGAATTCATTCATAAATGTATTAAGCATGGGATAAAAATATGTATAAATTACGGTTTATCAGTTATATAGGTCAAAATGAACCCAAAATTGGTATTGCCTATATGTGAATACCTAACCCCAATCCAGTTTGGATTGTGAGGTCAAGAGATATGTAGTTATTATCGACTCATTAGTTTAGTGGAATATCGAGAAATCCTGCTAGATTAATAACTAGTTGATTGGATAGAACTCGAAATAGGAGTTAGTTATGACCATCAAAGCGAGGTAGTCTTCTGCCCTTAAAATTGATAAAATCGACAATTTGTTTTCCTTTCTTTGTTTTATGCTTTTAATTATTTTTATAAAATATGATTTTCCATCACCTTAAGACCCATCGTAATATAGTTTAATTAAATTCTAATTAGACCTGTTAACATAGAAATTAAAATTAGTTTAGTCTCGCCTCCTTTGGGTATGATTGTAACAGCCTGCTTTTGGTCAAATCAGAATAGTAGTTTTGAAACCACAAATCTGAGGTTAAAATAATTATTTTATTATTATTTTCATGTCTACAGTATGAAAATATGATTGTGTGAAATTTTTGTTAAGAAATTTTATCATTTGAGTGATTAATTTGATAAAAAGGACTAAATCGCGTAAAGTGCAAAAGTAGTGTTCTATCAGCTAAAGGTGTCTAATAGCTACAGAACCTTAAATTTAAGGTCCTTAAGTGATAATTAGACCATTTATGTTGATAGTGGAGGATAATGTTGTGCTATTATTGAAATTTTGATTTAGTAATAAGTTTAATTTAGTAATTTGGTTAATTTAAGTAAAAATAAATAAAACAAATTAAAGGTAGTCATCTTTAATGTCTTCAACCGATTTTGAGAAGAAGAAATAGCCATGGGAATGAGTTAGGGTTTGGCTACTTTGGAAGCTCAATTCGTGAGTAAATTTTGCCCTGTTTTTAATGATTTCTATGTTTTTGATATCGTTGCAACTAGGTCTAGCTAGCCTAGGGACTATTTTGCAAAATTGTTAAAGATTTTTAAAGTTTCCATTAATGAAAATATGTGTTCTTTGATGTTTGATGATGAAATATGAACTCTTGTTGCTAGATTTACATATTTTGTAAAGTGATTTTGAGTAAAAATGCAAAATAGGGATTTAATTGTGAAAATATGTAATTAAATGTGTGAAAAGTTTATAAATGTGGCTGCTAGGGGCATTATAGTAATTCGGCTAGCATGGATTTATTTTGAATTTCATTAATTTGTGATTTTATGAAATAAAGACTAAATTGTAAAAGTGGAAAACATGAGGGGGCAAATGTGTAAATGTGCTTAAATGTGTGTTTTGGATTAAATCGAATATAGAGATTATTAAAGAAGTTAATTTTGAATATATTTAGATCAAGAAAAGTATAATTTGGATCTAGATCGGCGGAAAACTAAAGTTATCGACTAATCGACTTATTTCATCATTTTCACATACGATGTAAGTTTGTATGTGATAAATTTCATTATAAGTGTATTTTAAATGCATTGATATTGTATAAGTTGTGAATACGAGACTTCGAATAAGTTTGACAATGAATCGATGGCAATTCAGCATTCGAAATCCTGGTTGAACCTTAGGAATAGTTTAGGATACTAGTGACATGTCATTAAGGGATACATCGAGTTGGCTTTGGGCCATGATATTAGTACTTCGGGTATGGGTTATACCGGTTTGGCTTCGAGCCATGAATATCAGCTAATTTGGCTTCGGGCCATGAATATTAGCTGATTTGGCTTCAAGCCATGATATCAGTACTCCGGATATAAGTTACCTTGATTTGGCTTTGGGTCATGGTATAGGTACTTAGTGTGCAAGACCCTTGAGCATCCGACTTATATTTCGAATGGTTCAACTAGTAAATGAATGATGAGGTTGAGAATGAGATTAGTACGAGATGGTACAGGTATGTGCATAAACTGTATTAGTTTTGAATTGAAGAAATGGTGAAGAATGTATAGTCTTTTGTAAATGAGTAATTGAAAGGTTTGTTAGTTGATGTGAATTCATGTATCTATAATCAATTGTGAAATTATATGGTTATGATTATATCGAGTTTATTTCATACGAGCTTACTAAGCTTTATAACTTACATTGTTATTCTTTTTATGTTTTATAGTGAATTCAAAGCTAGCTCAGATTCGAGGACCGTCAGAGATTTCGTTACACTATCCTACAAACGATTTGGTACCTTTAAGCTTTTATTTTGAGTATATGGCATGTATAGGGACTTTGGTCATGTTGGTTATGTTTTGGTTATGATTGTTTCCATTTGAATTGGCTTGTAAAAGTCTAAGGTTTGGTTTGTATATTTGGCCATATGAGTTGGCTTATCTTGATGTTTATTGATAATAGGTAATTTGAATGTCAATAGCTGATAATTTGTGAATTAGTATGTTTGTAGAATTGAGCATATTGATGCATTATTGTTAATGGTCATTTTGATGAATTGAGAAAAATAAAGATTTGGTATGAACTTAGATGGCATAATGTGGTATTTATGTTTTGCATTGGTTGGTATTAGAAATGGTATAAATTATGCTTGATTTGGAATTGATTTATATGTCTATTGATGCTATGTTTTATGCCATATGAGTTGTGTAGGTATGCCTAAGTTTGTGTGGCATATTTTTGTCCACACGGGCAGAGACATAGGCGTGTGTTTCAGCCGTGTGTGACACACGGTCATGTACACAACCGTGTGTCCCCTAGTGTTAAATTTGAAAACAAGTCATTATGCTCCACACGGCCTCACATACGGGCGTGTGACTTGGCTGTGTGGCATAAGTCAGTATACCCTACAAGTTTGGCATGGCCTAGCACACGGCCTGGCACACGGGCATGTATGGCCATTTCTAGGGCACACGGGCGTGTGTGTTGGCCGTGTGACCCAAGTCAAAAAGTTACACGGGTTGGACATGGGCTAGGACATGGCCATGTGCTCCCATTTTGAATGTCCACACGGCTTGTGACACAGGCGTGTCTGGTGGCTGTGTGAGAGACACGGCTAGGCTACACGGGCGTGTGTCCTCTGTTTTGAGAAAATTTTTCAAGGTTTCATAAAAGTTTCCTAAGTTATCGGTCTAGTCCCAAATCACTCCCAATATATATTTAGAGCCTCGAAGGCTCGTATTAGGGACAAATTCATTGAGATTGAATGATGAATGCATGAATTGTAAAAATGTATGTTAAATGAATGTTTAATTGCTTTATAAGTTCGTTAATGCTCCATAACCCTATTTCAGAGTTGAATAAGGGTAAGGGGTGTTACAATGATCCTCGAAGTACTCTAATACTTCCTTGCATAAATCTATATTACCACCTAACGATTATATTTGGTTGCAAGATTTACACTTTATACGTTAGTATGTCGGAAGGCGATCAGTTATATGATAGAAGACCGTGCGTGAAAGGCTATAAATAACTGGGGAATGACTTCCCATGTAGGATTGATCTCTATTTTTTATTCATTTTCCTCTCTTCTTCATCCCTTTCCTGGGTTGTTTCAAAGAAGAGATAGTTATAGGAAATTCTGCATGGGCTAGTAATCATTAGGTTTAAGACAAAAAAGTGAAGAATCCACTAAACTGGTAAGTTTCTTAGTCCTTCTATATAAATAGGGTTAAGTAAATGAAGTTAAAAATTTTCAAAACCATTTTAGAGGTTTTGCATGTTTTTGGAAAACTGAGTTTTAAGCTGAAAATACTGAGTTTAACTCATGATTTTGGGTTGTCATGCTTAGGTTCCAGGAGAGTAGGAACTTCGGTGTTCAGAAAAGCTAAGCGGAGGAGGCAAAGAAGTGTTGGGTGAGTTTTTGTACTTCATCCCTAGAATAATGTATGGTTGGCATGATTTTATAATGGTGTATGAATTCTGCTGATTTTGAATGCCAAGCATACACAAGATTGTTTGATATATGGTATCTGCTACATAGTTCAGTATCCATGAAATATTTAGGACTTCATGTTCAAAATGATAGCATACTCCATGCTAGTATTTAAGTGAAACACATGTATTGCATGATCATACCAATAGGAGAACAATTGACAGGATAGATGGAGTTAGGACTTGGGAATGAGAATTTCAGCTAGATACCACCATACGATGTTATTAAGTGCAAATGGTGGTGTGCAAAGCTACAAGACTTGTGGAGGGGACACTGTGGTGTTCGAGCATCAAGGTTAGGAATGGTGAAATAGAGGAATGGATGGAGGAATATGGAAAAGGAAATTTCATTAAGATACTGCCATAGAGTATTACTGAGTGCAAATTGTGATGTGTAAAGCTCTGGCCTTTGCCAGAGGGACACTATGGTGTTCGAGCACTAAGCTGGATATGAGATAGGTCAATATCGATGGTTATAAGGTTCCATCGGGCAACACCGATATGGTGGTCAAACAGCTCTATGGGGTGACACTACGATGGCGATAAGGTCTTATAGGGCGGCACCTCAATAGAGGTCTAAAGTGTAAGACCATAGGTTGGTTGTGACATCCAATATAGTACACTAGGACAGTAAACATTAGATAGTTCGTTGGGATAGTAAACACGGGGTAGTCCACCGAGAAACTAAAAACTAGATAGTTCACTGGAATGATAATTGGGGGAAATCACGCAGATGAAGGGAAAAGGGGATTGGAAAAAAAGTGTAAGTGTTGACAAAATGATAGTTAGCCAATAGAATAGTGATGAATCCATCAAACAAGGTGAAAGAAATAACAAAAGGAAGTAGTCCACCCCAAAATAGTAATCCTGAAAGGTAGTAAGGTATATAGGTGCTAACTCAATAGGAATTGGTCATAGGAAATGACATGCCAGTGGTGCCTGTTGTTTAGGCAAAAAAAAGAGGGTTTATCCAAGGATTTTTAGATATGAGTCTGCCGTTGAGAAACCCTAGAGGGCATTTAGAGAAACCCTATATGCTAGAAATTTATCATAAGTACGCCAATTAGTCTATAAAGAAATGAGGGGATAGTTAGAACCCACTGACAGAAGAATTTCAAAATGAGATATGCCAAGTGACAGATATGTCTATTAAGACTATTCCTCTTTAAGGGAAACTATTAAGGAAGTACCAGTCGAATGGCTAGTTTTGTATGGAACAAACTTATAAGAGAAATCATGAACTCAGATGATAGTCTGTTGGGTGTTGTAGGTCAAAGTGGTCTACAATAGATGGGCATGTGACACTTGAAGGCAATGTATCGTAAATAGGGCGGGTTACAAGGAGATAATCTGACCACTATTCAAAACAAGTAAGACTTAGTCCACTAGAGTGGCATGGGTCCCATTAGATAACCCAATAGATGGAATGTCAGCAAATCCTCCAGGACTATGGTAAGAAAAATGACTCTGCCAAGGACTAATCAACTATATAAACACATGGTAGGCTAAATAGGGTCATTAGAAGGGTAGGATAAAAGGCTGGCTTATAAACACATGTAGAAAATAATAATCCAACACTGGGAATAAATGAATGAAAGTATAGTAAGGACAGAGCCTGCAAATGTGGCGAAACACCCGAGGGAATGTAGAAAATTGTACAAAGGTTATAGGATTTATCGAGGGAAAATAGCTTAACAGTCTAACCAAAAATAGATGTGCTCGGTAGTTAAATCAAAGGCCACCACTTCGAGTTGAGGGAAATTTTCCTCAAAACGACCAGTGAGTTAAAAATATTTAAATTATTTTCATTTACTACCCTCATGATACATGGTCTATGTTTGAGTAATTTTGTAAAGAGACTCACTAAGTTCTCTTCAATTTATAGAATTTTGGCTTATGCTTCCAAGGCTTGTGGGTGTATAATGAACTTGATGAGGGACCAACCCAGATCGTTTTGGGCTGGATATCAATGTCAGTTTAGTGTCATGCATATAGGAAATGGGGTACCATTAGCGACTTTGCCAATGGGTCGAATATATTGTATCTAAATAGTTCCCTTTGAGTCCAAAGTTGAGATAGTGAACTTTTATTTTAAATTATTGTCTCTATTGTAAAAGTATTTAAATAAATAGGTAATATAGTCTGATTTTACAACAATGAGTTCAAATTTTGCACACGAATTTGATTTAGTTGTGACACTCCATACTCGAATCCAAATATCGAGTTGGGTGAGGGTGTTACAATTTTAGTATATTTTATTGGATTTTTGAATTTTTTAGTTTAGGATTAAAATATTGCAAAATAAGTGTTTTTCCACGTGATTACAAGTTAGTTGACCTAATCGGGTCAATACCAGCCTTAAGGTTGCTTTAATGAGCTAATTGAGTGTGTAGGATATCCTTGTGAAGGCCCAAAAGCATCAGGAATGACAGTTAGATTGTAACACAAGCTTTCAGAGTCGCAACACAACTGTGCTGATCAAGAAATTCACATTAGAAGTTTTGTGTCGTGGCATGCAGAAGGCTATGTCACGACACACATTCAACGTCGGGCTGAAAAATAAGATAGGGTGTTTCCATCCACACAACTCATCTATTTATGTAATTAAGGCTAGTGTTCACCCTAATTAGGTTTGCTAAAATTCTCTATAAATAGCTAAATTGTGGAAAGCTTTAGGAGCTTTTTGCCAAAGTAGTTTAGGGTTTATTTTAGTAGATTTAGGCTAGTTTGTGTTTTAGTTTATTTTTCTTAAAAGTTTTTATTCCTTGTTCTTCGACTTGGATTCGATATGAATCTAAGTCTTTGTAATTCAGTATTTTTATTTTATTCTTTGTTTGCAAATGATGAGATCTCAAATATTGTCAAAGGATTTTGCTATTCAGAGTACTTCAGGATATCATATGGAAAATTTCTATCTTTTTCTGTTTTATATTACTTTGTGTTCTTTACATGATTAGTTTAATTGTAGAAAAGATAGTTTTTAAGAAGATAAGTGGCAAGATCCTCAAGGAGATTAACAAGCGAATGTGAGAGTGGTTAATGGAAGAGTTAGGTTTTTCCAATAGGATTAGTTGGTGTGAATGCATGTGTTTTTAAAACTTAGGCTTCATGACCCTAGAAGTAATATAGGTAAACAGATTGAGAGACGAGGTTACCGAGTAAATCGGGTATTTATCCCAGTTAGGAAAGTGAGGGTGAGAGGTAAGCGTGTACTAGTCGATTAGTTAGGCAGTAGAGGCCAAAAGGTAATACTGTATAGGCAATAACCAATTTTCTAACCAAAACTCAAGTTCTAAAGTTAATTACAACCACAAGAGCGAGTTAATCTTCAAAATGTTATTCAAGAGATTCTTGTTTGTTAATTTTTTTTCTTAGTTTCAATTTTTAATTTTGTTTTCTCATTTTAATTTTTAGTATTGTTCATCATAGTATGATTTTTAATAATTATTTTTTGGACCTGTTGTTGTAGAGGAACGACAGAAATGTGCAAGTGTACACAATCGTATCAAGTAATAAAGTGAAAAGTAAATTTCGAGTTATAGTACCCACAGGGACTATGAAGAAAATCTTTATGAAATGTAAAATTAAACAAATTGGTGGTGAAAACAATAATTGATTTGAAGAAGTGATCTAAAAACTAAAAATTAACTAAGTAAGAAAAATAGAAAGTAAAAATTCCAATGCACTATTTCAAAAAATGGGTTTTAATCAATATGACATAGATCGATTACATTCTTTAACTTAAAATTACTAAACTCATGTTCATGCTGTTACATATAATTTCACGGCAACTTAGAATTTTGCTAACTAATGCACATCCAAACTTACTAAACCAATTAATCTCTTGAACATATTACTATGTCAATTCAAACAATTAATCAATTTTCATAAGGAATTATAAGATTAAGTGAAGTAACAACATAGTCCTATATTGAAACAATTTAATCACAATAAACTTGCAAGTTATGCAAGGCTAATGTAGCGTTTAATACCGTCACTAATTTAACCTTCAGCTACCTTAGAAGATTAAACATGCACCAATTAAATTTTGTGTCAATTAATTATAATTTCAATATGATTAATAATTAATTCATTTTTTACCTTATAATTATAATGCAAGTATAACATAGGCATGACTTTATTTAATTGAACAAATTACCAAGGCCTAATAATAACACGAACACAATTAAAATAATTTAAGTGGATAGATGCAATCAATCTAACACGAATTAAATTTAAGTCATTTTAATTAAATCAAGAATAACAACACAACATATATCCATGTTCATGATCACAACATAAATAAGAAAATTAAAGAGAAGGGAATTAGAAAGCAAATCCAGTATTTCTCCGAAGCCAGACTAGTGCGCTCCTCTCCTTCTTTGCTTGTTCTATTGATACAAGGCCTTAATGAACACTTGAATGCTACTACTTCAAGGTGGATGAAGGCTCTTTTTCAAGAGGGAAATCTGCAAGGGAATGAAATAAAGGAAAATGGGAAAGCAAGAAGGGAACCGAAGAGAGAGTGAGTGAAAGAGAGAGATGTGTAAGAATGAATGGTGTGTCAAATGTGGAAGGGAAGAGGGGTATTTATACGTGGGAATGACTGCTAAAAATAGAAAATAAATTTTATCCATTCAACCTCCCTTAGATTAATTGCATTCTGACCACTTAATTTATTAAAATCATGTTTGAGTTGTTATAGGCCTTGGTAATTTGTTCAATTAGATAAAATCATGCCTATGTTGCATTTGCATTACAATTGTAAGGTAACAAATGATTTAATTATTAATCAAACTGAAATTATAATTAATTGAAACAATATTTATTTGGTTCATGCTTAATCTTCTAAGGTAATTGAGGGTTTAAATTAGCAGATATACTAAACAATATAATCGCCTTGCATAACTTATAAGATTCTTGTGATTACAATATAGAAATATATATCAATTAACTCTGTCTTATACTTGCTTATGAAAATTGGTACATTAATCTAGCATATGAATATGTTTGAAAGATTGATTAATTTAATAAGCTTGTGCGTTAACAAAATACCAAGTTGCCATGAAATTATTCGTAACAACATGAACATAGTTTTAATAATTCTAAGTTAAAGAATAAAATTAATCTAACATATTTATGTTATATTGATTAAAACATTTTTTAGAAATCGTGCATTTGGAATTTTATTTTCTTAGTTAGTCACTTAGTTAATTTTTAGTTTTTATAGCACCTATTTCGAATCAACATATTTTCCCTCAACAAATTGTTTAAATTTATATTTCATAAATATTTGCTTATACATTCCTTGTGGGTACGATAACTCGACATACTTTTCACTTTATTACTTGATACGATTGTGTACACTTGCACATTTTCATTGATCTAGTTGGTAAGTTCAATAGGAACTCCTTCTGGTTGGGGGCATTCTTGGGGGACTTCTTCAAAAGCATCAGATTCTTCCAAAATTGCCTCCTCTATTTCCGGCTTTCTAGAGATGAAGAAGTTGGTTGGTTGCATCCATTCCTTCTTGAAACTCTTCCAATTGTTGCCCTTAGGAATATAAACATTAAAGTTCATTGACTCAGTAGTGACCATTTGTAAGTAGTTGAAATTCACCTGACTCAGATTGAGAGGACCTGCAACAACTTGGGTGTGAAGGACCTGGTTGGATCGTAATTTAGGCAAGGCCTCTACCAAATTCTTTTTAGTGTTCTCTTGGTGTTTCTTCAAAGCTACCTCGTTGGAATGGCATAGATGCTCCAACTCTGATAAAAATGTCATTGGTCTTGAGATTTTAATTTTTTCCTCCTAAAGGACTCTCTAGCCATTAGTTGATTGAGTTTTTCCCCTATCTACTTGGCCTAAACTTATAAACTTTCATATTTGGCTTTCCAAGTAGAAACAGAAGATTCAAGCTCTTTAATCTGGCTTATAACTTCCTCATGACTTTGGCTTAGTTGAGCTAAGGATAATTCACTAGAATGCACAGTTTCTTCTAAGCCCACCAATTTGATGTTGTTTTGATTGTAGGCCTCCTAAAGGGCCCGGCTCTTAATCGTATATTCAACTGCAAAAACTTAAAAGGACCCTGCCAGCACCAAGAGTAGAGGTAGATGAGGATTTGAGGAAAGAGAAGAGAAGAAAGCCTCTTTCACCCACTAAGGTAAGTTGTCATTTTGTTGTTGGATGGTGTCAAGAGAAAAGGGATATTACCCCATCCTTATGCGATCCCGTCATGAGAAGAGTTAACATGTTTTTCCAAATGAAGTATTAATGAGTAAGGAACCAAAGAGGGGCTTCTAGCTGGATTTAACGTATTATCTCTACCGTGAGTATAGCTATAGGAGGATTTGAGGGGTGGATTGAAGAGTTTGTATAGTTCTTAGACTCTAATGGAGTAACAAGAGCAAGAGAAGGGTAAGAGTAGGAGGCAGGGAAGAAGTTGGAGGAGTGACAACTCTTGTGGGAGCAGACCCTCTCCTAAGTCTATGATAAGTCAATTGTGGGCAGTCACTGCCCTGATATCCTAGGCGATTCCCTCTACCATTGGCCTTTTCTGTGTTCTACCAATCGATGCTCTTGATGGCGTGGCGGCAACTTCTTCACGTTCACAAAATACATCTAGTAATGGTAAGGCATCCATACTGGCTATTGGAGTTGACGGAGAAGTACTAGAGGTATGAGAAGGAGAAGAAGACCTTACAATAGCAACAAGAGAGTTAGCCTAGTCGGGAGAAAGAGCGAAAGACGTATCATAACTAATAATATTCCAATGGCATGGACATGGTCAACATGTCTTATAGAAGAAGAAGTTAGGCTCCCTCATCCTCTACACTAGAATCTATGCCAAATCATCATTGGCATTGTAAGGCCAGGCCATCACAACAAAAGGAACATTCTGAGAATGCACCTACTATAAAAGGTCATTCGCTCGGTGACCATTTAGACTTAGCCCTTGAAGGCAGTGCTGAAAAACATTCTGAACCGAATGATCTGCCTCAATTCTAGGATATGCCCCTTCTTTAGTCACTTAAATTATTTCCAAGCAACTTCTAAATTAACATGTTGGCTTTGTAGAAAGATATCCACCCGGGGTATAGACCATAAGGTGGGAAAGCCAAAACTAGTTTCAAGCTTGAACGTGACATTCATGAACTTATCTTTTTTGAGACAAACATTTGAGGCCAAATTCTGGATGATGGGCTCATAACCCTAGCATAAACTAAAATGGGTCATCCTAGCCAAGGCACCCTGCCTTTTAATCTTCAGTTGATAGATCCTTCGGAAAACACCAAGTATAAGCAGCTCATGGTGCAAGCAACAGTAAATGAAATAAGCCACCAATGTCCACCATATTCATTAAGGACTGAGCAAAAGAAGGCATGAGGAGGTAAGCGGATGCTAGCCTTAAGCAGGAAGAGGGGAAGAACGAAGCCCTCAGTGTTATCACTTTGGTGACACTCCCTTAGAGTAAACGAAGATCGTAGGCAAAGTTCGAATGAAGGATACCTCTGGCCCTTAGGTGTCGAGTCAGCTCTTCCTCAATAGTGTTACATCAAACATGGGAGCGGGCATGGGATAGGTACCATTAGGACCTCATGTTCTAAGCACTAAAGCATTTCCAGGGCTGTCGCTTCTGCTACATTGGGCACAACCTCTTCCATGTGAAGTAGTTTTGACCATTTCGAATAATAGAAAGATAAATATAAAGGGGATTACCTTTGAAAAAAATTTATGAACTGGAGGCAAAATGTAGCAAAAAGACTTTGAATGAGAAAGAAATTAAGGCTCCAATGATGCAGAGAAATATTTTGGGGAAAGTGTTGAACACCCAATATTTATAAAGAATTAAACATTCGTGAGAAGTTTCAACTTTAAAACCAATTGTTTGAATTCTTTAATTATAGCTCGACACATGTCAAGGATAAGGCTATGGGTGTTTAAAAACTCAAGAGTACCCACCAATTATGCCCACAAGCCTCAAATTTGCCAATCGAGACTGTCTGTTTACATTCATCTAGTTGGAATCTCCAGAGTGTCCACCGTAGATGGGAGGTCTATTATGACTATGTTTGGATGTTTCGCCTAGCAGTATACTACATCTAATCTAAGAAGTTATCCATGCATCATTAGTAATGGTGTTACCTGGTTAGTAAAATTCTGAGGACAAAATTTCCATGAATGAGGGGAGAACTATCGCACCACAAAAATGGTAGATCCAAAAAGACTAGTGTGGTATGCATGTTAACTGTTTTTAGCTCACTATGGTAGCATAATCCACCACCTCGCCGGCTTGCTGGCGAATTAGAGTATTGGCACATACTGGAGTAAAGTATCCATCCGTTGGCAGTACTTAAGGATTTAGTTATACAATATCTTCAAGTGAAGAAAGAACACACTTAAGAAAGAGTACGCCTAAGGAAGTGTACGCCCCATAGTATGCTCAGTTTGCATGAGCACTGTTCAAGTTGATTCTTTTAATGAGATTAGTTGGGAGTCAATTGGATTGATTTGAACTTCCCCACTACTGGTCAAACACAGTAATGTAGATCTTCATTAGATTTTCTTTTATGTACCCTTGGATTTGGTAGAGAAATCAAGGGAACCAAGAGTATTTATAAGGTGAAAGGGGAGGGGGACTTTGGAGATGGTTTGTCTTTCTACTTGACGTTATAGTTCTTCTTTCTAACCTAAACCTTCTCTTCTTGTTGATTATGCTAGAAGAATGAGTTTGTTTAATCAGTGGATGATTTAACCTTCCGATCAGTCTATTAGCTTTGTATGTAATGATTATTGAAGAGTAAGGATGTTAAAAGATGTAAGAACAATAAGGTGATAGGAAAGCCTTGCATGGGGGTCGCATATATTTGAAACATTAGTAAATTATCCATAATGGGGATTTTAATGGAAATTCCATGTTCTTGTAAATAGTTGTTGTTACTGTTTTGGGAAGGATGATTGATTCAAAAACTCAGGTTGAGCTAAAAGTGAGTCACTGGTAAGTCTTTAGACTTGACTCTTGCATGTTATTTTCTAATGGTTCCCTGTATGGTTGATGGACAAATCTCAAACAATACTAAGTTTAGGAAAATCCATATTGCCAAGCACGATCGTTTATGTAGTGCTTTGGTGGAAAACCAAATAAGCCTTTGTGGCTATCTAAAAAGCCTATATGGCATGTTATTTGGAAAGCCTTTGTGGCTCGTTATCTGAAAAGCATATGTGGCGTATTATTTGGGAAGCCTTTGTGGCTTGTTATCTAAAAAGCCTATGTAACTCATTATTTGGGAAGCCCTAGTGACCAAGTTATTTGGAAAGTCTTTGTGGCGAGTCATCTGGAAAGCCTGTATGGTGAATTTTGTAACACATAAGTGGCGACTTGTTAGCTCACCTTTGTGGCGAGATCTAGTTATATGCATTTAAAGCATTTTCTGAAAAAGTTCTCGGCAGTGTACCCGATTGATGAATCCTCCATAGTAACCTGTCTAGTCAAAATGCTTGGCATATTTGTAATTATGAGTGGTGTAAGTGTCTGTCAAAACTTGGAATTCTCATGTTATGTATCGAAGTCATCTACGTAACAGCCCATTTTTACTCAAATCAGAACAGTGGTTTTAGAACCACAAATCTGAAGTTGAAATAATTATTTTATTATTATTTTAATGTTTACAGCATGATAGTATGTTTGTGTGAAAGTTTCGTTAAGAAATTTTATTCTTTGAATGCTTAATTTGATAAAAAGGACTAAATCCCATTAAATGTAAAAGTAATGTTCTAATAGTTAAAGGTATCAAACAGCTATGAAATTAAACAGTGGATGTCCTTATGTGGTGAATATACCATTGTTAATGTTAGTGGACTTTTATGGACATGCATTAAGTGTTTTTAAATAGTTTATAATAAAGGTTAATTAAGTAATTTAGAATTTAATGTTAAAATAAAAGAAATAAAATAAGGAATCTTTTCTTCTTCATCTTTCAACCGAATCTAGTGCAAAGAAACACCATTTTTATCTTTTTCATTCGGCCAAGCTTTAATAGCTCATTAAGGTACGATTTTTGTCTCGTTTTTAATGATTTCTATGTTTTTGAGATCGTTGTAACTAGGTCTAGCTAGCCCAGGGACTATTTTGCAAAATTGTTAAAGATTTAGGAAGTTGCCATTGATGAATAAGCATGTATTTTAATTACTAATGATATATTATGAATGTTTAATGATAGTTATAAAAGTTTTGTAAAGTCATTTTTGAGAAAAATGTCAAATAAGGATTTAATTGAGAAATATGGAAACTTTGCGTATAAATTGTGAAATAAATGAAAAATATGGGCTGATATATGTACTAGGAAAAATTTAGCTAGCATGGGTTGGTATCAAATTTCATGAATTTGTAATTTTATGAAATAAGGACTAAATTGTAAACGTTGTGAAATACTAGAGGCAAATGTGTAAATTTGCTTTAATGAGTGTTTCGGATTAAATTGAATAGAGAGGTAATTAAATAAGCTAAATTTGATATTATATAGATCAAGAAAGGTGAAATGCATATTTAGATCGAGGAAAGAACAAAGTTTCGGATTAATCGACTTAATTCGTCATTTTTACATCTGAGGTAAGTTTGTATGATTAATAAGCTTAATGTTATATGTGTTTACATGCTTAAACATTATAATTCTGATATTACAACATTGCGGAATCTATCGACAAAGCATTGACACAATGAGAATCCCGGTTGAACCTTAGAAATAGATAGGATACTAGCGACATGTCATTAAGGGTTATTGTTATTATGTGATTCGAGTGCTGGTCACATCCCACGCCCCATGGTGTTGAGTATACCTTAGGCATGTGTTACGGCATTTCACGATTTTTGTCTGAGTAGCACCATGTAGCTACATCTTGACTGAAAGCTTGTGTCAGTAGGCCCGTTGATAGCTCAAGAGTGAGCATATATGTGATATGAGATTGAGATAGCACTGGCTATGTATGTGGCACTTTGGTGCGAGGTTCCCAAGTATCCGATATTATTTTGAATGGTTCAACAGGAAAAGATGATGGTATGAGGATGTAAACAATGATACAGATCAGTTCAGGTACTCGTGATAAGTTTGGCAAGTAACTAATAATTGATAAGTTTATATGTAAAATAAGTGAAAGTTGATGAATTTATACATGATACCAATAATCATGGCAATGTACAAATTGTTGAATTGAATGTATTACTTATGTTCTTTAAATTGTGAATGAGTTGGCAATTATACTTATTATTCATATGAACTTACTAAGCTATTAAGCTTACTCTATTTATTTTTCCGTGTTTTATAGTGATTATAAAGCTAGCTCAGATTCAGGGTTCATCAGAGATCACTTCACACTATCCATCTATCACTTTGGTACTTTTGAGCTGATATTTTAGTTATATGGTATGTATAGGAGCTTTGGTCATTTTGGTATATAAGTTGATGATGAATTTTTCCTTTTGAATTGGCTTGTAAATATATATGGTTTGATTGTATATATAGCCATAAGAGTTGGCTTAATTTGGTTGTCTTTGTGATGCTTATTGATAGTAGTTTTTATGGTTGTCAAATGGTTGATATTAAAGAAGATATATGCTTGTGAATTTAGGCATAATGATGCATGTTTGGAAATGTTTACTTAGTTGAATTGCATATGTGAATATGGTATAATGTAATGACCCATTTTGTGACTTATGTATATTATGGATAATGGAATTGAGTTGGCATTATTTAGGCTTGATTTAGTTGGTTTGAATGCCTATATGCTATGAATTGTGCAATTTGGTTTGGTGTAGGTTTGTGCAAGTTTGGGTGGCAAAATGGCTTGGTAAATAGCCTATTTTTGCCACACGAGCAGAGACACGGGCGTGTGTCTCAGCTGTGTGTGACACACAATCAGGTTGCACGGTCGTGTGTTGCCTGGTATTGAAATTGAAATCAAGTCAATATGCTCCACACGGCCTCACACACAGGTGTGTGATTTGGCCGTCTGGTATAAGTTAGTATACCCTACAGGATTGGCATGGCCTAGCACACGGCCTGGCACACGGGCGTGTGTGGCCATTTTTATGGTACACGGGCTAGCCACATGGGCGTGTGTGATGGCCGTGTGACCCAAGTTAGAGAGTTACACGGGGCCAAACACGGGCTGAGACACGGTCATGTGCTCCCATTTCGAATGTCCAGACAGGCGTAGGCCACACGGGTTTGTGTTCCCTATTTTTGGAAAATTTTTCTAAATGTTCTAAAAGTTTTCAAAGTTATCAATTTAGTCCCGAACCATCTCGAATGCATGATTTGGGCCTCGTAGTCTCGTATTAGGGACGATATGAATGTTGTTGATTGATAATTGCATGAAAATGAAAATGTATGAGAAAATGTATGTGTAATTGTATAATATATTCGGTAATGCTCTATAACCCTATTCCGGCATTGAATACAGGTGAGGGGTGTTACAATCTTGGATTCTATTGGATGATCAAACACATTGTATTCATTGGAATAAGTTCGTTGTATGGATAACTTAAAGAGACAATATGACTGAAGTACTGACTGTCGTCAGAACCAGTAGAAGAATCTGCCAAGAGTAATATCTATATGAATATCATTTTGAGGAATGAAAGAGATTGTGAAATAAGATCTGCAATTAGGTGTGAAGTTTGTGATCCGCCAATTGAGCGGAATGTTCATAAGGGGTTTAAGTGCAGAGGTTGGCATATAGTTATCCGCCAGGAATTAGAAAAGTATCCTCCAAAGTCTAAAAGGAAGTCCAGAGTCTTTGACTCGACCAATTCAATAACATTGTTTAAAGGTAATATTGATTATGACTCACTAAGTTTCATTGAACTTATATGCGTTTATTTGTAATGTAGATTCTTGGAATTGAACTAGTGCGCTAGAAGGGACCAAGCCAGAAATGTGCCAAGGTGGCAATTCGAAGAGCGATATTATGCATACAGAAGAGCACTCTAGGGAATACGGCGAATAGTACTCTACACCATGATTAAGCTTGTTTTAACAAATATTTAAGTTGCAATATCTTATACCACCTTTGAGAACCTTTTGTATTTAATCATGTTTCCTTCAAAATCTTTTGACTTAGATATGAAAATAAATAAATAAGCAATATGTTTAGTATGAATTTCGCCAGTTGTAATTTTTTTTGTTATGTATTGTGGCATCTTATATCCAAGTCTAGCAAATCAGATCGGGTATAGGGTGTTACAATAAAAAATCGTAGTAGTGCCCAACCAATATGCATCAATGGCACCTTTTCACAAACATGAATCAATACCAAAATTCAAAATCAATACCAAAATTCAACTTCATTAATTGCAACATAGAAAGTGACCAAACATATACCTTTCACAAATCAAATTAACAACTTTCATTCACATATTATTGACCAAAAATTCCAAATCCACAACCTATAAACTTGACATAAAAATAACGCATTTATCATATTTAAAGCATGTAATCCAATCATCAAACTTTTATACCATAATATCCAACAATCTTACCTACTCAAAAAACATTCTATATAAACTAAACATGTCAAACATCCATATAAAACTATCACATTTCTCATGCCTTATAATTTTCTTTAATTTACCATATCAAGACATAATCAAACATATCAAACTGCCATTAAACACATATGTTTACACATCACCATTCACACTTTCCTTCCATAAAACGCTTATATACAATTCAACTCCTATTTTTATGCCACATAACTGAGAAAAATATTTTAAAAGAGCTACCGAGTTGATGCTGGATAGTGTGAGCTTTAAAGAGATCCGATAGTCGTGTTTCGCAAAATGTCAACTACAAGAAACAAGAAACAAAACTGAATAAACTTTACGAGAGCTTAGTAAGTTCATATCAAAGCATATACATTAAATTACCTTAACCATCGGAAATACAATTATATAGCTAAGTTTTCATGGAATATTCAATCTTGACATTTTATTTCACAATAAACAGGCGAGTCTTACGTATATTCATGTATCAGGACAATCAATAATACATTTCAATTAATTCAATCCAAGTATTCCATGCTTATTCAAGTCAACAAGTCATTTGATTCTCTTATTTAATCAAGACAACTCGATGAACAATAGTAACAGAGTTCAGATATATGGGTTACCATATCAAGAAACATCAGAGTGGTAAATAGTGCACAAAAGTGCATACCTGAGCACCAAAGTGCTTAACTAGGCACAAATGCGTAGTCAGGGCATTGTAAAGCAAACAAAAGCATAAATATGCTATCAGGAGCACCACAGTGCTAACAGGACAACAAATGTGCTTTCAAGAGCACCGTAATGCTAACATGAGCACGAATGCGCTATCAAGAGCACCGTAGTGCTAATAGGAGCACGAATGTGCACTCAGGAGCACTTATTTAAGAATCAAGATTTCATGTTATCACGAAATTTTCAATAACTAAAACATGTATCATAATCATCTCAATATTGTGCAATACTCTACATAGGGTTTAATTCTCGCATACACTTCTAATTACTTGTCAATTGAGTCCAAAGTCAACTTTTATATCAATGCCATTTCATTCAAGATTCATTAAGTAAATACAAGTACTTATAACACAATTAGTCAACATTTTTAAATTATTGTATTCAAATTATCAATCAATTTTCTCATCTCTATACGACTTAATCTACATCTCACCATTTGTACCAAATCACAATTAGTCCAAATTATTATTTATCATATAAAAATTCATAATTAAATTATCTAACAATTTAAATAAAAATTTAATTACAATCATACTATATGAACTTACCAGGTACAAATAGTAAAAATTGAAGTGCCAATGACTAATTTGCAATTTCTCCTATTTCTTGATTAACTTTCGATTGATTTTGTCCCAAATCTATAATAATTCATTAAATTTATCAATTCCAACAGCCTTATAACATCTTGGCATATGCATATAACAACTTAATTTCATTTTACATAGTTTTCCTAAAGTTTCACATTTTATTCAATTTAGTTCCTAAAATCGAAAATTTTGTATCTTTAAATTTTAAGCTTCATTTTTCAATCTAATTTAAATTTCATCCCTATACAACCCTCTAAATACAATAATTACATAAGTTTGATATCAATTTTGACTCATTCACATTTTAGTCCCAATACTCAAAATTAACAAAATTTATTTTACAATTTAGTCTTTAATCAAATCTAAGCTTACAATGAAGCTATTTAACATCAAAATCTTCATAATTCATCAATGTCAAACTTTTACAATTTTAAAATTTAATACCCGAGTTAGCTAGATTAAGCTACAAGGGTCTCAAAAACATAAAAGTTATTTAAAATGAACATCCGGAGGACTTACATGCACGGCTGGAAATATTGGAAAGGTTCCACAATGGCTTCCTACTTTCCTTTCTTATTTCAAACGGTGGAACGAAAGAAAATGGGAGAAATCACAAGTAATGTTTAAATGTTTTAACATATTATAATATAATTTTAATTAATTTTTAACACATGTTTTATTAGAAAACAATTATCCAACCGTCCACTATAATGAAAAAGTGGCTAATTGCCACAAAAGACCTCAAACATTTACTACTTAACCCTTTTAAGAAATAGAAAACAAGAATGATTAAATTTTACGATATTTATTATTTTTACGATTTAGTCCTTGTAAATATTTTTGGACCAAAATTCAATTCAACTATATAACAACGCTGTAAATATTTCATAAAAATATTTGTGTGCTTGATTTATGCAAACGAGGTCCCGATACCTCATTTTCAAAAACCACTAACTTTTGAATCGATACACTTGTACATTGACTAGCTTTCTACATAACTAAAATTATTAGACTAGAATTCAGTATAATATTGTAATAACCTCATAAATATTAATAATAATATTTATTGACTTGATCATCTGAAAACAGAATTCTGAAACAACTGTTTTCAGTACCACTGAAAATCGAGCTGTTTCAACTCTCCCCCTTAGAAAATTTCATCGTCGAAATTTCTTACCAGATATAAGTTCGAGTACTGTGATCTCATGGGTTTTTTGATTTTCCACGTAACTTTCTGTATACCATATCAGTGCCATAGGACTACCACAAATAGTACTCATTTATTGTGTAATTCTTTTAGTTCTTGTACCAAGAACTTTAGTAGTTTAAGAGTCTATACATGTTGTTTTCGATGATTCTAACCCTTCTCCTAGAAAGGATTCTTGTATTGATGATGATGATGATAATGATGTAGAAATTTTCAACATTGATGGAAAGATTGATCAATTATCAAGTCAAAAGGTACATGAACAAACTCAAGATGCTCTAAAAGAGCTCATTCTAGAGGAAAGAGAAATCACTCATCCAAGGGAGAACAACTATGTGAGGGATGGTAAGACTTTGGGAGATACATCCAAAGGGGTAACTACTAGATCTTCTCTTAGAAATACATATAATTATGTAAGATTCATTTCATGCATTGAGCCTAAAAATATAAAAAAAAAATATTAAATGATGAATATTGGATATTGGCCATGCACGATGAATTAAATCAATTTGAGAGAAGTAAAGTATGTATCCTACTTGAAAGACTTAGTGAAAAATCTCCTATCGGTACTAAGTGGGTTTTTAGGCTTGTTGCTTAAGGTTACACTCAAAAGGAAGAAATAGATTATGATGAAACTTGTTCTCTCGTAGGTAGGATAAAAGCCATCAGAATGCTTTTAGCTTTTACATGTTTTAATGATTTTAAATTATATCAAATGATTGGAATTTATTTTTCATTTCGAACCTACAGGGCTTTTCACACGGCCAAGCACACGCCCGTGTCCCTGGCCCGTGTCCCTCACATGGCCTAGACACGCCCGTGTCATCTCCCGTGTCCAAAAACCTGGGCATTCTGTTTATGACTTCATCATTTATTTAAGGGCACATGGCCAAGACACACGCCCGTGTGCTAGGCCGTGTCTTTCACACGATTGATACACACGGTCGTGTCTCCACCTGTGTGTTTACTACAATGCATACTAACCTAAAAATTTTAGGTATAGGGGACACACGGCAGTACAACACGCCCATGGGGCTGACCGTGTCTCGCACACGGCCTAGACACATGCCCATGTGTCTACTCGTGTGGACCTTTTTAGAGGTTACATTCCAAGCCAATGGTCACCCTTAACATCCACACACATTTATAAACTTCAATGGTATTTAACGTAGCCTAAATTTGTAAAATGACTACCTTCACATAGTCTATTGCATTTTAATCTCATCTCATTCATTTTGCACATGCAAGGTTATCCTATTTGTATTAAGGATTACCATCTCATCAAACACATTTTAGACTTTGCTCATTTTATAACTCATTGCCATTTATGACCTAACCATCTCTAAGTGATTTGGCCAGATTTCACATGTCCATTCATGATATACCACATTTAACCATCATGTGAAACAATTAAACACAAACATGCACAATTAGTAGGTTACAACCTACATCAAAATGAACCATGTCTTATGGCCATATACAAAATGAATGGGTATATCATTCAAGCCCTTACATTGGCTAACTAAATGACACATATAACAAACTAACCAAAAACCTATACATGCCGTTATAACAAAATAAAAGTATCTATATACCAAGGCAAGACAAGTTGATAGTGTTGACAATACTCCAATCGTCTTCCAATCTTCACGAGTCCGCGAGCTCTGAAAAATAAGAGAAATGAAAGGGGGTAAGCATTGGCATGCTTAATAAGTCTGGATAACAGGAAGGTAAACTTACTGGTTATTTAGCATCCAACCAAATTAGACATTCATTCCAACACTATAGAATAATTTCCCTATCACATGCACTCAATCATCAAGTTAGTTTCATGTCAAAGCAATTTCGCATTAATCTTAGACAAGCTCATCAATTCAAGCATTTCTAATCTCATTTCTCATTTTAATCCCGTTGAACTTTTAGGATTCTCGATGGATATCTTATTTATCATCAAATCATGCAAGTGATCATTTTAGATTCGCACTCCCGCGAACCTCGCTCTCAAGGTAGGATTATCAATCCAGGTTAAATCCCCCGTACCATAAATTCAAGGAATATTGTCAAGATTACCATTCTAGGCTAAATCCCTTAAAACGACAATTCCTCCAATAAGATTGGATCTAAATTACCAGTCCAGGCTAATTTCAGTCCTTAATCGTATTACCCATCCGGGCTAAATCCATAATGCACACATATTCGTCGAGAGGTTCGATCACTTAAGGAACACCTGTCTGGGTTGGATCCTTACTATACTGAGATCATTGGATTACCCGTCAAGGCTAAATCCTTTTCTACAACACATGCAGGATCTCATGTTATGTAAGCAAGAATTTATCCATCGGATCTCCCTTTTTATTCAACCGGGACAATTATCATCCTTTTCATTTTACACTACCACATTTCATGGATTATCATGAAATCAATATCTAAATTAACATACATTTAAGAATATGTATTTTAAGTATATTTAAATTTTACTTCGTGTTACACGAACTTACCTGGTAATTGCTTCGGGTTCGTATTTCGGTTATTCCGGAACCTTTCGTTTTCCACGGTCGACCTTCGAAATTGGTTCCTTAGGGTCTATATCAGTAAAAATAAATTATTAATACTTCACACTATTCATTTTGGACCTAAATTTCAGCCCTACGAAAAATGACCATTTTGCCCCTAACATTTCACATTTTTACAAATTAGCCCCTAGGCTCGTATAATGAAATGCATGTAATTTCTTGACTACCCAAGCCTAGGAAAATGTTTTTCATACTTATAACAGCCGACAGCTCCTTTCATTTCACATTTTTCTACCCATTTTTACAACTTTTACAAGTTGGTCCCTTAGGCCATTTCCATGAAAAACTACTTAGTAAAAGTTGTTTACCATCCTTTAGACTCTCATATTCCTCCATAAATAATCAAAATACAAGCATCTCATGCATGGGTAATTTTCTAAACATGAACCCGAGCTTGAAATATGGGTAGAAATAGAGAGAGCATGTTACGAGGATCTCAAAAATATAAAGAACATAAAAAACGAGGCTTGAGAGCACTTACTATTGAGCTTGAAAATGTCAAAACCCTAGCTTAAGAAGCTCTTTAAATTTTGGCAGCTATGGGGAAAAATATGGCTGATTTTGGCTTTCTTTTTCCCTTTTTATTAAGTTTATTACTAAATGACCAAAATGCCCCTCCTTACAAAACTTTCAAAATTTTCTATGCATGCCCATTTTTGTCCAAAAACTTAGAAATTGGAAAAATTGCTATTTAACATCTTCTAATTAATAATCCAAAGCAATTCCATACAAATTGCTTCTAGAACCCAAGGTTTGTAATTTATTCAATTTGGTCCCTAATTTCCAATTGGACACCTTACACTTAGAATTTCTTCATGAAACTTTAACACATGCCTATTTTCATATTCTAGACCTCATAATAATCATGAAATGAATATTTTAATGTCGGGTTTGTGGTCCCGAAACCACTATTTCGACTAGGCCCAATTTTGGGATGTTACAAATTATGCAATTTAGCTAATAAACATCAATAGCAATTAACTTTTACATCCTCTATGATTTAGTCCTTTTTCTTTAATTAACTAACAGAACATTAAAATTTTTGGACTGAACTTCAATACAACTACATAATAACTCCGTAAATATATACGGGTTCAGTTTACAAAAATGGGGTCCCAGAACCTCTTTTTTCCTAAACCACTTGACTTTAGGGACAACCTACTCTTACTTTACTATTTATTCGATTAGCAAAAATTTTAAAATCAAAATTCAATATAATATTATATTTGACTCGTAAATATTAAATAATAATATTTACAAACTCACTCATCAGATTTGTGATCCCAAAGCCACTATTTCCGACACCACTAAAAAATGAACTATTATAATAGGCCTATGATTGGCTCTTTGTTTTATCTTATCGAAAGTAGACCCAATACTATATTTAGTATTTGTAAACTCTAATTTATATAGGTTTTTTTAGTAGTTTATGACACCTTTTTTTACTTAAAAACAATATTAATCCCGAGTATTTGATTACTAATTAGGTGAATTTTATTTATATTTCAATATTGAGCATGATTTAATGAAGAATGTGCTTTTATGCTATTTTGCTTTAAATTTGTACATAAATTAATTATTTTATGCTACATATTGATCTTGACATTATTTTATACAGTTGGACCAAGAAAATTATGCATGATTTATTTTTAAATTATAGATGCATGGATGTGCCCAATTTTACAGACATGGATGGCAAACACATGCAAAATGGGTCAAGAAAAGTTGATTTGATGCAATTAAAGAAGGGTCAATTGATGGACAAGTCTGGTAAACAAGTAGGTCACCAAACTAAACAAGAGTGAACAAGCCCAATTTTGGCATGAAATTTGTGAGCAGCCCAGAAATCAATTTTGGGAGATTTACTAGAGGTCCCTACAGTTGCAAATGAATCAAAAATTAGTCCACAAGATTTGCCCTTGAAGCTGTCCAACCCTTGCTTAATTCAAGCATGATTTTATGCTTGAATCAAATAACCAACATCCATTCCCTTCCACAATATGTGGTCGACCAAGCAAAGGAGTAAATCGGGGATTTTTCACACTATTTTTAGTAAAATCATCCACCAACCTTCACTATAAACCTACCTCCATTCCACATTTCAATTCATCCCTTCATCCCTTAATCATCCCTCATTTCATAGTCATTTCTCATTTCTCTTTTCATTCTTTCATTTTCTTCCCATACATAATCATTCATAATCCCCTTCTCCCATAGCCAATAAAACCCTTTAAAATATATTCTCTTGGCCGGCCACCTTGAGAAGCCATTTGCGAAGGAGTAACACAAGGATTGGAGGAAGCCACTTGAATAGGGTTATGCAAGACTGCCGAGTCGATCAGAGTTTATTCTTCCTTATCTGTCAAATCCTGAAAATCAAGTTAGTAGAATTAGACATTAGATCATGGGTTTGAGAGAAAAATCAAATTTTGTGTCATATGAATTAAAATAGGATAAAATAAATAATTAGTTAATGATAGTAAAAATAATAATTAAATTAAATAATTATGGTATTAATAATCGGGACATTAGTAAAAATAATAATAATAATAATAGAGACTAATTTGGAGCAGTGGTTAAAGTAGAGATTAAATGTGTAATTTAAGGCTAGTAGTTAAAAATGGAACTATTAGAAGAAGGGAGAAATAAGAGAGGACTTAGGGGGCAAATAACCTAATTTTAAAAAAAATTGGTTGGCAATAAAAGTCATTTGCCACCCAAGCTCTCTCCATCTTTTTTTCATTTTTAAAATTTGTTAGATCTAGATTGGAAGATTTTCTCTCAAAAAATTCTGCATCTTTTATATTTTCTTGGCATCCAAAAACTTCCTATTCCTTGAACTTTGCAAGAAAGTCACTATTTCTTCTCCAATTTCTCACCTAAACTTAGCTTGTTTTTTCTCAATCTATACAAATTCGTGGAGGTTTTCAAATTAAAGGTAAATATATTATCTTCTTATGTATTAAATTTTTATTATTTGTTTCTAATTTTAATTTTCATAGATCTAAGTAAGAAAATTAAAGATCCATGGTTTTAAAGCTATCATTTGCATAAAAAATGGTGAATGAAGAAATAAAGAGCTAATAGGTGTTTTTAAAATAATTTTTAGTATATTTTGATGAGATTAAGTGGTTTACAAATTCTATTTAATAAAATCTTTAAGCAATTTAATGAATTATATGGTTGTCTTTTGAGAATGAGGATCAACGGCGATTTTCAAGAAAAGTAATGTCTAGTAAAATTTAGTTGAATTATCAGCCTAGATCTATAAATAGGCACAAGTTAGGGGGATAGGAGGTAGAAGTTAAGGATTTAATTAAATTAAAAAAAATGAAGGAATTAAGCGAAATAAATTGTACGAAATAAGTCGAATAAATATATATTTATTATTTGATCCGTATCCTGACATAAGAAGTCCAATGGGAGCAATACTTGAAATGGCAATCCATAAAAAAATACCGATATTGAGATCGGCTAAAACAAGGCGAGAGCTAAAAGGAATTACTGAAAAACTTAGTAAAATTGATATGACTGCTATAGCCGGTCCAATACTAAATAAACGAGTATTGCCTCTAGATAGAAGAATATTTTCTTTGAAAAGTAGTTTTGTTCCATCTGCTAACGCTTGAAGAATACCCAAAGGACCAGCGTATTCAGGCCCAATACGTTGTAGTATTCCTGTAGATATTTCTCTTTCTAACCAGAGTGGAGAGTCATTGTATGAACACAAAGAGATATGTTCGATTGTCTTTGAATGCTTAGCAATATGTATATTTTTGTGTGAAGCTGAAAACGTTGGTGGAGCTTCAACAAACTGGGATAAAAGCAAGCAAAAGGTTGTCTAGTTCGACGAGCCGTGGTGAGCTACAGGTGAGTACATTTGTATGTTGTGTTTTACCATGAATTGCAAAATCTAGAGAGTCAAAGTGTGGCTTGCGAACCCCCACTTATGGTATGCGAACTATTCCTTGTGCAAATCTTTGCAATTTTGGTTGAATTGTTGAGTATATACACTGTGCAATTTTAATAGTGCAAAATGCATGAACCTATAATATATATACATGGGCTTTATTTTATATATAATATATATTAATGGATTTTAGTGTTATATATATATAATATAATATATATATGTGGGTTGTTATACATAAATTATATTATATGCATGAGTCTTATTATATAATATATAATTATGGGTATGGTTTTATATAATATTAAATTTACAATACTTTTAATGTATGCTAAAATTTGGCATAAGCCTATACAACATCATCACAACTCACAAGTTAGCATACTTGCTCACATATATATGAAGTCAGCCATGTATAAACATAACCTTTTATATCATCAATGTTACCATAATGTCATGTTTTATAGCATTTGCATACTTACCATTTCCTTTTTCCTTTTCTTACCCGTTGAACCATCTAGAATTTCATTGGATACTTGAAAAAGCTCACACAAAGTAAGCCTTTACCATATAATCATAACCTTTCCTTTATATCATTGCTCACATGAGCTATGGGTTAGAATGTAAGCTACACGATGCTACTCATCACACGAGCTGTAGAGTATCCACAACAAATGCAAGACCTCAGCCATTAGCAGGACATTCAAGATTAGCATTCGAAATATAAAATCCCTAATGACATGTCATTCGTATCTTAAAAATTCCTAAGATTCAACTGGGACTCGATATTCATCATAACATTGATATGTTTATATATCAATCCATTCACATTATAAATAAAAAATAATATTCAATTTAAATAACATTAATATGATAACCGTTCATACAAACTTATCTCGACAACTAGGGTCGTAGAAATTATGTCGAACTAATCCAAAGCTTTTGCTTTGCCTCGATCTAGGCCCGTACGTGGTTTATCTTGATCTAAATAGACAATTTCAATCAATTTAATCCACAATTCATATTTATTCAAACTTACCATTTTGCCCCTAACATTTTAACTTTTTATAATTTAGTCTTTAAGCTCGTAATTTGAAATCTAATCATTTTTATCCCTCTTATAGGTTAATCGAATTCTTTAGGGACTTATACCAATCCAAATAAATCATCATTTTATAAATTTAACATGAATTTTTACTATTTTTACAAACCAATCCCTAAATGAAAATTTCATTAAAAATCACTTTACAAAACTTACTTATTTCTCAACAAAGATTCATAATCTATCATTAAACATCAAAAACCATTCAAGAACAATCATGGAAAGTCCCTTAACCTTTAACAATAACAATCATGGAAAGTCCCTTAACCTTTAACAATTTTGCAAATTAACCCTCGGGCTAACTAGATTAAGCTAAAATGATCTCAAAAACATAGAAATCATTAAAAACAGGGTTGAAATCAATACATGTACACACTTGAAGTAACTTAACCTAAGAACCATAACAATGGCTTTTCTTCCTTAGAAATTTTGGTGGAGAAAAATTGTAGAAGATGAACATATTTTTGTTTTATTTATTTTAGGTTTAATTACACATTTACCTTAATAATCTTAAAAATTTGTCATAATTTCACTTAAACCATATCCATAAACATCCACTATCTCATTTATTGGTATAATTTCCATACAATTCCCTTAGTTTAAGATTCCATGGCTATTATACTTCTTTAGCTAATAGAACTCAACTTTTACACCTTTTTCAATTTAGTCCTTTTTACTTAATTAACTATGTAAACATCAAAATTTCTTAACAAAATTCTAACATGACCTTAATATATTCGTGTAGACATTAAAATAATAATAAAATAATAATTTACTCATCTAAATTGTGGTCCCAAAACTACTATTTCAATATCACTGAAAACAAGCTGTTACATGTAAAGGATAAGTCCGCTAAAGGGTAAAATGTGAAAGGAAATGAAGGTTTAGACCACATAATTAAAATTTGTGAACATCCATGTTGAACAGGGACTTTAACTCTCTCATTAAGATTTCATTTTTGAAGTCTTGTATTTTATTTTAGGTTATATCGCAAGATCTGATTAAGTTCATTTGAACTTACAAACCGTCTTCATATTGCAGTATAAAACCTCATTATTAGAATCGAATGGAGGGGCCGAGCCAAACGATGCTAATTGTGAGGGACATATGGATATTGACCTGGTATAAAAAGAGGCTCTCGTAGAGGCTCCGCCACAGGGTTTTAGTTTTCATTTTATGTTTTCAAGTCTCAGTTTAGAACTTTTGCAATTTATTGATGAAAATGAAGCTTTAAAGTTTTTATCATTTGACAATATTATTTGATTAAGCGATTTAATCCAGTAAAGAAATTTTTAATAAGTAATTCGAGTTATTGTGGCATTTGATTCCTAGATTCGGCGAATGGTTCGGGCATTGGGTGCTAAAGATAAATTTTCTTTGGTATCGATATCTCTGGCTCCAATGGTCATTGAATTTTCCATTAAATGCTAAAAATACCGATACTTTTTTTCGCAAGTATTGATACTCATGGTTGCAGGTGAATTAAATACACTGGTTATTTCATTCCCAATGACTCTATTCATTTCTACAATAATCCCAATGATTGGACATCAATTAGAGGGCATAAATACCAGCTTCTAAAGGTTCTACAACCACAAGTAAGATTATAATAGATCAAGTCCTTCAAGATTCATCAAAAATCCATTACCAATCACTTTGTACTTCAATTCTTTATCTTCTTCTTGTAAACAATTTTGAGCTTTCATTGTATTTTCTATCAGCTCAACTGTTTTCCTTGTATTTGTACTTATTTGGAAAACATTCTAATATTGCAAGGATTATTTCATTATTTGCTTATTTATTTCTCTTTGAGAGGTTTGGTGTATTAATATTTGGGTAAAAATTTTAAGGGAGTTGTAAGGTTAAACCTTATCCTCAAAGGTTGATCAAATTAGTGAATTTGGGAAAATCCTTAGTTGTGGAAACCTAAGGTAGTAAAGTAGGTAATTAGGGCCAATTCACCCCCTATTGGCTATTTTAGGAATCAATCGAGCTAACACAAACTATGGCATATTAGTTTAGTTGATGTGGGAATTGTATAATGAATGCTTGTATTTGTTTTGGGATTATTTTCTGCAATTTTAAGAGTGCCTAAGGCACCATTTAAGGTAAGGTTTGGTTTAGGCATGGAAAGGGACCAAAATGAGATAGTTTTGGTATTTTTGGCAATAAGGTATTGATATCCTAGGTAAAGGTATTGGTACTTTGCATTTTTTTAGTTGATTTTCAAAACATTGAATGTCAATATGGTATCTATATCAGACTAAAATGTCGATACTTAATACCAGAGTATTGATACTTTATAAGGGTATCGATACTATTGTACATATGTTTTTAAGTTTTCCAAAATAGAATGCCAAAATGGCATCAATACTAAATTAAGGTATTACTACCTAATGATAAGTATCAGTTCTTCAAGACTAGTATCAATACCTTTCCTGTAACTTGACTTTAATGAAACATCTAACCTAAAAATAGTATCAGTACCTAGCCTTGGTATCGATACCTATACTCAGATTTTGAAAAGTTGTAGTTTAGTTCTTCTTTATGCCCGAGATAACTCATGAGATTTTGTAAGCTTGATTGAGACCTGATTTTGACTGTATATCATGTTATGCATGGAATTAAGTCATAAATTAGTGATGGAATGAATTAATTGTTATGAATTATATGTGGTTTGCTCTAGTAATGGTGGTAGTATTCTGTAGTTCAAGTTCGATGATCAAATTAGGTGAGAGGTGTTACAGTACAGGTGTTGTATAATTAATAGCTTCCATAAGTTGCTAATGATGATCTAGTAGATTAAGTTGTTCAACAATTACCACAAAATATTGAACAACCAATCGTAAAACATGCTTCTCAACAAAATGTTGATACAACATTGTGAAGATCAACTAGGACTAAGAGTTCGACAATACCTAATGAACATATTGTGTATTTACAACAATCTAAACATGACATTAGAGTCGAAAATGATCTTGACACATTTTTAAAAGCCATGGGTTGCAAATAATCGAAGTTGCAAAAGCCATGGGCCTTTAAAACTAAATAGGACTATTTGGGAAATTATAAAAGATATAAAGCAAGAATCGTCACCAAAGGATTCACTCAAAAGGAAGAAATAAACTACATAAACCCAATTTTTTCCTATATTTAGTAAAGACTCTCTTCTTGTTATTACTATAGGTGTTGCCGATTTTGATTTGAAACTAAATCAAATGGATCTTAAAACAACATTATTTAATGGAGATCTTAAGGAAGAAGTTTGTATGAAACAAACAAAAGGATTCTCCTCAAGTGATGGTGAGAAATTGGAAGGCAAGATTAAGATATCTATATATAGATTAAAAACAATCCTCTCGCCAATGGTATTTAAAATTCCATAACTCATTTTTTTCATTTGGTTTCATGAGAAAAAAAAAAACATAGATCAATGCATATACTAAAAGGTTAGTGGGGGTAAAATTTGTTTCTTTATTATGTATGTTGATGATATTTTACTTGCTACTAATGATAAGGGTTCACTATATGAATTGAAACAATTTCTCTCTAAGAATTTGATATGAAAGATATAGGTGAGGCATCTTATGACATTGACATTAAGATATATAGGAACAAGGGTGAAGCCAGGATTATTATTTGATAGAGGTAGATAAAATTATAAAAATTTGAAAGGGTGAAGGACAAACTTTTATGTTAGAAATGCTTAATTACATTATTATTTTTTTGGAGGGGCCAAAAATGTTATTTCCCCATTCATTCAAGACCAAAAAGGTTTAATTTGAAAGATTTATGTTTTGGGAGGGCTAAAAGAAATTTTTCCCATTTAACCAATATGGATAATAACTCTTATTTGCCCCCTAGTTTCACCACTATAGAGGGAGAGATCACAAAGAAACATATATCAATAAGGTTTTATAGAAAATTTGTATAAAGGATTCTTATACCTAGTGTAACACCATTATGAAGGTGACAAGTTTAGCTTGAACTAATGTCCAAAAAGTGAGCTTTAAAGGAAACAACTGCAAAACATTTCATATGCTTGTATTACTGGAAGCCTAATGTATGCTCAGGTTTTTACTAAACCTAACATTGCATTTGCAATTGAAATGTCAAGAAGATATCAGAGAAGTCCACATTTAGACCACTAGAGAGCTACGAAGAAACTGATGAGGAACCTTAAAAGGACCAAGGATTACATGCTTATGTATTAGTAAACTGACAACTTGGAGGTAGTTGGTTCCTTAGACTCAAATTTTGCTAGGTGTTTTGGTTTATGAAAATAAAAATTTAGGTACATTTTAATGTTAGCTAGTCGAGCCATATCTTGTCAGAGTGCAAACTAAACCTTAACTACTATTTTTACCATGGAGATTAAGTCTGTTTCTTATTTTAAGGAAACCTTACATGGTGTATGGTTAAAGAGTTTCATATCAAATCTTACAATTATTGATTTTATTCTAATCAATTGAAAATGCATTATAGTAATTCAACTATGATTTCCTTGGTTAAAAACAACAAAACTGGTAGTCAAAATAAACACATCGACATTAAGTATTTATCCATATAGGAACATGTAAAAGAGACAACAGTTATCATTGGACACATTAGCATTGAATTAATGATTTTTGATCATTTAGCAAAAGGTTTGCCACCAATGAGTTTCAAGAATCATTGAGCACGAATCAACTTGGTTCAATATTATAATTTTTACTCTGAACTCAATTATTTAATTACAATAAATTAAATAATAATTCAAATAAATTAAATTAATTTCTAAGTCATCTTTTTTTCTTTCAAGAAAATACATTTACTACAAATTGTAATGCATACAATTTATTTCTCTTTCATCATTTTCATTCATTACTTATATCTGTTCTAATTGCAATATATATTGGGTTGTGTTGAGCTAGCGAAGGAAGGGACCATTTGGACATATATAATTAGGGCTTAAATAATTTTTCATAAAGTTTCAACACTTTTTATTTATTAACTATAATATTATTTAGTCATTAAGTCAATCTACTAAAAGTATCATGACAGAACCTCCTATTATATATCTGACAATACTCTAGAATGACATATTTTTATGTATTAATTACATATTTATTTTGAGTATGATCCTACCAATTTGAGCCATTTATAGTCTTTTATCTTGTAGGGACTAAATCGAAGGCAAAAGGAAATTAGGGGCAAAAAGCGTGAATTTAAAGATAAAATAGGCCAGCATTCGAAATAGGAAAAAAGTGGTGCCGAAAATGTAAAGTGTGGAAGACTTAGGGGCAAAAGTGCAAAGAAGATATTTTATAAACACAAGACTCTATTTAAATTTTAATTATATTAGGATAATCGTTAAAGATTATTATTTAGATTTAATTTTAGCTTTTATCTTTATTTATCTTTATTTATCCTTATTTATCTTTTAAAATTTAGATAGGAATAGACTATGTTTTCTAAGTACTATAAATAGGGGAAGGAGTGACACAAATTTCACTCATATTTTTTTGTAACACTCCCCCTCCCAAAAAGCTTAGCCTCTGTTCCTTTCTTTATTCAATAAAATTCCATTTTTATTAAGTTTATTTCTTTTTTCCCAAAAAGCATGAGCCACTAAATTCATTTAGCCAAAGGTTTTCGAGATTCCCCAAAAAGGTTCACGAGGCTTAGAATCCGTGCTTAGCCTTTTCAACGAGTATTCATCGCCTCCCCGCACTAAGGGACTGCCGCTTCTATCCATATCCCTTCAAAAGTGATCTTTTCATCTTGTGCAAAGACAGCCGCTTTGCATGTTTTGGGAAGGTTGCGCAGTCGGTTCATTAGCTTACTAAGTCAGTGGTAGTCGAGCCTAAGAGACAAAATAGCGTGGCGTTAGCCATTGAGAAGTGATGATCTAGTGTAAGATGGTCCCACAAAAGCAACGGCTGGCTAGAGCCAAGTTCCTCTAAATCGTAAGTCTAAAATCTAAGTGGAGTAGGTGGTCGTAGGTGTCCTCTTCCACTAAAACTGGCTTATTCTATTCAAGAAGGATCACCTAAAAGCTTGGGATTAAACCCAAGGAGGATCGAGACAACCGGAGGCTGGAATCTCTCCATCAAAAACTCTCTTTTCTCAACTCTGTTTATCTTTACAATTTTAATTTCAATTTTTGCAATTTCTATTCAGTCAAACTTTTAATTCTGTTTTTCTTATTTTTTCCAGGTACGCCAGTTTTCTTGGGCACGACTTTGTCTGGGATCTCGAGGAACAGGAACATGCAAATCTAGTCCCTGAGGATTCGACCCTACTTCCCTTATGCTATTCTTTTTGTTATTTTATAGGGATAGGATATTTTTGGTGCTCTCAACAATGCATCAAACCATTATGAAAGCAACTTAGTTTTATGTTTTATCTAATGACCTTGTCATTAGTGTGTTACCCTCATAGGATAACCTTAACATATTCAGGTTAAACTCGTTCACCCAATATGATCATATTTTATCTCATGGTGATCATTGTATCTTCCATAATGAAAAAGACTATTACCAACAAGTAGTAATAACAATCACTCATCCCTAACGAATGACCTATCACGATCATTTTCCATAATCCATGCAATTCCAGTGCGAGGATACCATTTGCTCTTTATATGAGTTATGAATTTCACTTTCGTAAGTGAAGTCATGCCATATATAAGTCATAACCCAACATATTAGCTTTTAGCTCTAATAACAACTGAGCATAGACTTTCAATATATCAAAGCATATGAGGTTACTTACTCAGGATTGAGGTAAACTGCACTATGAACGTCACAAGTGAATAACTTCATGAAGGGATTTAGGATAAATTCAACTTGTGTTATGTTTGATGTATTGTCAATCTAGAAAATTGCACCTATGTCTCTATCTTTCTGGGAGTCATACACTTTGATACCCTAGACAAGGTATCTCCCCAATTGGACTTGATAGACAACACAATAGTTGATAAGTACTAAAACTAACATGTTTTAACGTCATTCTTAATGTATTTTTGGGTGACTATTTGATTATAATTGTGAATTCTATTCTTCTAATCCTTTAAATTCATGTTTTTATGCTTAATAGAGCACTTGGGAGCAAAAAGAGTGAAAACCCTATAATGAATTTTATCTTTTGATTTTTATTTTACGCAATAAAAACTTAGTTTCTTGTTCTCAATTATGTGTGCTTCATTCTTGGTTTAATATTTTTATATTATTAATCCATGTTTCACGTGTTTAAATCAAAAGAGGAATAGACCCTGTTTAAGAGTAGATCTTGCGTACTTGGGTGGAGTTGCATGCAACCATAGAAATAGGACGACATAAATCTACCAAATTAGAGTCAAATCTAATAGGGGAATCCATAGATCGAGTTAATGCAATAATAGGGGTTTTAATTAGAAAGAAATTTTAATTACTCAACCTAAAGTCAGTTGCTCTTACTATTGAAAGAGATACTTGCATAATTTAGGGATTTCTACGAATCAAATTACTAAGTAAAGAACTTGCGTAATTTAGATTGGTAGTGACAGATTAAATCTAGGTGAATTCTTTCCTAGGTATTGTTTTGCTTCTTGGTTATTCTCCGATTATTTTCCTAATTTGTTCTTTATCGTGTTCGATAGCAATTAATTTAGTTAATTTTAGTTTTCAATCAATCACTCGAATTTATAGGCTAAATAATAGAAAGATAGTAATTACTAGTATCTTTAGTCTTCATGAAAATGATATTTGTAACACCCCAAACCCGGCCCGAATGTTACGGCCTGATCCGGCGTGTCACATTGAAGTGTTTTAGCGAAAACCGTGTTTTCATTGAAAACCTTTCTTAAATTAAGAGACAATCGTAACTAAAAACTTGTTCAAACATAAGATTTGATGAAAATAAAGCACTTAAAAATTTTAGTTGCGGAAGCGTAGAAAACATACTATAACTTAAGAAATCCATGTTCAACTTCTCGTAGATACAATGAAAATAATAATAATAATTCAAGTAATAATAACATAATGAAAACCTTATTACAATCAGTGCGAGCATACTTAAAAAAAAAAACTTAAATGCTTAAAAAAAACCAAGTCCAATTTATCTTTGCTAGTCGACCACCCAGAGTCTGTCCTGACATCGAACCTTCTACTGAGCATCACCTGAAAATAAAATAAAAGAGGGGGTGAGTTTTCGCAAACTCAGTGTGTACAACCCTCTATGAAGAAAAAACAAGCATTCAAAGAAGAATCATCAAACATGCAATGCAAACCCATCCTAATTATCCATCCGCTACACACCAGCTCCGTCCCTCGTCACACCATGTGGGGATATAAATATCGACCCACCCAGCCCACACACCAATGGTAGCCCGGTTGCGGAACTACCTTCATTTACAAATTGGGCTTTAAAAGCCGTCGGTGGATCCACGATTATCAAGCAACCATGCGATCCTCATATACTTCCTCCGTTCCATATTTCCCATCCCATATGCAACCTAAGCAGAATATCATATGTATGCAGCAAATAGGCATGTCACATTCAATAAACTTACATTTAGCACATAGGGGTATTTTGGTCATTTTTTCCCTTAGGGGCATTTCGATAATTTTCCTTTAATTATGGTTTTCAATTACCTTGGCCCGTTAACAAGTCCCGCGAGCTAAGATGAATGAATATTATGTACCAGGTAGGATTCCAGAGAAGAGGAGGTGGGTCACTAAGACCGCTTAAGTACCAAGCTCTCCCTAGATCCAATCCTAGACATGCATATACCCGTTGCCATACCTTAACCCTCTGAGTTGTCCACGGTCGCAAAATTTAATTAAATCTTATGTAATTGTCATATACTAGGCCCAAAACCCCTTACAAAGTCCAAACAAATTCACATACCTGTATCTAGCCAATTAAGTCCAATCATATTCATATGGCCCATTAGGCCCAAATCACTTATATATGGCCCATTAGGCCCAAATCACATTTATATGGCCCGTTAGGCCCAGACACATTTACATGGCCCGTTAGGCTCAGTCAAATTCATATTCATGCTCACATACAAATTCCTATCACATAGCATCAATATTCAATTTTTGCCTATTGTAGGCCCAACAGCCCATTGGGCCCATTTAGCCCATTTCGACCTGTATGGCCAAATCACAACCCAAGTCCACGAAATCGGTCATGAGTCTCAAGAGACCTATCGGTCTCTCCCTTACAAGTGCTCGCGCACTCGCAAGACCACCGTAGCCAAACTTTCGACTTTTCGGCATTTCGGTATTTCGGCTTTTGCCGATTCATAGTGTGTGTGTGTGTGCAGTGTATGTACACACCTGGTAAGCAAGCGTGATGTGATCTCCTTAGCCCAAACCTACAATCGATACTCAAGGATTAATCTTACATACTTAACGAATACTTTACCAAAAGCCAGAATCTCACCTTAACCTTACCTGAACGCCAAGCCTTTACTAACTTTTACTTTGATCACTAAACACTCGTATTTCTCAGATCTGAAGAGCAAATCGATAGGAATCCAAAATCGGGATCTTACACTAATTCCACTAGATTCGGTCAAAGAGTATTCAGCCCTTAAGAGATTCAGCTTTTCGGCTTTTCAAATTTAGTATGGTGAATAAGATTTATTTGGTACAGATTAAAGAAGAAAAGTAGAAGAAGAAATCGGCTAAGTGAAACAAAGAAAATTGTGTAGAGAAGAATAGAAATCGGTAGGAAGAAAAGAAAGAAAAACAAAAGGGTTTTTGGCTTTTTGGATCTTGAAAAGAAAAGGGTTTTTGACTTTTAGAAAAAGGGGTTTCTGGCAACAAGGTGAAGAAGAATTTTGGTAGTAGCCTGGCAACCCTGTATTCGGCCCTTATTTATAGACCTTATAGCTGAATTTTCCATGCCCAATTCCCAATTCAGCTCCATCACTTCTCCCTTCTCATCTTGATCTTTTCCTTAATTTTCTCTCCTAAACACTTCCCTTGGAGTCCTCTTTCACGCCACTACCATACTTCTAGAAGGCCAAAATTAAACTTCTAAAAATACTAAGCTAGGATTCGAACCTTGGATCTCCCTGCTAGCTACTAACGCCACCTCCCAGCTCTCTAAGTGGCGTCACTTAGCCACTCCTCCACAAGGCTTTTTTATGCTATTTTTCCCTTATTTTTATTTAAAAGCCCAACTTGTGACAGTCCTAAATTGACCCTAGTCGAGAAGTGGTTTCGGGACCACAAAACCTAGTCAAAAATTTTGTAAACTATTAATTTCAGTGTTTTTGTTATGTGAATTACCTATTGTGAAAGTTGGGTGGTCTAATTTAGTTAATTGGATGCTAAATTATTTAGTTGGGATTTGATTGTATAAAGGAAAATTTTAGAAGTCTTTTTCTTAAAGTGGCCAATTGTTAACATGGCTAAAATGTGGGGCTTGCATATCAAATTGCCCACTTTATTATTGGTGGTGGCCATGTTGCTAGTTAACAAATAACATATAAATTTTATATTATCAATATGTTAACTAAATGGCTTTTATTTATTTAATAATAATAATATAATAAAGAGAACATGGGTGATAAAAACAAAGTATTCATCTTTGTTTCTTGAAGAACCGAATGTGAAAGAAGTTTAGGGGAGAACATCATTCGGTCATCCTAGTTCTAATTAAGGTAAGAAGTTTTGGTTAATTTTTGAAATATTAGTTAAATCCTAGTAAATTTCTAAGTTCCTTATTTGACCCATGTTAAATTTTTGATATTTGGTGAATGAATATGAGTTTCGGTCATGGTAGATAACAAGGAATGTGGTTGTTGTTCTTGTTAATTTGGATGAATTTTTGGTGGATAGGTGTTTGAATCAAACAAATGATCATGTGTGTACACTAGGTGCTAGTTGAGAAGAATCGGTCACTATATTGGAGGCCATTGCCGAATATGAATTTAGTTATTGTGAGTGATGAATGTGTTTTGAGTTGATGGAATAAAAGAATGCTTAAAGATGTGTTACAACAAATTATATGTTAAGCTAAGGCTGTTAAACTATCAATCTTTCTTCCTAGCCGAATATGTGTTTATAAGGTTGAGTTGTGTTGAATGTTTTAAATAATTTAAATGCAAACTAATGGAAGAATGGAATTTAGCTTTGCCGTACCTGTGTTAAAATGATGGAATTAGTAGGAAATGGGTATGAGCTTGTCAAATTTTTGAAATTAGGACCTTGTGAACTAAATGATATTCGGCAATGGTACTTTTTACATGAGGAATTCGGTGTTAATTGTATTAAATAAGGTTGAGGTAGTTGCCGAATGTGTTTATAATTAAGTAAGGTTAATAATAGAGCAATGAGTGGCTAGTAGAATCTAGTTAGTCTTCTTGTTGTATTCGACCATGAGTTTGTATAATTGGTTTGTAATAGATTAAATTTGTTTATTCAAGCTCAAGAGCTTAGGGAGTCTAATTCGAATAAGAGAAAAAGCTACCCAACCGAATAGTCGATCTCAGAATCGTTCGACAACTTCCGAGGTAAGTTCTTAAGCATTTGAGTTTGATTCCTTTGTAAGTTTTAAGTTTTTAAATGGGATGAATATGAATTAAGTATATACGTTAAGGTCAATAACTTTTCTAAATGATGGCATATATGATATTATGTTTTAAATATGTGAATGAGAACTTTACAGAGTAAATTTGTATAAATCTGCTCGGGACAGCAGCAGTAGCGTGTTTTGGAAAAATTACCATAAATTGTGGGAATTGAGTTAAAGGCTGAATAGATTATGTAATTAAAGCTTGATGCGTCTAGTTTCGTATAAAAGAAATCGTGTAAGTAAAGGGGTTGCCGATAATGAGATTTTTGTTGTTGTGTGAGACAGAGTCAGAATGGCTCCGAAATCCCCTGTTCAGTATTTGGAAAATCATTATAAATCGTACAAAAATTATTATAAGATAATATTTATATGCTTAGACTCCTTAATGAGTCTAGTTTCAAACAAAATAAACGAAAACATATTTTGAATTCTGTACAATGATAAATTCAGTTCTTAGTGAAGAGTAGTCAGAATAGTCAAGCAGTAAAATAGGGGAGACTTTAAGAAAAATCTGGTATTGATTAGCCAAACCAAAAATTCTGAAAATTTTGTGGATAGAAGATATACGAGTCTATTTTCATGGGAAATTAACGGCACATCATTTGGAGTTTCGTAGCTCCAGTTACAAATAATTTAACGACTGTTGCTCAGGAAAACAACTTGTAGAGAATTTGTGATTATGTTGTTAACATTGATAAAACTTGTTTTAGTTGCTCATAAGCTATTGATTAAACCCATACATGAATTCTAAATTGTGATATTATAAAATTATATATGAGTGTTAGATGTATCTTTGATATTAAAATTTGTGAAATTGTAAGTTTATAAGTATTCGAATATGGAATGATAGTATGGCTTGAAATTGAATTATTCATTGGAAAATGATAGATGTAGATTCAGTCAAGACAAAGTGTAAACATGAAAGTATATGTGGTATGTGAAGTATATTTGGATAATTGTGATGTGAATACATGAAAATTTATATTTTGATTTAGGATTTTATGTGATGAATGTGAATGTGTATATATGAGATAAGGCCGAATGGCCAATGTGATGAATGTGAACATGCGTATATGAGATAAGGTCGAATGGCCAATGTGATGAATGTGAACATGCATATGTGTAATAAGGCCGAATGGCCAACGTGATGAATGTGAACATGCATATATGTGATAAGGCCGAATGGCCAATGTGATGAATGTGAACATGCATATGTGTGATAAGGCGAATGGCCAGCGTGATGAATGTGAGCATGCATATGTGTGATAACGCCCGAATGGCCAGCGTGATGAATGTGAACATGCATATGTGTGATAAGGCCGAATGGCCAATGTGATGAATGTGAACATGCATATATGTGATAAGGCCGAATGGCCAATGTGATGAATGTGAACATGCATATATGTGTTAAGGTAGAATGGCCAATGTGATGAGCGTGGAAGTGTATATATGTGGTAAAATTTGAATGGCTAATCACGAAATGTGTATGAGATGGATATGTGGTAAAGCCAAATGGCTAATGTGAGATATGTATGAGATGTGTATATATATATATATATATATATATATATATATATATTGTGGCCAAATGATAAACGGTGGAAGGTGTGTTTTATTATTTATTTGATGAGGTAAATGAATCACAAATATGATAGTCGATGTGAATGTTGTAACATGTGAATAAATATGCATGAAACTCGTGATGTAAACTTGGGATTAAAGACCGGATGACTATATGTGGTGACTATGTGCAGGTTAAGACCCGCTAACCGTGTGGAGATTTCATCCGAGCTAAAGGTCTGTAGATAATCCAAGTAGAGTTTAAAGCTATAAGACTTATGCAATAAGAATTGCTTATAAATATATTCAATGCGAAAGGTTAAGCAGATATGTACTCCAGAGTTATATATGTGAGCTTGATTTGAACTAAATCATAAGGTAGTTATGTGATGCATACGTGAGTGAGTCTATGAGACTATTCCTATGATTATGTGGCATCGGATCGGTGTGAAAGGTTATGTGAAACTATACAATATATCTATGTCACATGAGCTCACTTTTATATGAAAGTTTATCTTCCTATTGTATATGATGAGATGTGTATATTCGGTAAAGGGATGGTATGCCCGAAGGAAGAGTGAAATAAAAATACGAACAACTATGTTATAATTTGATTGTTATCTATTGACACTTTGCTTAAAACTTACTAAGCATTTTAATGCTTACTCCGTTTACTTTGTTTCCTCTGTTTTATAGATCTCATTTGGAAGCTACTGACTCGGGGATCGTCGACAACTAATCACACTATCACTATCCACTTTGCTTATTCTTTGTTATGTTTTGGATTATTTTATGGCATGTATAGAATAGACCAATGGGTAGAAGAATATTTTGGTTAATGTATATATAAGCCATGCGAAAATGGCATCTTTTGAATATGTACTTATAGAAGTTTAAATTTGTATCCCTGGCTGTCTTTAGTATTTATCTAAAGGAATGTTCAAAAAAAAAAAAAAAATTTTACTGTTCGATATGAGTTTCAAGTCAGTAATGCCCCTTCACCTATTGCAGCGTGCGGATACGGGATAGGGTGTTACATTTTATTGGTATCGAGCCACGATTTAGTCGATTCTAGGACTAACGTAGCACGCGTGAGTCTATTTATACATGCCATAAAGGGATAAAATGATAGTGTGATGATTTTTGACCATTTAATTTGTGTTTGTTGTATTGTAATGAATCTTGATCCCGATCGAGCTGTAGCAAGCTTCGGACTATGAGAATTTGCGATATAACTTCACTTGTACATGCTCGAATTATTAAGTTGATCAGTGCACGTATCATGTACTAAATATTTGAATTTTGATTTGGATTGAATTATAAGGGTATAAGTGATGCAATTTTGAAAGAGTGTTATGACTATAAATGTGATCTTTGTATGTGGCTATGGAACTGAAAGTTGAATGGTCGACAAGCATGTTGTGTTTGTATTCAAGTAATGTAAATGATATACTAATGTGTATTGTTATATATGTATATATACATGAGAATTGAGAGTTATATATATCCGGGCTAAGTCCCGAAGAGCCTTCGTGCTAGTGATATATCCGGGCTAAGTCCCGAAGAGCATTTGTGCTAGTGATATATCGGGCTAAGTCGAGGAGCATTCATGCTAGTGATATATCCGGGCTAAGTCGAAGAGCATTCGTGCTAGTGATATATCCGGGCTAAGTCCCGAAGAGCGTTCGTGCTAGTGATATATCCGGGCTAAGTCCCGAGGAGCATTCATGCTAGCGATATATCCGGGCTAAACCTCGAGAAGGCATTCGTCTTTGGAATTATAAGGCACTGTGTGTGTGCAAGTTCTTCAGCCCGAGCACTATGTGTGCCGGATCGATGGTTGAGGCACTATGTGTGCGAGTTCTTCAATCGAGCACTATGTATGCGAGATTGGTAATTAAGGCACTATGTGTGCGAGTTCTTTAATCGAGTGCTATGTGTGCGAAATCATTCAGTGGGCACTGCGTATGCGAAGTGTGTTTCATGTATGACCTCGTGTGAAATGATGGCATTGATTTGTAATAGCAAGTAAGACCTAAAAGAAAATTCGTTAAGCAGGACTAAACAACGGTGAACTAATTAGAGTCGGAGATTATACAACATTGTGCTAAATTGGTAATGAAATAAGTTGAGACATTAAATTGACAAGGTATGTGATATATATATACATTATAAATACGAGATTCTCGGTATATGCGATTATATGTGCTATTGTGAATAAACACTATTTTGTTAATCATGTTCAAGAAATTATTTTGACTAAGTTTCGACATTTGAAAGTTGGTAAGAATTTCTGATGAATGGTGATAATCATGGATATATGAGTTATGTGCTAGTATAAATCTCATGCGATTATATTATATTAGGCTTTATGCTTATTCGATTTGTATACGAGTAACGTTAACTATGAAAGAATGTGTTAAATGAAATAAATGTTCAGTGCGTGGAAGTTGATTTTCCTTTGGAAATAAGTTAAGTTAAATATTGATGCAAGATGTTAACATAATCTCGTATCAGCTTATATATGTTCTTTGAATTGAGAATTTAAAACCTTAAACTCTTATATCGGTGGTTACTTGAAATAGCAGAAGATAAAGGATAGTATTAAATTCTTATTGATAGTGCTTTATTGATGAATGGGTGTGTGAAAAATTATCTAAGTTACATGTATAAAAAAATAAAATATTTTCATAAGATGTTAAATGAGTGTTGTCATGAACCAAATGAATATATATATGTTTGAGTTATTCGGGCCTTGTGCCTAGTAGGTTTTAGGACCAGGTGAAGTGTATACTAGGCTAATAGCCTAATTAGTTGATGGCTATCAAGTTTATTAGGACTTTGGGTTAAGTAGGCTTAGAACACTGTGTGTGGGGTTCGAGCCTATACCTAGTGGAGTTCAGACCGGTGGGTTAAATTGTGTTATACCTATATGCGTTATTACCGAAATGAAAAGTAAGTGAGTAAATGTCAGTTTGTGGATTTTGTGATTTATTATGATCAAACTAAGAAAGTTTTGTTAGTTAAAACCTTTGAGCGTAAGTTCGGAGTTGAGGAAACTAGGTGGGATCTAGAGAACTCAACGAGAGAAAGTTACCCTATCCTATTTCTTTGGTAAGATTTTGGAGATGAAAATCCCTAAAGGGAGGGAGAGTGTGACAGTCCTAAATTGACCCTAGTCGGGAAGTGGTTTCGGGACCACAAAACCTAGTCAAAAATTTTGTAAACTATTAATTTCAGTGTTTTTGTTATGTGAATTACCTATTGTGAAAGTTGGGTGGTCTAATTTAGTTAATTGGATGCTAAATTATTTAGTTGGGATTTGATTGTATAAAGGAAAATTTTAGAAGTCTTTTTCTTAAAGTGGCCAATTGTTAACATGGCTAAAATGTGGAGGGCTTGCATGTCAAATTGCCCACTTTATTATTGGTGGCCAGCCATGTTGCTAGTTAACAAATAACATATAAATTTTATATTATCAATATGTTAACTAAATGGCTTTTATTTATTTAATAATAATAATATAATAAAGAGAACATGGGTGATAAAAACAAAGTATTCATCTTTGTTTCTTGAAGAACCGAATGTGAAAGAAGTTTAGGGGAGAACATCATTCGGTCATCCTAGTCCTAATTAAGGTAAGAAGTTTTGGTTAATTTTTGAAATATTAGTTAAATCCTAGTAAATTTCTAAGTTCCTTATTTGACCCATGTTAAATTTTTGATATTTGGTGAATGAATATGAGTTTTGGTCATGGTAGATAACAAGGAATGTGGTTGTTGTTCTTGTTAATTTGGATGAATTTTTGGTGGATAGGTGTTTGAATCAAACAAATGATCATGTGTGTACACTAGGTGCTAGTTGAGAAGAATCGGTCACTATATTGGAGGCCATTGCCGAATATGAATTTAGTTATTGTGAGTGATGAATGTGTTTTGAGTTGATGGAATAAAAGAATGCTTAAAGATGTGTTACAACAAATTATATGTTAAGCTAAGGTTGTTAAATTATCAATCTTTCTTCCTAGCCGAATATGTGTTTATAAGGTTGAGTTGTGTTGAATGTTTTAAATAATTTAAATGCAAACTAACGGAAGAATGGAATTTAGCTTTGCCGTACCTGTGTTAAAATGATGGAATTAGTAGGAAATGGGTATGAGCTTGTCAAATTTTTGAAATTAGGACCTTGTAAACTAAATGATATTCGGCAATGGTACTTTTTACATGAGGAATTCGGTGTTAATTGTATTAAATAAGGTTGAGGTAGTTGCCGAATGTGTTTATAATTAAGTAAGGTTAATAATAGAGCAATGAGTGGCTAGTAGAATCTAGTTAGTCTTCTTGTTGTATTCGACCATGAGTTTGTATAATTGGTTTGTAATAGATTAAATTTGTTTATTCAAGCTCAAGAGCTTAGGGAGTCTAATTCGAATAAGAGAAAAAGCTACCCAACCGAATAGTCGATCTGTAATCGTTCGACAACTTCCGAGGTAAGTTCTTAAGCATTTAAGTTTGATTCCTTTGAAAGTTTTAAGTTTTTAAATGGGATGAATATGAATTAAGTATATACGTTAAGGTCAATAACTTTTCTAAATGATGGCATATATGATATTATGTTTTAAATATGTGAATGAGAACTTTACAGAGTAAATTTGTATAAATCTGCTCGGGACAGCAACAGTAGCATGTTTTCGAAAAATTACCATAAATTGTGGGAATTGAGTTAAAGACTGAATAGATTATGTAATTAAAGTTTGATGCGTCTAGTTTCGTATAAAAGAAATCGTGTAAGTAAAGGGGTTTCCGATAATGAGATTTTTGTTGTTGTGTGAGACAGAGTCAGAATGGCTCCGAAATCCCCTGTTCAGTATTTGGAAAATCATTATAAATCGTACAAAAATTATTATAAGATAATATTTATATGCTTAGACTCCTTAATGAGTCTAGTTTCAAACAAAATAAACAAAACCATATTTTGAATTCTGTACAATGAGAAATTCAGTTCTTAGTGAAGAGTAGTCAGAATAGTCAAGCAGTAAAATAGGGGAGACTTTAAGAAAAATCTGGTATTGATTAGCCAAACCAAAAATTCTGAAAATTTTGTGGATAGAAGATATACGAGTCTATTTTCATGGGAAATTAACGGCACATCATTTGGAGTTTCGTAGCTCCAGTTACAAATAATTTAACGACTATTGCTCAGGAAAACAACTTGTAGAGAATTTGTGATTATGTTGTTAACATTGATAAAACTTGTTTTAGTTGCTCATAAGCTATTGATTAAACCCATACGTGAATTCTAAATTGTGATATTATAAAATGATATATGAGTGTTAGATGGATCTTTGATATTAAAATTTGTGAAATTGTAAGTTTATAAGTATTCGAATATGGAATGATAGTATGGCTTGAAATTGAATTATTCATTGGAAAATGATAGATGTAGATTCAATCAAGACAAAGTGTAAACATGAAAGTATATGTGGTATGTGAAGTATATTTGGATAATTGTGATGTGAATACATGAAAATTTATATTTTGATTTAGGATTTTATGTGATGAATGTGAATGTGTATATATGAGATAAGGCCGAATGGCCAATGTGATGAATGTGAACATGCATATATGAGATAAGGCCGAATGGCCAATGTGATGAATGTGAACATGCATATGTGTAATACGGCCGAATGGCCAACGTGATAAATGTGAACATGCATATATGTGATAAGGCCGAATGGCCAATGTGATGAATGTGAACATGCATATGTGTGATAAGGCCGAATGGCCAACGTGATGAATGTGGGCATGCATATATGTGATAAGGCCGAATGGCCAACGTGATGAATGTGAACATGCATATGTGTGATAAGGCCGAATGGCCAATGTGATGAATGTGAACATGCATATATGTGATAAGGCCGAATGGCCAATGTGATGAATGTGAACATGCATATATGTGTTAAGGTAGAATGGCCAATGTGATGAACGTGGAAGTGTATATATGTGGTAAAAATTTGAATGGCTAATCACGAAATGTGTATGAGATGGATATGTGGTAAAACCAAATGGCTAATGTGAGATATGTATGAGATGTATATATATATATATATATTGTGGCCAAATGATAAGCGGTGGAAGGTGTGTTTTATTAGATATTTGATGAGGTAAATGAATCACAATTATGATAGTCGATGTGAATGTTGTAACATGTGAATAAATATGCATGAAACTCTGTGATGTAAACCGGGATTAAAGACCGGATGACTATATGTGGTGACTATGTGCAGGTTAAGACCAGCTGACTTCGTGTGGAGATTTCATCCGAGCTAAAGGTCTCTGTAGATAATCCAAGTAGAGTTTAAAGCTATAAGACTTCGCAATAAGAATTGCTTATAAATATATTCAATGCGAAAGGTTAAGCAGGTATGTACTCAGAGTTTATATGTGAGCTTGATTTGAACTAAATCATAAGGTAGTTATGTGATGCATATGTGAGCAATCTATGAGACTATTCCTATGATTATGTGGCATCGGATCGGTGTGAAAGGTTATGTGAAACTATACAATATATCTATGTCACATGAGCTCACTTTTATATGAAAGTTTATACGCCTATTGTATATGATGAGATGTGTATATTCGGTAAAGGGATGGTATGCCCGAAGGAAGAGTGAAATAAAAATACGAACAACTATGTTATAATTTGATTGTTATCTGTGTTGACATCGCTTAAAACTTACTAAGCATTTTAATGCTTACTCAGTTTACTTTGTTTCCTCTGTTTTATAGATCTCATTTGGAAGCTACCAGACTCGGGGATAAATCAACAACTAATCACACTATCACTATCCACTGCTTATTCTTTGTTATGTTTTGGATTATTTTATGGCATGTATAGAATAGACCAATGGCTGAAGAATATTTTGGTTAATGTATATATAAGCCATGCGAAAATGGCATCTTTTGAATATGTACTTATAGAAGTTTAAATTTGTATCCCTGGCTGTCTTTAGTATTTATCTAAAGGAATGTTCAAAAAAAAAAAAATTTTACTGTTCTGATATGAGTTTCAAGTCTGGTAATGCCCCTTCACCTATTCTGGCGACGGATACGGGATAGGGGTGTTACACAACTACTTGCCAACCCTGATTCTTTTAATAATTAAACTATAATTTCATTTATTCCTAGGTTCGAACTCAAACCTTAATTAAGACCTACTATAATTATTACATGGCTAGGAACATAAAACACAATTTTCATCAAAATCGAAAATAAAAAAATTTCAGGATTTCGAGATTTTTGGGTTTCGGGATTTTCGGGGCATTACAACTCTATCCCCCTAAAAAAATTTCGTCCTTGAAATTTCCAACTACCCAATAGTCGCACCGCCTAGGTTACACCACTACGCTTCTGCTGTGCACTCTATTTCTAATTTCAAAATAGATAGATCGCACACTATGGATAAAGTACGTACCAGTATTTGCTTTTGGAGCGTCTTCATCCTCTTGACGACGTGCTGCATAGACCAAAGCTGGCTGCCTTGCCTCAGCATGACTAGCACCTCTGCCCGGTGCTCCACGAACTAAACCATTTCCACCCCTGGCCTGATTACGGCCTCTCGGCGGCAGCTATCCACCCCTTGGTGGCTGATCACCACCTTGACCTACTGTTGGCTCTCGACCTAGCATTCGAGGGCAATCCTTGATCCTATGCTCCACATACCCACAAGCAAAACAAGCTCTCGTCCTCTTCCAACACTCGCCTCTATGGCTTCTCCCACAATCAGCACAAGGTGGCACCCCTAGATTAATAGTAGGGGCCCTGCTCTAACTGGCCTAATAACTCTGGCCCTAGCCCTAGGCCTCTGATCAACGCCAGGAGTCCCAGCCTCTCTTTTATCCTTACCCCTTTCTTTCTCCCGATTTAAGCACTCAGTGCGCTTAACCTCCTCCGCTATCGTTGCTTTCTCCACCAATTCTGAGAAAACTAGCTCCCTTTGTGGAGCTATCAATACCCTACGGCTGTCTCTCAGTCCGTCCTCAAACCTAACGCAATGCTCATAGTCTGTTGCCACCATTACTCTTGCATACCTACTAAGGCGTAGAAACTCTGCCTCATACTCAGCCACCGATTTGTTCCCTTGAGTCAAAATCAGGAACTCCTTCCTTCTAGCATCCACATAGCTTGCACCCACATACTTCCCTTGGAATGCAGCCTTGAAAAACTCCCAAGTGATCCGCTCTAGTTGGGTGCCCTCTTTCACCGTCAGCCACCACTGGTAGGCTTCTTCCCTAAGTAGTGACACAACTCCTTTTAACTTTTGTTCCGGTGAACAGTCCAGGTCCTCCATTATCCTTTCAGTGGCCTTCAACCAATATTCCGCCACGTTAGGAGCCACGCCTGCCATGCCCTTAAAGATCTCAGCCCCGTTCGATCAATGTCATTCCGGAATGGACCCCCGATTACTAGTGCCATTGTTGGGCCCAGTGACCCTTTCCAAGATCCTCAACATTGCCTGGGATGATGCATCTTCTCCCGCGGCCCGATCATACGGTCTATTCCCAGCCACAGGTAAGGCCGGAGCCACTTCTACTCCAATATCGGGCATATGGCCTGATGCCAACTATTCATCCCTAACCCTTCCGCGACCTCGGCCATGGCCTCTTGCACCTCTTCTAGCACTCATCGTCGATTCACGTATTATCTGGATTAGAAATTTTTGTGAAGTCTTGGTTAGTTTTAATAATTAACCCGATATTTTATGGAAGTAATTAAAGAGAAGATTATTTTCGAAAATCCTCTACAGTTTCAAGTTCCTGAGGGCTTTGTTTCCATTCCAACAAAATCATCTAAAGTAGCCCTCTAACTATCTACTGTTTAACAATTTAAACAAACTTTAGAATAAGACTACTTACTTGGTTCAATGTTGGAGACTCGGTGTACCGCTCAGCAGGACTTCCTCTTTTCCAAAACATTGTAAAAAAACATTTTTTTTAAAAAAAACACAAAAAGAATCCAAGTAATAAAGCCCAATTCACAGCCCGAGTTTTGCAACCTGGACTCTGATACCACTAAATATAACACCCCAAACCCGACATGGACGTTACAGCCTGATTCGGCGTGTCACATTGAAGTGTTTTAGCAAAAACCGTGTTTTCATTGAAAACCTTTCTTAAAATAAGAGACAATCTTAACTAAAAACTTGTTCAAACATAAGATTTGATGAAAATAAAGCACTTAAAAATTTTAGTTGCGGAAGCGTAGAAAACATACTATAACTTAAGAAATCCATGTTCAACTTCTCGTAGATACAATGAAAATAATAATAATAATTCAAGTAATAATAACATAATGAAAACCTTATTACAATCTGGTCTAAGCATACTTAAAAAGAAATAAAAACTTAAATGCTTAAAAAAAACCAAGTCTGATTTATCTTGCTAGCTGGCCACCCAGAGTCCCTCCTGACATCGAACCTTCTACTGAGCATCAACTGAAAATAAAATAAAAGAGGGGGTGAGTTTTCGCAAACTCAGTGTGTACAACCCTCAATGAAGAAAAAACAAGCATTCAAAGAAGAATCATCAAACATGCAATGCAAACCCATCCAAATTATCCATCCGCTACACACCAGCTCCGTCCCTCGTCACACCATGTAGGGATATAAATATCGACCCACCCAGCCCACACACCAATGGTAGCCCGGTTGCGGAACTACCTTCATTTACATATTGGGCTTTAAAAGCCATCGTTGGATCCACGATTGTCAAGCAACCATACGATCCTCATATACTTTCTCCGTTCCATATTTCCCATCCTATATGCAATCTAAGCAGAATATAATATGTATGCAGCAAATAGGCATGTCACATTCAATAAACTTACATTTAGCACATAGGGGTATTTTGGTCATTTTTACCCTTAGGGGCATTTTGGTAATTTTCCCTTAATTATGGTTTTCACTTACCTTGGCCCGTTAACAAGTCCCGCGAGCTAAGATGAACGAATACTATGCACTAGGTAGGATTCCAGAGAAGAGGAGGTGGGTCATTAAGACCGCTTAAGTACCAAGCTCTTTCTAGATCCAATCCTAGACATGCATACACCCGTTGCCACACCTTAACCCTTTGAGTTGTCCACGGTCGCAAAATTTAATTAAATATTATGTAGTTGTTATATACTAGGCCCAAAACCCCTTACAAAGTCCAAACAAATTCACATACCTGTATCTAGCCCATTAAGTCTAATCATATTCATATGGCCCACTAGGCCCAAATCACTTGTATATGGCCTATTAGGCCCAAATCACATTTATATGGCCCGTTAGGCCCAGTCACATTCATATTCATGCTCACATACAAATTCCTATCACATAGCATCAATATTCAGTTTTTGCCTATTGTGGGCCCAACAGCCCATCGGGCCCACTTAGCCCATTCCGACCTGTATGGGCAAATCACAATCCAAGTCCACGGAATCGCCCGTGGGTCTTAGGAAACCAATTGGTCTCTCCCTTACGAGTGTTCGTGCACTCGCAAGACCACCGTAGCCAAACTTTTGGCTTTTCAGCATTTTAGCATTTCGGCTTTTGTCGATTCATAGTGTGTGTGTGTGCAGTGTATGTACACACCTGGTAAGCAAGCATGATACGATCTCCTTAGCCTAAACCTACAATCGATATCACTCAAGGATTAATCTTACATACTTATCGAATACTTTACCAAAAGCTGGAATCTCACCTTAACCTTACCTGAACGCCAAGCCTTTACTAACTTTTACTTTGATCACTAAACACGCGTATTTCTCAGATCTGAAGAGCAAATCGGTAGGAATCTAAAACCGAAATCTGACACTAATTCCACTAGATTCGGTCAAAGAGTATTCAGCCCTTAAGAGATTCAGCTTTTCGGCTTTTCAAATTTAGTGTGGTGAATAAGGTTTATTTGGTACAGATTAAAGAAGAAGAGTAGAAGAAGAAATCGGCTAAGTGAAACAAAGACAATTGTGTAAGGAAGAATAGAAATCGGCAGGAAGAAAAGAAAGAAAGATAAAAGGGTTTTCGGCTTTTTGGATCTTAAAAAGAAAAGGGTTTTTGGCTTTTGGAGAAAGGGGTTTCTGGCAACAAGGTGAAGAAGAATTTCGGCAGTAGCCTGGCAACCCTGTATTCGGCCCCTATTTATAGCCCTTATAGCTGAATTTTCCATACCCAATTCCCAATTCGGCTCCATCACTCCTCCTTTCTCATCTCTTCGTTTTTCTCCATGATAACCCCTTGATCTTTTCCTTAATTTTCTCTCCTGAACACTTCCCTTAGAGTCCTCTTTCACGCCACTAACATCCTTCTAGAAGGCCAAAATTAAACTTCTAAAAATACGAAGCTAGGATTCGAACCTTGGATCTCCTTGCTAGCTACTAACGCCACCTCCCTGCTCTTTAAGTGGCGTCACTTAGCCACTCCTCCACAAGGCTTTTTGATGCTATTTTTCTCCTAGTTTTATTTAAAAGCCCAACTACTTGTAAACCCTGATTTTCTTTTAATAATTAAACTATAATTTCATTTATTCCTAGGTTCGAACTCAAACATTAATTAAGACCTACTATAATTATCACATGGCTAGAAACATAAAACATAATTTTTATCAAAACCGAAAACAAAGAAATTTCAGGATTTCGAAATTTTTGGGTTTTGGGATTTTTGGGGCGTTACAATATCTTTGCTCATTGTAGGTATATTATTAAATTGATAGGTACAATTACCTTTGCCAAATTTTTAGTTAGTTCCATGGAAATCAATAGTCCCTTGAATCAATTGCTCAATTTTTATTCCTCATACCATGGACCATTTAGATTACCTACTAATATAAGTTATCTTCTCGCATCATAATTCATCCCTATGATGCAACTTAATATTAGTTAAACCTTTAATAATTAATAAATCAATATTTGTTTTGTTCTTTTTGCTTTTGGTGCAAAAATCAGTGAAAACAATTATACGAAAAATAATAATTTTAACTATAAAATTTTATTAATCAATTTATTTAAAAAGTTACAAGCATAATGATGAAATAACTAGACTAAGAGCACAAAATGTTAGCAGTGATTTTATTAATATTTTTTTATTGAAAAAGTATATTTTAAATTAAACTGGTAAGTGTCTTTTACCATAATAATGATGACGACGACGATGATAATAATGATAAGATTATTATTTGGCACATTAATGTTGGAGCTTTCTAATTCTATAAGTACGGTTAATTAATAATTGTGTGCCCCTTTTATTTTATTATTTTTAAATATCAATTAAAAAATGTCAATTCTTTTAATTTCCCTTGTGTAAATAAAAAATTTCTACGACTAATATATTAAATAATTATTGATAATCTATATTATATATAAAAAATTTCTACGACTAATATATTAAATAATTATTGATAATCTATATTATATATTAAGTTTTAAATTGAATTGATGTCGCATGTCAACCTAACACCAATTCTGTTGGATAATGACTAAAATGATATTGTTTTATAAAACAAATTATATTGTTATGAAGGTATTTTTAATCTTTTATATAAAAAAATTAGAATATTTGAATCTAAAATATTATAGTTTTGAACATTTATACATTATCATTTTAACCAAAATTTATTTTTTATAATTAATTTTTATAAATATATTTATTACTTGTAATAATAATAAAAACAAAACTAGAGTAAAATTCCAAATATCTGTATATGTTTTACCTACATTAACGTTTCATGTGGGTGAGGGTGACAAATAAGTGCCATGCTCCCAAAGCACAGCTTTGGCATGTTTTCCGCCTTTTGGTGTCTTTATCTTCTATTTTCTTTTTCTTTTCCCTTTTCTTCGCAAAAGCACATGCCTTTGGGCAAGTTTATTTGGCTTTACTGTCAGCTGTAATTTGTTAATGGAACTTTTCTCTCTAATAGTAAATTTTGCTAGAATAAGTTAAATTAAACTCATCTATTACTCCAATCAAATATTAAAACATTTAATTATTTCAATTAAATATTAATATGTTACTATCCTATATAAAATAAAATATGTAAATTCATTTTTCCAATATAAGGCAGCACTCTGAAAATAGGAAAATAAATTATAAATACCTATATTCAAATTTTAAATTTATTTAGTTTTATTTTTAAGAATAAGAGTGAACTACACCATTAGTCACTAAACTATTGATAATTTTTTGTTTTGGTTACTTAACTAGAAAAAGTTACAATTAGGTCACTAAACTATTTGAAAGTTTTCATTTAAGTCACTTAACTATTCATAAGTTTTTATTTAAGTCATTAGATTGTTAAGTATTTAACAGACAAAGCATAGTCAGTAAGCTCCAGGCAACGATTTGATGATTGATATGATGGATTAGTATCGATCGACGAGTAGAAGAACATACCTTAAATCCAAATCAATTTGGCGATTAATGTCAGAGATCAGATAAAAAAGTTATTTCGATTTTAATTCGGAGATCCATGACCTTCAAAGCTATTTCGTGAAAAAAAAAAAAAGAGACTAAACTATAGAAGAGAAAAGGAAGTGAGCTTTCGACTGCTACATATAGTATGAATAGAGAAAGTCATATAGCATTGATTTTAAGATACCAATGACTTAAATGTTTTGAATATTTTAACGACCAAATTGTAATTTTTTTAGTTAAGTAACTAATGGTTTGTTTAGGCTAAGAATAATTATAAGTACAAATTAGACCAATTCTGAATTGAAAGATTTGTAATTTTCCTTTACAGCCTTTTTCTTCCCTTTCTTACCAAAAAAGGACACATTAGGAGTATTATTTGAGATTCCTCCATATGAACTAATTCATGTTAAAACTTAAAATATAGATGACAAAAGAAAGTGACATTTCTCTTTCGAGAAAACAAAAACAAAATAAAAAAGTAGTGTTCGAAAACAGATTCTGTAGGTAGACATAAATCTAGTGAAATGAATGCAAAAAGATGTCAAATCCAATCACAATAATTTATCATGTTCATAGTGCCATTTTCTTTTTTCTGTTGAAGCTGCACAAATTTCACATTATTGGCAACATTATAACAAATATGGCTAAACCAAGGGAATCTCCCCCTCGTGGGTATAAATTGAAAGCCAATATGTACATATATACATACGTGTGTGGGTACTAGCTAATTTTACACACACGTGAGGGTGTGGCAGTGGCCAAAGCAAGCAAGTAAGCATTTGTTTAAACATGGGGACAGTCACTGTTTTTGGTGCTCATCAATGGTTTCTTACCTTTGGGAAAAAGAAATTCATTTGGATATATATTTAGTTTTGGAAAATGGTATGAAATGCTATGCCATTTTCGCACTCTGGACTAGGAGATTTTAGATTTGGGTTCACCCTATCCATCTCAAATGTTTAAATATATATCCTATTTATATTAAGTTATTTTTGACACACGGACTCATTAAATAAAAATTGAACAGGATGCACATAAATTGTACTACCAAATTAAACCTAAATATTTTCTTTAAATTTTATTGCTATGAATTTTATCTGGCATAAAAACGAGGTAAATTTTTAATTTATTGGGGTTTAAAGTCAACCATTAGTAAAAAAAAACTTTTTTCATCTCTATCAATCTCGATATTCAAAAAATTGATTATTCTTAAAAAAACAATTTAATTTTTGTTAATTTTGAAAATGAACAATTATAGACAATTAATCACAATATTTATTTTTTCATCAAATTATCCTACTTTTGATTAGTATAATAGTAAATTTAACTTTCAATATTTACAATTTTTGACATTTTCTTATTGATTCTATAAAATCTAGCAAACTTAAAGCTAGTTAGATATCAACAAATTTAGAATTGTGACTAAATTGACATAATATGCAAATGTTGAAAGTTAAATTTATTGATTTTTTTTAAAAAAATTAGAAAAAAATTGATAGATTTTATAAACTTTGAGCACTATTACGAATCAAGAGTAGAAACTGTTGAAAGAAGTGAGCACCATTATTAATTATTTTTAATTGCTTACTTTCAAATTTTAAAAAAAAAATTATTTATTTATTTTTTAGTAGAAAAACAAATTTACTCAATACCAACCATTCATATATCATGTTATAGGAATTTGAAAACAAATTTGTAAAGGCATCATTAGATACGCAAGTAATATTATATATTTAATTCATCCCATCACCACCTTTTTTTCCTTTTTAAATATAGTGCATACATCACTCGTATATACACACATTAAAGTAAGGTTTTGTTTTAAAAAACTGAAATAAGACATTATTAGTATATTTAAAATACTGACAGGAGACACAATTTTATATTTAAAAGATACGCAGAGAAAAAATATTTGCAACATAAACTCCCTTTGTTTTCTTATAAGTCCTTCCACCTTTTCAATTTTATAATTATTCTTAATTTAGAAATAAATAAATAATATTATCCAGATTAGTTCTTATATATATTCAACTATTTATGAAAATTTGTCTTTATTTTTTCTCTTTTATTGATAAAATTTTATTTTTATGAAACTAATATAAACATTTTAATATCTATACATAAGATATAACTTGAATTAATTAATTGACAATTTTATTATATTTAAATGTTAAAGTAATAAATATTAAAAACTACATTTATTTTCTGACATCACATGTAAATTAAATTACAATTTGAGTAATATATATATATATATATATATATTAAAACAATATTTTGTAATTTTAAATAAATTAAAGTTATTTTCTAATAGATAATGTTCACTAAAAAGAATAAATAATAAATGTTAATATTATTTTAACATTGTTCTATCACAATTTGAAATTGGCATAATGACTTATTTGACCCTCCAACTTTATAAAAAGTTATTTTAGCCATTCATTTAATTTTTTGTTTCTTTTAGCCATTAAATTTGCGTTGTTTGTCAAATCACCGAAAAAGGATAGAAAAGTTAATGTCTGTTAACTTTGTTGATGTGGCATACACGTGGATGTCACATTAGTAATTAATTAATTTTTTAATTGTTAAAAATAAAAAATATGTTTTTAACAAATTAAAATTATTAAAAAGTATAAAGTTTATAAAAATATATTTTTTTAATTTTTAAAAAAAATAATTAATTGCTAACGTAGCATACACATGGATGCCACGTCAGTAAAGTTAACAAACGTTAACTTCTCCATCCATTTTGGGGGTGATTTGACAAACAATGCAAGTTCAAGGGTTAAAAGAAGGGAAAAATTAACTGGATGGCTAGAATGACTTTTTTGTAAAGTTGGAGGGCTAAATAAGTTATTATGCCTTTAATATTTGCATCACATTATTAAAAAATTATACATTTATAATCACATAAAATTAAATTGAGTATCATTATAAAATGTTTTAGAATCCATAAATGAACAACAATATTCTTATATGAGAGTTGGGTTAGTCAATATAGAGAAACTTTTAGTCGAGTTATCTGAGTCAGAATTAGAGTTTTGAGTCCGTTAGGGCAATCAGTGATTGTGAATCCAGTGTGCAAGCGATGTCCAATTGAAATTCAAGATAGAATATTTTGATCCGACTTATTATTAATGTCATTTGATGTGAATATAAGAATAGAGTAGTTATCAAAACATGGCATAATTCTTGATTGTCGGAAGAAAAATTTTATGATACAGTGTTCAGATGGTAAAAAAATGTGATAAGGATGCACACACAGAGCAGGATCATAAGCTTGTCCAAGTTGCGGATTTGGCCTAAAGCTTTAGACAAATAAAAGAGAACTTGGATTTTGTTTCAATGTAAAACACAAAAAAAATCCAAGCCAATTTTCATAATTAAAAGGGCAACAATTAAAAAAAATAATTAAGATAGAAAAAGAACAAGGAATCCAAATCAAAGATTAGAAACAATTAAACAAGAACATAACAAAAAAACTAAGAAACAAAACAAGATAGATGGAAAATATGGAAAGTGGCGTGTAGAAGTTTTAAGGAGCCTTGGAAACAAGATGAACCCACAACCCCCTTCAAACAATTTTAATTTCCCCTCCAAGATAAAAAACTTGGAAGAAAAAGGTTGAAAATGATCCCTGCAATCTGAAAACATTATTAAAACTCTTCTAAAAGAAAACTCAAGAGAAATTCTTGAAGAAAAAAACTCAAAAAGAATTTTATTAACTCAAAAGACAAAAGTTGTTGAACGAATTATGAATTGTGTACAAGGAAAAGACCTTTATATAGGCTAGCTAAGTACATCCAAATAAAACTCTCAAGTATACTGAAACTCCAATTAAACTAAACAAGAAGTAGTTTTAAACTAAACTTTATTGTTGACTAAAAAACATAAAACTCCTAAATAACTTAAAATACTTAAAAATTATCTAAAATTCAGAATAAATAAATAATGAAATAATAAGACCTAATAAATACAATATCGGAATCCTATATAATAAAATATAAGCCTAAAAATCAGACCCAATATGATTAACACTCAAATTAAAAGCTCGTAACTCATAATTTTTGTAATAATCACATTCAGAAATTCTGCTCGCGTAGTTTTCACTAAAACGGTCATAACTTCAGAGTTCCTAGGCTCAAAATCGAGTGATTCAAAGTGCATTGTGAAGCTAAGAGACAGATCTTCGATTGGTTTGAGACATATTGACCCAGAAATGCTCAGATCCCTTCCAAAAATGTGATGCAAGTCAAATGATTATAATGGCTAGGCGTGTGGGCTTGATTAGGGTCCTTGAAATGTAACGCCTAAGCTTGTTAACATCTTCCACATGGATTGAGATTTTAATTCCATGAATAAAATTGATCCTTTTTGACTCATCCTCACTTTGTATTGAACTCCAAAGTCCATCGTCTTGGATCTTCAACTCTTTTTCTTGAAATATTTTCGTAATAAAGTCTTGAACAAATAAATTAAATTTTTACTTCAACTACTTGGATTGGATGTCGTGATTGATCTACAAAAAACCCTAAATTGGAGGAAATTTGTTTAATATGTGAATTTTCAAATGTGTTTTCGAAATAATTATCGGGATTACTTCTTGATCGAGAGGTAGAATTTGCAATTGAAGTTTACTCGAGAACTACTCCAGTATCTATTGCTCCTTATCATATGTCACCTAAAAAGTTGGAAGTTCGATTACAAGGTTGCGGTATACATTGATGCTTCACTTAATGGTCTTGGTTATCTTCTGATACAAGATAGAAAAGTAATTGTTTACACCTCACAACAATTAAGGCCACATGGGCGTAATCATCCAACCCACGATTTGGAACTACAGTGGTTTTTGCATTAAAAATTTGGAGATATTATTTGTATGGTGAGAAATGTTACATCTATACAGATCACAAAAGTTTAAAATACCTACTCACCAAAAAGAACTAAATTTAAGACACTGTCGATGGATTGAGTTTATAAAAGACTATGATTGTATGATTGATTATCATCTAGGTAAAACAAATGTTGTTGTCGATGCCTTCAGTTAGAAATCACTTATTGAATTAAAATCAATTTTTGCATAGTTACGAATTTGTGATGATGGTGTTTTATTAGCTAAGTGGAAAGTGAAGCCACACTTGGTTGAATAGATTAAAAAGGCTCAATTGGTTGATAACAAGGTGATAGACAAACAGAAATTGATTGAGTAAGACGATCCAAGAGATTTTGATATTGGGGACAATGGTTGTGTAAGTTTCATGATAAAATTTATGTTCCGAATAAGGTTGACTTGAAAATTGAGATATTTATGGAGGCGCATGATAGTCCATTGCTATGCATCCAAGAAGTACCACGATGTACGAGATTTATGAGAATTTTATTGGTGGCTAGGTATGAAAAATAAGATTACAAAATATGTTACTAAGTGCTTGACATGTCAAAGATTCAAGGTTGAACATCAAGTACCAACAAGATTGATTTAGCCTATAGGAATTCCCAAGTGAAAGTGGGACATAACAACTATGGATTTTGTTATTTCCTTGCCTCTCACCTGAAAGAAGCTCAATGCACTAAGGTTATAGTTGATCGATTAGTAAAGTTAGTTGATTTCCTACCAGTAAGAAGAGATTGGTCATTATATAATATTCTTCACAGTGTGCCAAAGTATATTATTTTTTATCATGATCTCGATTTACTGCAAGGTTTTGGAAGAAGTTACATACTCACGTGGTACCAAATTGAGTCTGAACACAATCTTTCATCCACAAATAGATAGTCAATCAGAACGTGTGATTCAGATAATAGAAGATATGTTATGGGCTTGTATAATTGATTTTGAAAATGATTGGGAATGATATCTACCACTTACAGAATTTGCATACAAAATAGTTTCCAAACAAGTTTCCAGATGGCACCATATGAAGCCTTATATGGCCGTAAATGTCGTACCCCTTTGTATTGGACTGAGCTAAGTGAGAAGAAAATAATTGGTCTAGATTTAATACAAGAAACTAAAAAAAAATGTTCGAATGATTAAAGAAAAGTTGAAAGTAGTTATGGACTGATAGAAATCTGATAAGTGCTAAAAGTAACATATTTTAACCTCATTCTTATTGTATTTTTGGGTGATTCTTTGATGTTAATTGTGAATTTTATACTCCTAATCCTTTAAATTCATGTTTTAATGCTTAATAGAGCACTTGAAAGCAAAAGGAGTGAAAAATGAGTGAAAATTAGAGCGTTGAAGCAACCTACAAGAGCCATACAGGCTGAACCATTCCACACGACCAGACCACGCGGCCGTGTGACCCATATAGGCGTGCGGTAAGACGTGTCAATTTTACAAAATTACGTATCGAACTGAGAAAAATTATGAGTTATAGATTTTTTAGGCATTCTAATATATATATATGACAAAAATAAGAAGATATGAGTGATCCATCACAGAATACTTAAGAAAATAACTCGAAAAACATGAATCTCTTAGAAAGATTTTAGTCAAGATTGAAGATTCTCAATTGATTTATTAGGAATTTATCATGAGTTTCTTTATTTCTTTTCAGTTATACTATCTCTTGGATGTTTATACTTTCAAGCATGAACTAATTTTCTAAATACTTGGGAAGATGAACCCTATGACGGATTCTATCATTTGATTTTATTTTATGCAATAAATACATAGTTTCTTGTTCTCAATTATATGTGTTTAATTGTTGATTTGATATTTCTAAATTATTAATCCATGTTTGATGTGCTTAAATCGGTGGTTCAATAGACCCTAAAAATAGGACGACATAAATCTACCGAATTAGAGTCAAATCTAATAGGGGAATCCATAGCACGAGTAAATGCAATAATAGGGGTTTTAATTAGAAATAAATTTTAATTAATCAACCTAGAGTCAGTTGCTTTTATGCTTCAAAGAGATATTAACATAATTTAGGGATTTCTACAAATTAAGGTGTTAAATAAAGAAATTGCATACTTTAGATTGATAGTGATAGATGGAACCTAGGTGAATTCTTTCCTGGGTATTGTTTCGTTTCTTGGTTGTTAATCGATTATTTTCCTAATTTATTCTTTGCCGTGTTCATTAGCTAAGTAATTTAGTTAATTTTAGTTTTAGTCAATTACTCGAATTATCCGGATAAATAATAGAAAGATAGTAATTACTAGTACTTTTAGTCCTCGTGAGAATGATATCTTTGCTCATCGTAGCTATAATATTAATTGATAAGTGCATTTACCTTAGTCAAATGTTTAGTTAGTTTCACGACACATCAAAATCATATGCCAATGTAAAAAGGAGAGAGATTGAATATGATGTAGGAGATAAAGTGTTTTTAAAAGTTTCTTTGTAGAAGAAAAATTATGAAATTAAACTAGAACGGAAAATTGACTTCAAGATTTATTGGACTGTATGAAATTTTAGAACGACTTGGATATTTTCTTACAGTTAATGTACCCCTTAAATCGAGCCTAGACGTTACGGCCCAATCTGAGAAATTACATCGGCCATGAAGATGGCCAAAACGTTTTCATAAGAAAAATCCATTTGTCCTCAAAACATATTATATTGAAAACATCATGTTCTTTTCAATAGAAATTTCTTTCTTCCTTTTTATTTAAAAATACTCGTATTATAACTTAGTTTTTAAAACACAATTGCAGCAGTTATTCATTTTTTAAAACGTTTAACGATCATTTAAAAGAAAATTACTATATAAACAATCTATGCAATATTTCCCAAAAAAATCAAATTAGAAATTGACATGCCATAATCCACAATTTAAAATAAAGTCCTAAAAAGTTATTAAGACAAACCCAAATTAAAGTCCATAATGAAATCCAAAATAAACTCATACAATTCGTAAAAGTCCCAAATTATTTTAAAAATCCATAACCAAGAAATTGTTATTCTGAGAGCTCCTCCAATGACCGAATTCGAGTCCTAATTACGAGGATTACCTGAGACACACGAGTAACACGAGTGAGCTTTAAAAGGCTCAGTGTGAGATTGATACAAACATATATACATACAATTTATCATACATTATAACACATCAAATAATACGTCCAAATCATCATATTTACGATTTTCATAGAAATCATATATCATCAAACTTTACATGTCTATATGACCATACCATGACATGGTTATGTAACGATACATATTTGAAATATTTCCTACCCATCTCTGCTACACACCAATATCGAGTTCCCCCAAACTCATCCATCCAATAACACATCATTTTCAGACAAGCCACCACATAACTGCCGATAAATGGCCACATAACATATTATGGACAAGCCACCACATAATTGCCAATAATGGCCACATAATCGTAGATAAACTGTCACATAACTTCCACCTTTCACAAACCCACCCCATGCATGTGATTTGGCCAATTTAACACATATATTTCACTTTTCTCATATTTCACATAATCATGCGCAAAACTCATATTCCTCAATTTTTTACACATGCATGTATCATGCTCACATTTTCATATATCACAAATTTTTCACTTTAGAAAGTTTTAATATATATATATATTAAAACATGGATCTCATCACACATATACACATATTACATGTTTAGATCATCACATATCAATTTAGCCATGAACCACATAACATAGAGTTGAGATCAACACTATATACACCACACATCACAAATCATAGATTTTCACATCATTTAATTGTTTAAGACACTTACTTGGGTTTAGAGGTGTGCATGGGTCGGGTCGAGCCGGGCTCAGACAAAATTTTAGGCCCATTTTCTAGGCCCGGGCTCAGCCCGGCCCGAAATATGGGCCTAAAAATTTATTCAAGCCCGGCCCTAAATAAAATTGTTAAGCCCGAGCCCGACCCATATTAAATTTTTTTAACTTATTTCATTCAATAAAAATTTTAAAATATAATAAATCATCAAATACATTTAAAACAAATATTAAAACAAGAAACAAATAAAAAATTATATTAATACAATTTTTAAAACAATACACAAATTGAAAATATAATAAAAAGTGATTATATTAAAATTAAAATTAAAATGTAAATATGATTAAAAATAAAAAATATATATTTAGTATATAACTCGGCTGGGCCGGGCTCGGGCCAAAAAAGTTTTACCCGAGCCCAGCCCATTTTCTAAACAGGCCTCGTTTTTTTGCCCAAACCCATATTTTGGGCATATATTTTTAACCGAACCCTCCCATTTTTCGGGCGGGCCCCCGGCCCATGCACACCTCTACTTGGGTTTCTCTTAGTTGATTTTTTCAACTCCACTTGAGTACTTAGTGTACTCTTGATTTATTAATTTAATAACATATTATTAAAATAAAATAATATCATATTAAACTCAAATCAACAGTTAGATCCTACACCTTAAACCGTAGATTTGATGGCCACAATCCTACAAGAAGAGGTTTCGCTTGGATCTAAGCTGGTAGATGAATCTATCGCACCAAACACTATCTTTAATTATAAATCTATCAGATTTGTTTTAATACTTAAAGTTTTAATCATTCAAAATAGTTCTCACCATCACTTACCCTTAAATTGAGACTTGGTTTCGATGTACTTGTCAACTCACTAAGGATTCTTGGGTTAGCGTCGTTTGGCCCTTCAAGTTCTTACGAAATCGCATTAGTACTATGATAAATGGATAATAAAATATTTCGATAACAATAAAACATTATACCATTCAGCCAATCATGGTATTCCTAAATGAAGGATTTACGAATCGAACAACCTCGCTTACACTTGATTTAATACGAGATGATTGAAGGATCAAGAATGGAATGAGATAGATGATTTTGAGTGATCCAAAGATAATCGATAAAGTGATAGAAAATGTGAGTTTTATTCACGAAGGACTCGGTAAAAGAAAGAGGAAGAAAAAAGAAAAAAATTTTATCACTAGCGGTGGCAGCGGTCCGACAATGGTGGAGTGCCAATCCAACAGTGGTGAGAAAATATAAAAAGGAGGAGGGTTCGGTCACCAAATTTTGGAAGAAAAAGGAGAGAAGAGAAAAGAAATAGGTGGAGAAAGAGAAGATCCGCGGTGGTTCACGGCAACGGTCATGGCAGTGGAAGAGAGGAGGAGTGAGAAGACGGCTCTTAAGGTGGCTAGGAGGTCACTTGAAGGTGGTGAAAGGGTTGGTTGTGGTGGTTGAAGAACAAAAAATAAAGGAATATGGTGGTGGCTTTTTTTCAATTTGAGAGAGAAAGAAGATAAACAAAAATGAAAAAAAAATGAAAGAATATGGTAAAAATGAGGGTAAGGAACGACAAGAGTGTGTGCAGTTTGGTCAACCAGGACCAGGTTCATTGTATCACAACATTTTGGGGCAACTATATGAGTCGATGACAAGGCTTAAATGCACATGTTAAATATGTGCAAAAACTTAATTAAAAAATTATGAGAACAAGGGGATTTAAACTAGGGAACTCTAGGATAGTTAAGGAGCTTCCTACCACTAAGCCACAACACTTGTTTTCACTCTTGTGCATAATTTAATAAATTATGGGATGTGATAATTAATCCTGCCACTGGAATTGGGTCGAATGTATTTCAGTATCAATGCTTTGAAGGTATAGATCAAATCCATCTCATATGTGACAATGGAAAATATTAAGGTTCAACCAGATTTATCTTATCAAGAGGAACCGATATAGATATTAGCTAGAGGAGTAAAAGAATTGATAAATAAGTGGGTTCCTTTAGTAAAGATAAGATAGAAGCGACTTGGGAACCTAAAGATACATTGCAAGTGCAATATCTAAATCTCTTATAAGGTAAATTTCAAAGGCAAAATTTTTAAAAGAGGCGAGAACTATAACATCCCCACATCAATATAGAAATATAAAAAGTATTATCAAAATGACATTTATGGTCGAGGTCCTTGAATAAGTGGTTTATAAATAGTTAGTTGTACAAGAAATTGTGATCGTTTTTAGAGAAAACTGATAAATACGAAAACATAGAGAACTATTAGTTAAGATATTTGGAATAGACTAGAAACTCAGAAAAATTTTAAAAATTAAATTGAATAAAATATAAATTAAAGAACTAAATAGCAATTATTCTAATTTTATTTTGATGGAAAGGACTTGATGGCAATTTGTCCATTACTTAAAAAAATCCAAAGTTCTCGTGATAACATTAAAAAGATATTTTATTAATTAAAATTTATTTAACATTTTATTTTAAATAATATTATTTTATTAATTAATATAAAAAAAAGATAGGGTTGCAAATGAATCGAGCTTGAACGAACAAACCTCGTTCATGTTCGTTTGTTTATTTTTAAGCTTGTTCGTGTTCAATTTGTGTTCATTAAGAATTTCAAATTTTTGTTCATATTCGTTTATTTAAATTTATTTGTATTCATATTCGTTTGTTTAATGTTCACGAACATTTTTCATTTAACTTAATTGAACATGTTCACGAACATTAAACAAACATGTTCATGAATATATAATTGAATATGTTCACGAACAATGTTAATAAATAATAAACAAACAATAAATATATACACACGTATATTGTTTAGATATAAAATAATCAAATATAAATATTAATAATTATATTATAAATGAAAAAAATACAAACCAAGATAATTTTATTAATATATACTAAAGGAACAATAAATGAGTTTTAAAATAATTTTATTAATATATACTAATGGAATTTTTATAAGAAAATATCATTAAAAAATAAATGAGCCGATAAACGAGTTTTTAAACAAGCTTGTTCGTGAACATAAACGAACCGAACACACCTCTGCTCGTGTTTGTTTGTTTATGTTCACGAACATAAAAATTTTGTTCATACTCGTTTATTTAGCTTAATAAATGAACATAAACGAACGTTATACGAACAGTTCACGAACAGTTCATCGAACGTTATGTTCATTTACACTCCTAAAAAAGAAAAAAAAAAGATGAACACATCACTTTTGAACATTATACTAAGTGAATAAAAATTCTTCATCATTTTCCTTCAAATTTCATGCACAAGGTATGGATTTCCTTTGAATTTTTCATAGAATTTGAACCTTTGAAACTTGTTTTACTTATATCTACCATTAGTTTTTGTGGGATGTGCCCCGTATTTTTGGTCGAATAGACGAAGACATCACAACGAGAAGCTTCCCGACATTGCAACGAAGTGATGACGCGAATTGGGACGTTGTGGCGTGGCAATGTGTTCCCCACATAAATTAGGTTTCTTCTCCTAGTTAAACTCTAATATCTTTTCCCAGTTAAACTTTTATTACTCTAAGGATATTTTAGTATGATTAGACCTCTAATCTTAGCATACTTGAAGGGGCCTTGTATCCCTGTATCCCTATTTTTTAAGGCCAATTAAAAAGGAAATTAAAAATGTAGTATTACAGAGCTTTTTTAACACCTCAAACTCGGCCTGTACGTTATGACTGGATCATGAAGGTCATATTAACTATTTAAAAAAAATTTGTTTGCTTTCTAAAACTTTGCTGGTTTTTTTTTCTATGTTAGCAAATTTTGGGGAAAAAAACAACACGTTTCTGCTTAATACTAAAAAAAAAAAAAAAAAGAAAAAAAAACTTAACCAATGTTTAATAGGAATCATTTGTTTTTACCACCAAGTTGAATTAAAAGACATGTTATTAACTGATTTATCTTTCAAAAGAATACCCAATTGCTTATTTTGATTTGCAACGAAAAAACACATAACTTATTTAATTTTTGAAAACCGAACATCTAATTTTCTTAAGAACAAATCATGCAAATTATTTAAACTAGTTAACTAAAAACCCAACAAAACCCAAAACCAAAAATAAAGTCCAAATTATTATTCGATAGTTCAAAAAGTCCATAAAATGTAATTTTGGCCGTCTTATGCAAGCATAACAATCCGAGCTCCCAAACATCGCCCAATCCTAAGTCTACGGATTACCATAAATAATAAATTGTTTAAGTGAGCTAAAAGATCAGTGTATGCCTTTGACCACAAACAGATTAGACAACAATTTAATGCACATAAGATATTATAACAAAACATATAACAGTTGACTTGACATGTTAAACAATGCACGGTATCAAACAAAACATATCCTACCCCTATCTGCTACATCTCTGTCCAACCAACACGCCAATTTGTGCTCACATGCCATACAGATATTATACAAACGAACTACCAGATATATCGCGAAAACACCACCAGAAAGAACTGGTACAGTTTAACTACCATAATCAGATTTTGTATCGTACAGAACTTCCTCCATATCATTATCATATCCCACCCCAGTACACATGTAAATGTCATAATACATATCCAAATTTATCATACTCATCACTAAGCATAGCAAATCAATGGTATATCAGAAGCGTATATGGATAAACAAACCAAAGTAAAGCTTACCAACTGTTCTGGAGTTACAAATTAGAGACATGATTATACATGCATACAAATAATAAAGTATATGAATTAAAATATTTAGCATACTCTCGTAAAAATCTACATACGATAGCATACATGTCAAATTTTAACATTTTATTAGACTTACTCATCTTGCCCGATACATGACCTTAACTATTATTCAGAATGGGTCCACAAGCCCGTGTGGCCCACACACCTTACCAGTTCAAATCGTGTTGCCCATATGCCTATGCGATCCACAAGGCTAGACATAAACGCCCATGTGTCGCATTGTTCACTTTCAAATTTTTGCATTTTTATAGTTTTTTGGGTTAGAGATACACACCTGATTGTTTATGGGATGTTGACACTACAGCAGAAATCCAAGTTTTACATACACGAAATTCATGACTAAACCATTTAGCAAGAAAACACCAAAATCGAATCAATTATTCAGCCATTACTCAATTAGAGTATTTGGCCAAAATGCATTAGGGCATTTGGCCCTTGCAAACTAACACCAGCCAGCCCCTAAATAAGACATTCGGCTACTTACCCAAAGAATAATCAATTTTTGAGGCTCTCAATTTGCCGGAGGGTTATTCGTCTCACAATCCTCTCCTATCAGATTCACAAATGATTAGATCATCATAATACAACCAACACCAACAAATAACCTCTCAACTAAAACTAACTTGAAAACATTCTTCTTAAACAAAAACGAACCATCATACTTACATGAAAACTTGCTACTATCTTTGAAAACTCCAAATCACTCACACCAACAATAAAACCAGAGAATAGTGACGGCACAAAGAGCAGTTGAATTTTGGACGAAAGCAATACAGGAATTGGGGCGGCAGAAGGGGAAATAACAAAAGAGTGTGTTATCGAGCAATTAAGGAAAGAACTGAAAACAAATAAAGAAAATAATGAAAGTAGAGGAAAGTTTTGGTAGAAAAATGGGTTACCACAAAAAAACGGAAAACAAAAGATGATGGAGAAAATGGGGGGAGAGGGGGAAGTCACTAGGAAAATTTTTAGGAGATAATTTCTTCAAACATTAAAAAAAATCTAAATAAATCCTATTTAAATTGATTAGTTTTTATCTTACTCAAATTGCTTAGAGTTTAAATGCTACCAACATTTTGATAGTTTGGATGACAATGCAGGAAAAGAGCAAAAATTAAAACAGCTTTGGGCACAACGAGATTCGATCTTGGGATCACAAGGAAGGCTAAGTCTTAACCATTGAACCAGCAAGCTTATTCTTGCTAAAAAACTTACGAAAATTAAAAATAATCTAGGTGTAATTAGCTAGATATAGGGATAAAAATAATCAAAATTCAAGAAAAGAGAATCAAACAGAAAACCTCAAACAAACAACCGAATACTTAGCCACAGAACCAATTTAATTACTTGACACAAATAAGTACTCAAAAATTAAAGAAACTTGGGACGTTACAACTCTCCCCTCCTTAAAGAAATTTTGCCCTCGAAATTTACCTATTCCAAAGATATACGGATATTGTTGACATACCGAGTCTTTCGATTCCCAAGTGGCTTCCTTTGAACCATGATTTTACCATAAGGCCTTAACTAAAGGAATACTCTTCCTCCTCAAAACTTTTACCTCATGATCTAATATTTGTACAGGTTTTTCCACAAAAAAAAATCGGCCTCATCTTGATCTCATCAACCAGAACTATAAGAGATGGTCAAACCAATATCATCTCAACATAAAGACATGAAAGATATCATGGAAGCAAACTAACTCAAAAGGTAACTCCAATTGATATGCACATGTCCCTACTCGATAACTGATATGCAAACCTTATAACCTTCTTTCATGAAGATACCTTGAGAAAACCTTGATCCCTTATACCAAACTCGATATACGTCCTCTTAAAGTCCACAATTTTTTTTGTATAATGACGCCCTTAACCGATCCCAAATCAACCTAACCTTCTCCTTAGTCTCGATAACCAAATATGGACCCATAATTTTCCTTTCACCCAACTCAGTTCAACAAAACAATGTACGACACTTACAACCATATAGTGCTTCGTAATGTTCCATTTGAATACTGAATTGAAAACTGTTATTATCAGAGAACTCAACTAGAGGTAGAAACTCTTCCAAACTACCACGAAAATAAATAACACAACTCCGTAGCATATCCTACAATACCTAAATTACCCTTTCAAACTGTCCATTAGTCTGCAAATGAAAATATGTGTTGAAATCCAGCCAAGTGCCCAGAGTTTCATGTAATTTCTTCTAAAACTGTGACTAAAATTAGGGTCTCAATCTGAGATAATCGATACAGGAACCCTATGAAGTCTTACAATCTTGAAAATGTACAACTTAGCTAACCTCTGCAGAGAGTAATTAGTATGAACCGAAATAAAATAGGCAGACTCGGTCAACTAATCCAAAATGACCCAAATCGAATCCTTCTTAATGGGTGCCAAGGGCAACCCACTAACAAAATCCATAGTTACTCGTTCTCATTTCCACTGCGAAATCTTAACAAATTATAACAAACAAAAAAGAAGTTGGTGCTCAACCTTAACTTGATGACACATTAGACACCAAGCAACAAATTTGGCTACTTCCCATTTCAAACCCGGCTACTAATAATATTCCCGAAGGTCATGGTACATTTTATTCCCGTTATGAGTCTCAAGGCCCAATTTCAGGCCCATGGATGTGATGGGCTTACACTACCTCAAGGCCCAACAACAAGGTCAAAGGCGAGGGAAATCAAACTAAGATTCAACCAAAGACAATATGTGAGGATGAATCTTTTTGAGAAACGAGGAATGATACATGCACGATATGGGTAAAATGTATTAAAGTCAATTCAACCAAGCTAAAAAGATTAGTCAACTTGTGACAAAATTTTGGATGGGATCTAGACATTTTCAAATTAATATGTCTTCACAAAGTTAAAATATCTATCTCTTATCTTCAAAACACACTTTGAATCACTCGATTTTAAGTTTGGGAACTCATGTTATGACCATTTTAGTGAAGACTGCGCAAGCAGAATTTTTAGATGAGGTTATTACGAAAACTGAGTTTCGGGCTTTTAATTCAAGTTTAAATCATATTGGGTTTGGGTTTTAGGCTTAATTTTTATTATAAATGAGTCTAATATTGTATTTATAAGCTCTTATTATTTTATTCCAATTTTTTTAATAATTATTGAGTATTCTAAGTTATTTAAGAGTTTTATGTCAAAAAGAAAGTTTAGTTTAAAACTACTTCTTGTTTAGGTTAATTAGAGTTCTAGTATACTCAAGAGTTTTATTTAGATTTATTTAGCTAGCTTATATAAAGGTCTTTCCATTGTACAAAATTCAATCAATTTTAATATTATTCAACAACTTTTCTTTTGAGTTAATAAATTCTCTTTGAGTTTTTCTTTTCAAGAATTTTTCTTGAGTTTTCTTTTAAAAGAGTTTTAACAATCTTTTTAGATTATGGGGATCATCTTCAAACTTTTTTCTTGCTAAGTTTTCTTTTTTGGAGGGGAAATTAGAGCCGCTTGAATGAGGTTGTGGATTCTTCTTGTTTCTAGGGCTTCTTAGGACTTCTACATGCCACATTCCATCTTTTCCATTTATCTTCTTTATTTTCTTCTTTATTGTTCTAATATTTGATTTATTGTTCTATTTTATTTATCTTAGTTATGTATTTTAATTGCTTGCTTTAATTTTTTTTATCTGACTTGGATTTATTTGTGCTTCAAGTTGTGTCAAAATTTAATTTTCTTTCCAAACGTGTAAAGCCCTAAGTCAAATCCGTGAATTGGACAAACTTAAAATCTTGTTTCCACTATAATTCATATTAGTTCCCTCTAGGATGCATAGCATAAGGCTTACTATGCGCTTTCTGCAATATAAACTGTCTCAACTCACTATTATTCATCACACAAACTCTACCCTAGAAGCATAGAGTACCCTCACCTTTACATTCAAAATCAAAAGTCTTACCCTCCCCAATCTACTTAACCCGGAGGACTAGAGACCCATCCAAAAGCTACTTAACTCTAATCTCATCAATCCAAGTGGGCTTAACTTGCAACTCTGCCAACAACCTATCATCTTCAAATAGACTTAACCGAGCAAACATCACTCTTAGCTCAGCCATCAACCTCTGACTAAGAGCATCGGCCACCATATTGGCCTTATTAGGATGATAATCAATAGTGCAGTCGTAGTCCTTAAGCAACTGAATCCATCTTCGCTGCCTTAAACTCAACTCCTTCTGATTGAGGAGATACTCGAGGCTTTTGTGATCATTGTAAATAACACACTTCCCACTATACAGATAATGCCTCCAGATTTTTAAAGTGAAAACAACTGCTACTAACTCCAAGTCATGCATCAAATAGTTGCCCTTATATGGTTTAAGTTGTCTAGAAGCATAAGCCACCACCTTACCTTCCCATATCAAAACACAGCTCAAACCAATGTATGATGCGTCACTGAACACAGCATACCCTTTTCCAGACTCGGGCTGTATCAAAATGGGTGCTTGAATTAACACTGACTGAACCTCTTCAAAGCTCGCCTGCTGATCATCAGCCTATTTGAAAGGAGCATTTTATGCAACAATTTTGTTAAAGGAGTTGTGATTAACAAGAACCCTCCACAAATCTCCAATAATACCCTGTCAAACCAAGAAAACTCTAAATCTCTTAAACATTTGTAATGACCTAAAATTCACAGGCATCGAAAAAGTACAATATCGGGCCTCTGTCTTAGTAAATCGAGTTCATAAATAATTATTAGGAATATTTGTGAGTCTAGTAGTGTGTTTAATTAGGCTTTAATTAAGTGAAATTAGCCCAATTTAGAGAAAATAGTAAAAAGGACTAGATTGAATAAGGGGTAAAAGTTAAATTATAGATTAAAAGAAAATATAAAGGACCAAAATGGCAAATATGTCATTAAGTAATAGTTGAGGCGGTAAAACAATGAGAAAATCTAAAGATTTTTAATGATTTAAATTATTATTAATTAATATTAGAATATAATAGTATAAATTATTATTTAATTGATATTATCTTATTAAATTAATGAAATATATATAAATTAAAGCCAAATGTATGGTAATAAAATATATATTTGTAATAAAAATAAGCATACAACTGTAATTCATGGATTTAAATTACTTATTATTTAAGTAAATAGATATTTATTATTTATTATTAAGTAAAAGATATTTATTAATTAAATAATTATATTATAAGATTTTTCTGTGAGAAATAAATTAAAACATGACAAATGTATGATGATGATATAGTACATGTGTAAATATAAGTAATATTACACTTGTAATAAATACGTTGATTATTAAATAGATATTTATTAAGTTATTATATTATTATTAAACAAATAAAGCATAAAATAAAAGGAAATAAAATAAAGAAGGAAACCAAAACAGAATAGGCTATTTGAAAGTATAAGGGGAAAAAGAAGAAAAGAAAGAAAAAGGAAAAACTAGGGTATGGAAGCTTTAAGCTTTAATTGGTAAGTCAATTAAGTCCTTTTACTTAAATTTGATGTTTTAGAAGCTTTAGAACAAAGTTTTGTTGAAATTAAGTTGAGGTTTTTGAACATAGTTCATGTTGAAAAAAATAATGAATTTGGGGTTTAATTGAATAAATTTTAAGTTAGAATTGATTAAAGGATTAAATTGTAAACTAGGCTATAAGTTTTGTGTTGTAGGAATTAAATTGAAAGAAGTTTTAAATAGGGTTTTATTATGAACATTAGATAGTTAAGTAGAATATGGAAGGAAATTGAATAGAAATAAAGTATGAATTGAGTTAGAAAAGTAAATGAGTTAATTAGGATTAAATTAGAATTAAGGTATAAATTGGATAGAAATTCAATTATTATTATTAATTAGTGCTGTAATTAATAGTGTAAATTATTATTTTCGTAGCTAACAAAGGATTCGAGGCATCGACACACAAAGGAAAGGAGAAAGCTATCGAAGACTAAAACGAGAAATTCACGATTTGTATTACTATAATTCAAACTGCTATTTATTGAATGTTATATTTAAATTTATGTGTATGGTAGTAAAATTATAAGGTAAGTATCAATATTGAATTGAATGAAATTGAGATGAAGTATGATTATGTATGAATATTTGATACTGTACTATTGGAAACTGGAAAATTGTAACGAATTGAATTGTACATTGAAAGTGAAATTGAAATTGAGAAATGATTTGCATACCCTATTAACTAGTCAGGCTAAGTCGAATATAGTTGGCATGCCATAGGATTGGAAGAGTACGGGATTTATCGGCTTTGCCGATCAGGCACTTTATGTGTCGTATCAGGCACCTCGTGTGTCGTTTTAGGCACTTTATGTGTCGTATCCTGCTTCTCATATATTGATCAAGTACTGAGTATTGTTTTAGGCACAATGTTCCGTACTGGTGTGTTTGGGTTAGAATCCGTGTATCTGCCAAGGTCCGGGTTTGTTAATAGGGAGAACAACTGAAATGAGAAATTTAAAATAAATTGATTGATTATACTATTGAAAATATTGAAAGAAATGAGAAAGTTGAATTGTGGATTGAAATTGAGATTGGAAGTGAAAGGCATGAACTAAATGTTCATGTAGTGATTGAAATTAAGGCATATGATATGTGAATGAAATTAAAGAATAGCTAAAAAAAATTGTATTGTTATTGTTAATACATGAAAGTTTAAGAATGAATTGATATTTGAGAAATTTAATCGTTACATGCTTGATAATTATATTCTGTTATTGTTACTATAATTTGAATTATGGTAATACCACTGAGTAAGAAATACTCAACGTACAGTTGTTTTCGTGCATAGGTCATAGGAGTCTAGAGTCCTGGTCCAGCATCCAGAACGATCCGGACTCTAGCATCAAACTTTGGTGATGTATTCTTCTTTTGGTAAAAGTGGCTTGTACATAGGTATTGTAATGGTCACTTTAAAATGTTTTATGATTTTAGTTTTAATAAATGATATTTGGTGTTTTGGTACTAAGTTAAATGAAATGGTTTGACAAGTTTGGTAAGTTTGGTATTAAACTTGGAAAGAAAAATGAATAAAGCTAGTTAGTAAAATTTTGAATGATATTACGAATGTTTATTTAATTAAAATATTAAGTTAATGTTTTAAGTGTAATTTAGGTGTATTTAAAGGTGAATTGGATTGGTTGTGATTTTTGTTTGGATTGGTCTCGATTTGAATTTGCAGGGAAGGTTAGATATTTATAAAGGGGTTATATTGAGTTCGCACAAAATAATAATAATAATAATTTTCGGAGTGCCCGAACAAGTCTCAATTCGATTCTAACGTGTGATTTGGACCTCGTGGGTCCATTATAGGGACTTTATGATTAAATCAAGATATGTATGTCATTTATTTTGAATTAACTGTAAATTGTCTGATAGGTCTGGTAATGCTCCGTAACCCTGTTCTGACGACAGTTTGGGGTTAAAGGGTATTACAACATTCTTAGGTTATTTCCACTTAAGAATAGCCTCTATCTTTTTCAGGTCCACACGGATACCCTTGGTAGATGCCACATGTCCCAAAAACATAACTTCTCTTAGCCAGAACTAACATTTGCTCAACTTAGCATAGAGCTTTTTCTATCAAAGAATTTGCAAAACCACCATAAGATGCTCATCATGCTCTGTATTGGTCTGAGGGTATGCCAAAATATCGTCGATAAACACTACGATGAACTGATCCATATACAGTAGAAACACTATATTCATGAGTTCCATAAATGTGGCCAGAGCATTGGTTAGGCCGAAAGGCATAACTAAGAACTCATAATCTCCATAATGGGTCTTGAAGGTGGTCTTAGGCATATCAGATTCTTTCACTTTCAACTAATGCTACTCAAATCTCAAGTCGATCTTAGAAAATAATGATTCCCCTTGGAACTAATCAAACATGTCGTTGAACTTAAGCAACAGATACTTATTCCTTACCATTAATTTATTCAATTGATGGTAGTCCATACACATTCTCATTGTACCATCCTCTTCTTGACAAATAACACCGGTGCTCCTCAAAGCAAACCATTGGGTCTAATGAACCCTCTATCAAGAAGTTCCTAAAGTTGGCCATGTGATAAGGAGTTTGAATTCTACCAACATCCTGATAGTTTGGGCGGTACAGTAGGAAAAGAGCAAAAATTAAATCAATTTTGGGCACAACAAGATTCAATCTTGGGATCACAAGGAAGGTTATGTCTTAACCATTGAACCAATAGGCTCATTCTTGGTAACAAACTTATGAAAATTAAGTAAAATCTAGGTGTGGCTGGCTAGATATAAGGATAAAAATAATTAAAATTCAAGAAAAGGGAATCGAACACAGAACCTCAAAAAAATAACCGAATACTTAGCCACTAGACCAGATTAATTACTTGACATAAATAAGCACTCAAAAATTAAATAAACTTGGGGTGTTACAGCTTTTCTTTTAGGGGCTGTAAGATGTAGTCATAGATGAGTTTTCGTAAGAGCTTTCGTGGTAACTATTGAGAGAATTTTGTACCCCTTTTAAGAGAACTTTATGAGAGTTAGGCCTTTTTTTGGGGGTTTAGGTTTGTACGTTTCATACACTTAGGTTTATTTTTTCCATATTGTACTCTTGTTTATTTACTCATTTAGTTTTTATCCTCTTTAAAGGACTTTTCCACATAAAATTTATGTGTTGAATCCTTTCTACCTTTTCTATTTCATTATTTATACGAGTTGATCCCTAACAAACTGGTATCAAAGGCAGTTCAAATTTCACATTGACCCATTCAGGAATGGTGACAATTAATTTTGATATCGATAAGTTTGATGGAATCATAAGTTTCAGATTATAGAAGTTTCAGATAAAACAGAAGCGTTTAAAGCAAGCTTGGTCGCAAAAAGTTATAGTCAGGTGAAGGGAGTTGATATTTTCTCTCTTGTTCAGGAATTATTGGCCCTTTTTGCATTATACAACCTTGATTTGAAGAGTATGAGTCTTTTGGTTTCCAAGTTCAAAAATGATTAAGGCTTGGTTGACATTTTGCAAAGATCGAGTTCGACCAGTGATGGAGCCTAGAGAAAAAGGCATGGTAAATACAAGTTAAGGTGGAGATTTGTGGGGCGTGCCTTGTAATTTCATTCAAATGAATGGCAACGTCATGACTAGAAGCTTCATGGTGTTGCGACGAAAAATGACATCGTGACAACGCGAATGGGGATGTTGCGATGTGGTGACATCGTGACGACGGGAATGGGGATGTTACGACATGGTGACGTATTCCCCACATAAATCGAGTTTCTTCTCCTAGTTAAAATCTGCTATCTTTTCTCAGTTAAACTCTAATAACTCCAAGGATATTTTAATATGATTAGACCTCTAATCTTGGCCTATTTGAAGGGGCCTTGTATCTTTGTTTTGTTAGGCCAATTAAGAAGGCAATTAAAGATGTAATATTACAGGGATTTTCTTTTAGGGGCGACTTAGACGAGTTTTCATGATATTTTTCATGGTAATTATGGAGAGATTTTGTATCCCTTTTGAGAGAACTCTATGAGTGTTAGGGATTTGTTTTCGGGGTTTGGAGTTGTACGTTTAGTGTATTTAGGTTTAGTTTCTCCATATTATACTCTCGTTTATCTACTCATTTAGTGAAATGCCAAAGCCTCTTTTGCCCGAGATTTTTATCCTCTTTAAAGGAGTTTTCCACATAAAATTTGTGTGTTTGATCGTCTTTACCTTTTCTATTTCGTTCTTTATACGGTTCGATCCCTAACAGTTTTTTATTTTTTTTCAAGAACGGTTAAAGTTATCATTGATTGAAGCTTAAGAAACTTTAGAGAACAAAGTTAGTTTTTGGATGAAAAGTGACTAGGAAATAGTTACTTTGCTGTTAGAAGTGTGAAAATAAAATAAAAATAGATAGATCGCCTCTTTTCGAGGTTCGAACATGGTGAAAAGGAAGTAGAAATTGTTGGGTACTTTGTTGTAAAATGGTGTTAAATGATAGCTTAAGAAGTTGTGAAAATACTGGTGAAATCGGAATTGAAATCGATAAAGTAAGGTGAAAGTTACGTGAATTTCATATTATGGAATCCTAAGGTAGTCATAATTAGGAACATGCATTGTAAGCTTACAGTTATGTTTGATTGTCATACTAGAACGAATAATGGATATGTTTGTAATGAATTCTTTCCAGTGTAGCAAAAAACAAGGTTGACACTTCAAAAGCCAAAATGAAGGAAAAGGAGTCGATAGAGTAAAAACTTTGTGTTCTACTAATATACTTGAATTCATTACATAATGTTATTAAGTAGTCTACTTCTATTAGTTAAGCTAATTAGTGAGGTAGAAACACTTATATATATTTGATAATTTAATAATTGAAGTAGTAGTTACAAATTATATGAAATCATGAAATAATGATGTAATGATAATGATTAATAATTTATTTATATAAATTTGGAGGTTTCGTCGTAAATCGATGAAAGACAAGTTTGAATATAGTTGACATGACATAGTATCAAGATTTGTATCTCATTGATTAATACTCCCCAATTCCTAGAGGGTCATGGGAAAACAATACTCAAATTCCCAGAAGGTCGAGTACTAAGATAATCATCATTGTCGGGCAACCCTGGGTGACGTATACTTAAATCCATCATTTTCAAACAACCTGAGGTGTAGACCCGTATATCCAATCTTATATCTAAGTTTGAAAAACAAGGATTAAAATGAAAGAAATATGAAAAGTGATTTGAAGTTATTTATAACTATGAAGCACTTGAATACAATAGTGTTACTTATATAATTAAAAATGGGTTATTAGAATTTTTATGTTATTGAATATTATTATCATTAGTACTAGTATTGTTAATATTACTGCTTTTATTATCATAATTATTTTAAATCGTTAATTACTTAATGTTGTATGTAATGATTTTAGATATTATTAACACCATTTGGCATTACGTTATCAATTTACAATTGTTTGTTTTCGTGCATAGGTAGTTAGATTTTTAAGAACTGCTACTAGTGTCATCAACATTCAAAGATCCGACTTCTGATAAATGCTAAAAGTAACATATTTAAACTTCATTATTGATGCGTTTTTGGGTGATTATTTGATGTTAATTGTGAATTTTATGCTCCTAATCCTTTAAATTCATGTTTTAATGCTTATGGGATCACAATGAGCAAAAATCGAATGACAACCAAAAAATCAAAGCAAGCTACAGGAGCCACATGGGCCGACCCTGTAATACCCCAAACCTAACCTAGACGTTGTAGCCAAATTTGAAAGTGTTATGAAGAATGGTTTTTAAAACAGACGATACTTCGATAAAACCATGTTCAGTTATTCGATAAGACGTCGAAGTTTTATAAAAAATACTCATTTAAAAAATATTACTAAAATCGTTACATGTTCTTTAAAGCTAACCATTGTTTTCACAGCATAAGTTTGAAAATTATTTAAAACAAAACCACGACCATGTTTTCCAAAATAACATTTTTTGTGTAAAATCGATATTTTGTCGAATCATTGCAGTTTAGAAATCATAATGCAATCAAACCTAAAAATTCAAACCAAACAATACAAAAAGTCCGGAGAATCCAAAAATTACAAAACTCTCACGAAAACCAAAAATTTCAATAAAACTATAAAACAATAGTAACAATTAAAACAGTTTCTGTCAAGCGGTCACCACTGAGCCTCCGCCGCACTGACTTGCCTATATCTGTGGATTACCTGAACAGAATAAACAAATAGATGTGAGTTTTCATAAACTCAGTGTGTAACCCAACAGAAATAGTCATGCAACATACACAGAATTTCATATACAGTCAAATACAAATTTGGACCTAAGTCCATAACAGTAACAGATATCAGAATCAGATAACAGATCAGATGTACAGAATCGTACCCCCATCTTCTACACACCATCTCCGTCTATCCCACCACACCATGTAGGGTGAAAAACACCCACCTATCCCTACACACCATATAGTGTCGGTGCGACACATAACAGATAATATGCAGTCAAGTGGCTAGAATATAGGCGAAAGGTCACCGTACAAATCACTTCCTCCACATATACAAATCCCACCCCAAACACAGATACAGAATATAGATGTAAAAATAACATAATATACATGCTTAACATGCTCGCATATAGATAAATACATATTTAACAATACAGTCAGGCATACATATCAGTTTCCTATTCAAAGTAGACTATCAGAGTACTAGATCACATGAAATAGGGTTTGGTCAGCCCTCACTGACCTTACAGTAGGTCCACAGTCGATCGGAACGACCTGTGCGATCCTAGGGAAAATTTCAAAATTTTGGGCCCACATACCCGTGTGGCCCAGCAGTTTAGACAAAAGGAATACTTTTGCACAGAAGCTTAATCAAAGGAGTTGCAATTAGTGAGAACCCTTCAACAAACCTCTGATAATAACCTGCAAGTCCTAGAAAATTGTGGATCTCAGATACATTCTTAGGCTGTTTCCAATCAAGCACAGCCTCAATCTCTCTAGGATCAACTCAGGTCCCCTCAGCAGAAACCACGTGCCCTAGAAATGTTACCTCTCGCAACAAGAATTTACATTTGCTCAACTTAGCTTAGATTTCTCTAGGAGTATCTAAAGCACTACCCTAAGATGCTCATCATGCTCATCCTCAGCCTTAGAGTACACCAAAATATCGTCGATGAAGACTACGATGAACTAATCAAGATACTACTGGAAAACTCGGTTCATTAGACCCATGAATGCAGCCGGAGCATTCGTCAAAGCAAAGGTCATAACTAAGAACTCATAGTGCCCTTAATGAGTCCTAAAAGTCGTCTTATGAATATAAGCTCCCTTAACCTTAAACTGATGATATCCAAAACGAAGATTTATTTTTGAGAATACCATAGCCCTAGAAAACTAATCAAACAGGTCATCGATCCTCGAAAGTGGATATTTATTCTACATAGTTAGCTTATTCAGTTACTGGTAGTCAATGCACATCTTATAGTACCGTCATTTTTCTTCACAAACAGAACCAGTGCCCCCTATGTAGACACACTAGGATGGATGGAAACACAATCTAGAAGCTCTTAAAGTTGAGCCTTAAGCTCTATAAGCTCCTTTGGTACCATACGGGAAGGAGCAATGGACACCAGAGCTGTACCTGGTAAAAGCTCAATGACAAACTCAACTTCCCGATTAGGAGGTAAACCCGGTAACTCCTCAGGAAAAAATTTGGAAATTCCCTCACTGTTCTGATATCCTCAATAGAAGAGTCCCCAGAAACTAAAACACTAACGTAAGCCAAATACACCTCACACCCTTTCTGAACCAATTTCTCAGTCACTAGAGCGGAGATCACATTAGATAAGTAATTTTGACGCTCACTGATCACAACCACTTCCTTATCATCGTTGGTCCTCAGCACAACCCTCTTAGTTGTGCAGTCCAAACTAACTTGGTGCTCTACCAACCAATCCATACCCAGAATTAAGTCAAACTCCTCAAATGGTAGCTCCATCAAATATTCCGGAAACACAGCCCCTTGTACCTCTAACGGAACAATCCTATATAGTCTACTAACCTGAACAAATTGTCTCAACGGACTCTTTACAGTAATCTCACCAAAAGTACACTCAACAGAAATCCCTAAGTTTTTAGAAACAGTACTAGCTATATAGGAGTTTGTAGAAACTATGTCTATCAAAGCAGTATATGAAGCATCAAAAATAAAGAACGTACCCATGATCACATCAGGGGCGTCTTTGTCCTCTCGACGTCGAGCAATATAAACCAGTGCAGGCTACCTCACCTCAGTCTGATTAGTACCTTTGCATGGCACTCTTTGTCCTCAGCCCATACCATTACCACCCCTATTCGGTCTTCGGCCCCAAAGTGGTTTTTGTACAGCCCTCTGAGGCTAAACAAAACTCAATCCCGAAGCTTTGCATTTGATCAACATGATGTGGACACTCTCTAATTTGATGCTCTAATGACTCACACCGCAGACAAGCCCCTAACCTCCTCCAACACTTGCCCGGATGGCGCCTACTAGAAACACTATAAGGCTAAATCCTAGCAGGAGCAACAAGAACTCCCACCCTAACAAACCCATCAGGTCTGGCCAGTTTCTTAGGCCTCTGAATAGAACTAGAGGACTCCAAATCCCTCATACTCTTGCCTCTCTCTCTATCTCTATTTTAGAGCTCCATGCGCTTAACCTCTTCGATGATCTTCGCCTCTTCTACCAAAATAGTAAACTCATACTCCCTCTATGGAGAAATTAGAACCATCAGACTATCCCTCAAACTGTCCTCAAAATGGACACATTTCTCATACTCGGATGCTACCATGCCTCGAGCATAGTGGCTCAATCTCAGAAACTCGACTCATACTCAGCCACAGACTTATCACCTTGCGTGAGATTCATGAACTCACGCCTACGAGCATCCACATAGCTCGCGCCCACATATTTCCCTGGAAGGCAGTCTTGAAGTAGTCCCAATTTAGATGACCCGGTTGAACACCCTCCTCAACCGACAATCACCACTGATAAGCTTCGTCGCAAAGCAAAGAGACTGCAGCTTTCAATTTTTGCTCAGGAGTGCAGTCAATGTCGTTATTTATCCTTTCGGTGGCCTCCAACCTATACTCGACCACAGTAGGGGCGACTCTAGTGACACCCTTAAACAACTCATTTCTATTGGACCAAAAATGTTCAGCCACCAACCCATGGCCCCCAGATCCAAAATGGGCTCCAGCGACCCTCTTCAAAACTCTCAACATGGCTTGGGACAATATGCCGTCCTTAGCCGAGCGGCTTTGAGACCAAGTCTCAGTAGTAGGTGAAACCGGTGTCACACTTGTATCCAGATTCAACATACTACCCAGAGAGGAAGACTTAGCTCGAGCCCCCCTATGGAGCCTACCGCGCCCATGAATACCACAACCACGAGTTCTACGAGCGTTCATTATAATTTTAGTTTTATCTACATTATAAAATTTTATGCATCAGTTCCAGTGTTTATTAGCAGATATTTTATGCTAAATTATCAGTAGTTCAGAAGTATTTCAGAGGTTTTAGTTTTAACTAACTCAGTACAGCTTCAAAAAGTACTAACTACAATGTTTCTAGAAAATTCTATCCAAGTTCAGAAATACCTACAGGATCGATGCCAGAGAGTCTGTGTACCACATACTTACTCAAAATGATCGAAATTATTTGAAAACCAGTCCTTTTTCAAGACAAAATTTTGGAACCCAAAATTCAAAACCCGAGTTTGCAACATGGCTTTGATACTACTAAATGTAACATTCCAAACCCGGCCTAGACGTTCTAGCTAAATTTGGAAGTGTTATGAAGAAGGATTTTGAAACTAGCAATACTTTGATAAAACTATGTTTAGTTATTCGATAAGGCGTCAAATTTTTATAAAACATATTCATTTAAAAAATATTACTGAAATTGTTACATGTTCTTTAAAGCTAACCATTACTTTCGCAGCAAAAGTTTGAAAATTGTTTGAAACAAAACCACGCCTGTGTTTTCAAAAAATAACATTTGTTTGCGCAAAATCATTATTTTATCGAATCATCGCAGTTTAGAAATTAGAACACAATCAAACCTAGAAATTCAAACCAAGCAGTCCAAAAAGTCCAAAGAGTCCAAAAATTACAAAACTCTCACTAAACCCAGAAATTTCAGTAAAACTGTAAAATAATAGTAACAATGAACACATTTCTTGTCAAGAAGTCACCCTGAGCCTCCATCGTACCGAGCCGCCTATATCTGTGGATTACCTGAACAGAACAGACAAACAGATGTGAGTTTTCATAAACTCAGTATGTAACCCAACAGAAATAGTCATGCAACATACACAGAATTTCATATACAGTCAGATACAGATTCAGACCTAAGTCCATAATAGTAACAAATATCAGAATCAGATAATAGATCAGACATAAAGAATCTTACCCCTATCCTCTACACACCGTCTCTGACCATCCCATCACACCATGTGGGGTTAAAAACACCCACTCATCACTACACACCATATAGTGTCGATGCGACACATAACAGATAATATGCATTCAAGCTACCAGAATATAAGCGAAAGGTCACCAGACAAATCACTTCCTCCATATATGCAAATCACACCCCAAACACAGATACAGAATATAGATGCAAAAATAATAGAATATACATGCTCAACATGCTCATATATAGATAAATACATACTTAACAGTACAGTCAGGCATTCATATCAATTTCCTACTCAAATTAGACTATAAGAATATTAGATCACATAAAATAGGGTTTGGTTAACCCTTACCGACCCTACGGTAGGTCCACAGTCGATCAGAATTACCCGTACGACCCTAGGAAAAATTTTAAAATTTTGGGCCCACATGCCCGTGTGGCGCACACGCCCAGAATGGCCTTGCCCGTGGGTCTAACAGTCTAGACAAAAGGAACACTCTTGTGTAGGAGCTTAGTCAATGGAGTTGCAAACATCGAGAACCCCTCAACAAACCTCCGATAATAACCCGCAAGTCCTAGAAAGCTACAGATCTCAGATAGATTCTTAGGTTGTTTCCAATCAAGCATAGCCTCAATCTTTTTAGGATTAACTCGGATCTCCTCAGCAAAAACCACGTGCCCTAAAAATGTTACCTCTCGCAACCAGAATTCACATTTGCTCAACTTAGCGTAGAGCTATTTCTCTCGGAGTATCTAAAGCACTACTCTAATATGCTCATCATGCTTATCCTCAGTCTTGGAGTACAGCAAAATATCGTTGATGAAAACTACGATGAACTTATCTAGATACAGCTGAAAAGCTCGGTTCATCAGACCCATGAATGTAGCCGGATAATTCGTCAAACCAATGGGCATAACTAAGAACTCATAGTGCCCATAACTAGTCTTAAAAGTCGTCTTATGAATATCAGCTTCCTTAACCCTAAGCTAATGATATCCAAAACGAAAATTTATTTTTGACAATACTATAGCCCTACAAAACTGATCAAACAAGTTATTGATCCTCGGAAGTGGATATTTAATCTTCGCAGTTAGCTTTCAGTTGTCGGTAGTCAATACACATCCTCATGGTACCACTCTTTTTCTTTACAAACAGAACCGTTGCCCCCCATAGAGACACACTAGGACAGATGAAACCATGATCCAGAAGCTCTTGAAGTTGAGCCTTAAGCTCTATAAGCTCCTTCAGTGCTATACGGTAAGGAGTAATAGACACCAGAGCTATACCTGATAAAAGCTAAATGCCAAACTCAACTTCCCAATTCAGAGGTAAACTCAGTAACTCCTCGGGAAAAACATCTGGAAGTTCCCTCACTGTTTTGATATCCCCGACAGAAGAGTCCCTAGAAACTGAAACACTGGTATAGGCCAAATATGCCTTACACCCTTTCCGAACCAATTTCTCAGCCATTAGAGCAGAAATCACATTAGATAAGTAATCTCGACGCTCACCGATCACAATCACTCCCTTATCATGTTTGGTCCTCAGAACAACACTCTTAGTTGTACAGTCCAAATTAACTCGATGCTCTACCAACCAGTCCATACCCAGAATTAAGTTGAACTCCCCAAACGGTAGCTCTATCAAATTTGCCAGAAACACAGCCCATTGTACCTCTAATGGAACATTCCTATATAGTCTACTAACCCGAACAAATTACCCCACCAAACTCTTTACAGTAATCTCACCAAAAGTACACTCAACAGAAATCCCCAAGTTTTCAAAAACAATACTAGGTACATAGGATTGTGTAGAACCTAAGTCTATCAAAGTAGTATATAGGGCATCAAAAATAAAGAACGTACCCATGATCACATCAGGGGCATCTCTGCCCTCTCAGCGTCGAGCAGCATAAAGCAGTGCAGGCTGCCTCGCCTTAGTCTAATTAGTACATTTTTCCGATGCTCTTTGTCCTCAGCCCATATCATTACCACCCCTAGCCGGTCCTCGGCCCCTAAGTGGTTGTTGTATTGCTCTCTAAGGCTGAACAAAACCCGGTCCCAAAGCTTTCATCTGATTAGCACGATGTGGACACTCTCTAATTTGGTGCTCTAATGGCCCACACAATAGACAAGCCCTGAATCTCCTCTAACACTCGTCTAGATGGCACATACCACAAACACTATAAGGCTGAATCCCAGCATGAGAAATAGGAACACCCACCCTAACAGGCCCATCAAGTCTGGCTATTTCTTAGGCCTCTGAATAGAATTAGAGGGCTCTGAACCCCTCTTATTTTTGCCTCATTTTCTATCTCTATTCTGGTGCTCCACAAGCTTAACCTCTTTAGCAATCTTCGCCTTTTCGACCAAAATAGTAAACTCATACTCCCTCTGTAGAGTAATTAGAACCCTTAGACTATTCCTTAAACCGTCCTCAAAATGGACACATTTCTTATGCTCAGATGCCACCATGCCTCGAGTGTAGTGGCTCAGTCTCAGAAACTCAGCTCATACTCGGCCATAGACTTGTCACCTTGTGTGAGATTCATGTACTTACGCTTACGAGCATCCACAAAGCTCGTGCCTACGTACTTTCCCTAGAAAGAAGTCTTGAAGTAGTCCCAATTTAGACGATACGATTGAGTACCCTCCTCAACCGACAACCAGGACTAATAAGCTTCGTCGCGAAGTAAAGAGATTTCACCCTTCAGATTCTGTTTAGGAGTGCAGTCAATATTATTCATTATCCTTTCGGGGGCCTCTAACCAATACTCGGCCACAGTAGGGGCAACTCCAGTGATGCCCCTAAATAGCTCAGCTCTATTGGACCAGAGTCGTTCAGTTACCAACCCACAGCCCTCAAATCCAGAATGGGGTCTAACAACCCTCTCTAAAACTCTCAACATAACTTGGGACAGTGCGTCATCCCTAGCCGAGCGGCTTTGAGACGCAGCCTCAGTAGTAGGTGAAACCATTGTTTCACTCGTATCCAGATTTGGCATACTACCCAGAGAGGAAGACTCAGCTCGAGCCTCCCTAAGGTGGCCACCACGCCCATGAATATCACGACCGTGAGTTCCACAACCGTTCACCGTAATTTTAATTTTATCTACATTATAAAATTTTATGCATTAGTTCCAGTGTTTATTAACAGATTTATGCTTAAATTATTAGAAGTTTAGAAGTATTTCAGAGGTTTTAGTCTCTAACTAACTCAGTACAGTTTCAGAAAGTACTAACTATAATGTTTTCAAAAAATTCTATCTAAGTTCAGAAATACTTACAGAATCGGTGTCGGAGAGACTCAGTGTACCACATACTTACTCAAAATGATCCAACTTATTTGAAAACCAGTCCTTTTCCAAAACAAAATTTTGGAATCCAAAATTCATAGCCCAAGTTTTGTAACCTAGCTTTGATACTACTAAATGTAGCACCCCAAACTCGACCCAGACGTTATAACCGAATCTAGGAGTGTTACAAAGAAGGATTTTGAAACTGACGATACTTCGATAAAACCATGTTTAGTTATTTGATAAGGCATCCAAGTTTTATAAAACATATTCATTTATAAAATATTACTTAAATCATTACATGTTGTTCTTTAAAGCTAACCATTATTTTTGCAGTAAAAGTTTGAAAATCGTTTAAAACAAAACCACCTCCGTGCTTTCAAAAATAACATTTGTTTGCGCAAAATTGGTATTTTAATTAATCATCACAGTTTAGAAATCAGAATGCAATTAAATCTGAAAATTCAAACCAAACAGTCCAAAAAGTCTGGAGAGTCTAAAAATTACAAAACTCTCACTAAAACCAGAAATTTTAGTAAAACTGTAAAACAATAGTAACAATGAAAATAGTTTCTGTCAAGTGGTCACCACTGAGCCTCCATCGCACCGAGCCACCTATATCTGTAGATTACCTAAATAGAACAGACAAACAGATGTGACTTTTCGTAAACTCAGTGTGTAACCCAACAGAAATAGTCATACAACATACATAGAATTTCATATACAGTCAGATACAGATTCAGACCTAAGTCCATAACAGTAAAAAATATCAGAATCAGATAGTAAATCAGATTTAAAAAATCCTACCCCCATCCTCTACGCACCATCATGCCATGTGGAGTTAAAAACACCCACCCATCCCTACACACCATAAAGTGTCGATGCGACACATAACAGATAATATGCAGTCAAGCTGCTAGAATATAAGCGAAAGGTTGTCGTACAGATCACTTCCTCCACATATACGAATCTCACCCCAAACACAGATACAGAATATAGATGAAAAAATAATAGAATTTACATGCTTAACATGCTCGTATACAGATAAATACATTCTTAACAATATAGTCAGGCATGCATATCAGTTTCCTACTCAAATCAAACTATCAAAGTATTAGATCACATGAAATAGGATTTGGTTAGCCCTTACCGACCCTACAATAGGTCCATAGTCTATCGGAACGACCCGTGCAACCCTAGGAAAAATTTCAGAATTTTAGGCCATAAGCTCGTGTGGCGTGTGAGCCCACATGCCCAACCTAGCCTAGCCCGTGTAGCCCATATGGCCACACATTCGCCATCACACGTCGTGTCTTACACGCGGCCAGCCACATAGTCTGGCACACGCCCGTGTGACGTCGACAGTACCCTTTTTTGGGTTTCACCGAACCTCAATTTTTTGTGTTTAAGTTACACACCTGATACAATTTTAATGCTATTGCAATCCAAAGACTTCTGAAACCTAAAAACAGAATACCCAACATCGATTTAGTAGTTTGATTAATGAATTCGTCAACAAAAATCCAACAACGAAACTAACTTATCGCCGACAGCAAACCACTGCTTATACTGTTCAGGTCGTCGGAACGAAACCTCCTCCTTCATAGCCTTCTCCTACACGATATCCACAAAAACGTTAAATTTCTTAACTACGCATCGTTATGTTATTTCAATAGAACTTTCACAAACAATTTACAAAAACTAAAGGTTAAACATGAAATAACAAAATGCACCACTTACCAAATCAAGAATGAGTACCAAAAATCGAGACACAACGAATTGCGTGAAAATTTGTGACAGAATCAAAAAAGAATGAAAAAGGAGAAAAATTTGATAGTGAACAGAGGAAGAGGAAGAAAATGTCAGAAACACAATCAATTTTTGGGAAGAGAGAGAAATTTAAAAAAATTAAAATAAGATATAATTTCATTAAATTATCCCAACTACCCACTAATACCTAAATCCCCTAGAATCCTACCCACTAACCACCTCTACTACTTTAGACTTCTATCTCTACCGAGCCTCTATCTCATAATCGCAGTAAAAATATCATCCACGCTCACACAGGGAGTCGAACACGGGACCCTAAGGTAAGCTAACATCTTACCACTCGAACCAGCAGGTTACTCAATAGTATAACATAGACCTACTCAATAGGAATAAGACTAGGATAAAAAATAACAGAATTTGCCAAAAGTAGGACTTAAACTCAAGACCTCAAACACACACAAATCACTTAACCACTGAAGAAAATATATATTTGTGTCAGGATTTACAAAAATAGAAATAAATTATTTAGGGTGTTACAGACTCATTCCACATGACCATGAGGTTGGTCGTGTCGATTGCGCAAATTTGCACTTTGAACAGCGAAAAAACGTGATTTTTAGGTTTTTCGGGCATTCTAAGATGTATTTATGACAAAAATAAAAAGATAGGAGGGAGTCGTCATAAAATATTCAAGAAAACAACTCAGTTTCTGAGGAGATTATCATGAGTTTCTTTATTTCTTTCGGTTATATTGTATATCGGTTTTTTTATTTGCAAGAATGAACTAATTTTCTAAATACTTAGGGAATATGAACCCTAAGATGTATTCTATTGTTTGATTTATATTTTACGCAATAAATACTTAGTTTATTGTTCTCAATTATGTGTGCTAAATTCTTGGTTTAATATTTCGAGATTATTGATCCATATTTGATGTGTTTAAATCAGAGGAGGAATAGACCCTGTTTAAGTATAGATCTTGCATGCAATCCTAGAAATAGGATGACATAAATCTACCGGATTAGAGTAAAATCTAATAGGAGAATCCATAGTACGAGTTAATGTGATAATAGGGGTTTTAATTAGAAAGAAATTTCAATTAATCAACCTAGAATCTGTTGTTCATATTCTCGAAAGAGATATTAGCATAATTTAGGGATTTCTATGGATCATGTTAATAAGAAAAGAAATTGCGTAATTTGGATTGATAATGATAGATGAAATCTAAGTGGATTCTTTCTTGGGTATTGTTTCGCTTCTTGGTTGTCAATCTTTTTTTTTTTTTTTTTTTTTTGCTTTGTTCTTTGTCATGTTTGTTAGTTAAATAATTTAGTTAATTTTAGTTTTTAAATCAATCACTCAAATCATTCGATTAAATAATAGAAAGACAGTAATTACTAGTACTTTTAATTTTCGTGGGAACAATATCTTTACTTACCGTAGCTATACTATTAATTGATAGGTACACTTGCCTTAGTCAAATTTTTAGTTAATTCTATGAACATCAACTTCAACTCAAACCACATTGGTGATATTTCTTTTGATTTAGGACTTTAATAGCATCTATCTAGGCTTTTGTAAACTTTTATACTTTTGAAGCTTATCTTAAATATTTTGATTATATATTCTACATTATAGTGTATATATATAATTAAAATATGATATTTAAGAATCACATGCTTAAAGAATTCTTTGAAATTTGATTTGGGAGTTTTATTTATTTATTGAATTGTTTATCAAATTTAGGTTTGAATGAAAAGAGAGGAAATGTTGTCGAAAATTTTATTAAAAAATAATAATTAAATTCTAAATATTTATAGAAATTAATGTTCTAAATTTGAATAATGAGAATTAAATTGAATTGATTAGATAACGGGACGTGATATTTTATATTGGATTCCGACAATTGAATCGAATGTAGGATGTCACAACTTTGGTACTCAAAGTCTCAATACCTTCAGCTTTGCTAACCTTACTCATAGCCTTTGCACACAAGGTAAAAAAAAAAAAAAAAAGCACACTAATTCAACCTAAACCTTAGACTTTTTTGAACTTTTTAAAAAATATCTCAATTTTGGACAAGTTCCCTAATGTTACTCTATTGAAATATGCACTATCCATTTGAATTTGAATTTCATGGAATTTAAGCAGTATTAGTGTTTTTAATATTATTATTTGATATGAGATTTTTTACTTTTATTTTTTAAATATACATAATAATAATTTATTAATCAAAACGCTGGAAGTTAATTATTTTCTATGAAATTGAAACCATTTTGATGAAATGAGAAATTGGGGTACCTTGTCTATTGAAAAACATTTTATACCACATTGAGGGTTTTTGCGAAACTTTCAAATCAAGTAGTTGGGAGAATGAATATGCCTCAATTATGAAATACCCTCTAACTCATGATTCATGGGTCAGTTTATATCACCATCCTTACTTCACTATTAAAAAGTAAACATAAAAGAAGTAGTTGCTTTCATTTATAAATCTAAGGGGAAAATGGAATTATGAGGACTTCAACTCTGAATTTTTGATATCATGCCCTGTACAACTTTTTTTTTAATTTTCTATCCCTACACCTACTTTTTGCCAGTAGACTACGTCTCTTTGGTTGTATATCATTATTGGTTTAATATTATAATTTATTAAAATTAATTTTTTATAAAACAAGTTAAATTAGACCAAGATTAAAAGTTCCTCATCATTCGGGTACACATAATTAGGTGGACTATCCAAACCTTAGACAAGTATTTCAAAAAAAAAAAAATTTAAGTCTCAATTAATTTTCCTTTAAGCATAGTGTAAAGCTTAGAAACTCTAGCATGGTGTATAAATATGGTTTTTGTTTTTGAGCAAAAATTTTCAATTCAAAACAATCACAATTTCATAACATTAATTTAAGAAAGACATTTTGTATATTTTAAAATTTCAAGTTGTCTGAAAATTGTAGTTAATTTAAGTTTATAAATTTTTTATTGAATTATTTTTTTTATTATTTATAATAATTTATTCTAGTTCATAAATTCATCCCAAATTCTACTTCATTGAAGCCTTTGCATTAGATATTCTTCCCACATTAGATATGGCAGATATTGGTTTCAGATTGACAAGACAAAAACCTTCCACTTGAGATAAAAAGCAATGCTAGCTGCATCACTTTTTCAGTAACTAATATGATTCATTGATGACTTTAGAAACTTGGATGCCTGCCATGGTGTTTCAGCATATTACAAAACCAGATTTCTTCCATCTCTCATATTAACTTAGATTTGACTCACAAAAGCAAGTAACTAAAGACATAGTATACGAGTAAAATATATATGTCATCCAAATTTTTACAAATATTGGAGCTTCGCCCCACACTTAAAACCATGCATGCATCCTCCGTAACAGGTGCAAGAAAATATAGGTTGGAACCTGGAATTTGCTTTAATTATTGCCTATTCTTAATTTCTAATCAGTTTATATGAGAAAATATGGAATTCTTTGTAATTAAAGTTGAAACAATCAAAGCATCCAACCAGGGATGAATCCACTTGGTGCAAGTGCAGAGGCTGTTGCAGTGTCCTCAACTGTTACACTACTAGGGTTGTATCTGTACAAAGGAAATAAAGTGGAAGTTAATAAAAATAACACACTTAGCAAGATATTAACGAACTAGAATCTGGATACACTACCCAATTTGCAGTGAATTGTTGCAGTGTAAAGGCTCAAAAAATCCCTCTGACTGAGGAGCAGGTGGTGGATGGTTGTATGGAATGTTTTGCTCCCCCGTTTCCCATGATGATCTCATTGATGGACCACTTTCATCCAACTGCCAAAGTAGATAAAACAAAATTTATGGCACCGGTTTTCGATCATATCGTGTTTAGCGTTGTCATGAAATTAACGAATATTATCGAGATCATTTACGGTGAATATCAAAGATGACAACAACAATCAAGCAGCTGGTTTCATACCTTCATTCTCAAGTTTCTGTTGGTTTCCAGTAGAACTTCTTCCTGTACAAAGATTACATACAAGCATGATATGGCATCTGGTCTTTGTAACAAAAGAATTATTAAAAGAGTCTCCAGTTGTGTTATATGTACCTTTGTTTTCAGTTCAGAAAGTTGGTCAATCATCAACTGCATCTGCATTAGTTAAAAAGCAAAATATCATGATATATTTCAACATGAAAATGGAGTGCTACATATTTCGATCCTTATGGTTTTGCATGTGCACAAAGTTATCTGTTGTAAACATGTTTTCCTGCATGCTGATGGATAGGTCATAGGTGACGAAGCATGAAAACACCTCATTTGTTAACATGGTCCCCCTAGCCTTGCCAAAATATGCATGTTCTGTCCTTACGGTTGGCTACTAACGAGTGATACTTATCCTTCACGATTTAAAAGGACCTTCCCTAGAGCTACAAGTTTATAAAACTAGATTGGCCCTGAATTACCTTTGTGGACCTGATTTTCTTCAATGAGAAGTCCAACTGATGCTCAAGCTGCTCCAGTTCCTTAGTGCCCAAGTCCGCTATCTCTTCCCCAAGAAAATGTCTACACATTACAAAGTACATATTTTCACATGAATCACGGCTCCACTACAAGTATCCACACTTGAACAAGCAACTTATTTTACGAACAAATGACCCAGACACATTGTAAAACTAAACTGTGTGGCTTGGTGGATAGTAAATTACCTCTGTGATTGCTGAAGGACCTCAACTTTTGATTTGAGCTTTAAATACTCCTGGTAATTGCTCTGCTTGATAACATGCAGCAAATTTCAGATTTTATCCTACTTGATTCATATAACAATTAACAAGCTGAGACATTCTGCTTAAAGATTGGTTGAAAATGAATTATGAGTCCCAGAAGGCAACGGTTAAAATAGCGGAGATTAATACACCTGTGCGTCAATTTCTGTTTGACCAGGTTCCAATGCTCCATAGGTGTAACTGTTGTACTTCTCAAGTGTCTTAGCCATGCTGCTTACATAAAATAGGCCAAGAAAGAAAGGTTAGTATGACAAATCTAAATATTGATGGCAGCATTGCATTCAACTATAAGAAATCAAAATCATGTGATCTCACAAACTCAGCACCATGAAACCTCATTGTTTAATACCTACAGAAACATTTAAAATGGAGTTCATCATTTGTGCCCTAATTCCTAACTCATCAAAGTTGTAGATTATTATAGATAATATGTGTTTAGTTAATTACTAAGAAAATGAAGAAGCAAAAAGTATGGGTGACATGATCCAGCTTAATCCGTCGGACCGTGTCGTGAGTGCATAATTCTGAATTGCCTTCTTTCGTACTTACAAGTCCTTTAAAGGTTGTTGCCACAGTCCCACATTCTTGCTATAAAGTTTGCATTTGAGGTTGTAAGTTTGAATTTGTAGAATGAGGATTGTAAAATCTTGAGAGACCAAGTTTATTCTTTTATCTTGTAAGCATGTGCTTGTTTGTGCTTTGTCTCTTATCTTTTGCTTTTATGATACCTTTTATTGGGGAAATTTTTGGCTACTTTATCTTTAATAAAATGCTCTTTTTTTCAAGAAATTTAAGGTTGAAACTTTGAAGAAATCTCAGATGAGGAAGGTCGTAAAATTTTAACAAAAATCTATAAGAAATTTGTAGAAAAACTAGACACCAATCATAAGACTTTTACATAGTACAAGTAATGCCATGTCTTGTATGCTCTATACAATTATAAGAGAAGATTGATCAAGAATAGTCAGTGCAATGATATTGATGTCAGAAGTTGATAGTTTAAAAAATAACATCCAACAAATTTAATAAATAATTCCTTCCTTTTTTTTAGTACAGTCAGCTTAAATTCGGGACATATAAGATAAGTTGGAGATAGAATGAGAAATAGTTATGCGTGTGTTGAGTCCATGTATATTTATGCATCAAATTTTAGTTCTAGAAATCATTATGCAATATCATATGATAAAATCAGATAAAGAAACCCGAACCCGAAAGCTGCCATGGATTGTTACATTCTAAACGGATTGAAAAAGGAAAGCTTAAATCCGAGAAACAAAATATAAATAATTAGTTCGTAGAAAATTAAGAATAAAAAATTCCCAAATATAATACATAGCTTCACAGTAGGCTAACATAAGCAACAGTAAGCTCTCTTTTTTAACCTAATTCATGGCTTGTTTAAGTTCAACACTTAAAACCTCAAAAGCTGAATCACATTAACCAATGACACCTCCTATCTAGCTCAATTTAACAGTTTGATAATTAATCATTATTTCTCAACATTAATTTTGCATATAACATAATTAATCATGCAACAACATTTACATTTCCCATGACTAACATCTCGGCACTTAACAAGAAAAAATAATAATTACTTCCCAAAATAGCACTAGTTTTTTATGATCAGAACAAAATGGCTTTCAGAAAAAAAAGAAACTGCCAAATAAATTCAAGGAATAAAGTATTCAAATGAGAGCTGCAACACATTCCAGATAACATGTTCTTGTCTAACAAACTACATATATTAATTTATATATATAGTTTCTCCATGATATATATTTTAGAGGATGAACTTTTCAGTGACTTAAAAGATGGATCTCAGAAAACTTCAGATTATCAAACAAGAACAGCTTAAAAGAAAACAAAGATAACCTAGATTGAAAATTCCAAAGAAAATCAGAAAGAAAATGAAAATATACCTAGAAGTGCTGCAAAACTCATAGAGCTTGCCACGATTAGAAAAAATGATAAGAGCAACCTCAGCATCACAAAGAATTGAAAGCTCATAAGCCTTCTTTAGCAAACCATTCCTCCTCTTTGCAAACGTCACCTGTCGATTTATCTTGTTCTCGATCCTCTTCAACTCCACTCTTCCTCTCCCCATTACTATATATTCTTATTATTATAAAAGTGAAAAGAAAAAACTATCACCTATGGTATTTTTCAGAAACCCTTTTTTTCTTTTTCTTTTTCTTTTTTCACCCTCTTCTTCCAAGTTCCCTTCCTTTTTTTCTTTTCTTTAGGGCAAGAAGCTGTTCCTCTTTCTATTTGTATGGAGTGGCTCTAATACTCCATGGCTATTAGGTTTCCACTATTTGTACCTCAAAAAAACAAAGGGAAAAAGATAAGAGGAAGAAAATATAAAATAAAAAAGTGGGGGCGCTAGCGTTTTATGTGTATTATCTTCGTCCAGGGCTTTACTTTTTTTACTGACTTGCTTGTTCAGCTAAAGAATAAAAACTCCATCCCTACTATCACCAGCTAAGTTTTATGGAAGTTAACTTTTTTTTTTTTTTTTTTAATTTCACAACTAAAGCTTTTAATTTGCCATTTATTTTGTTCCTTTTATATATTTCACTATACTAAATATTTTCATGTTCTATTCTTTTCTCTTGGTTTAATTATACCCTCAGTCCTTGCACTCTTCAAACTTCTAACATTTAGTTAATATAAAAATTAAATTTGAACATGTGATAGTTTAATATTCAAACACCTGATTTAAAAATTGTCCAATTGGTTACACATATTCAAATTAAACAAAAGTCAATTAATAGTGGGTTAAAGTACCTAATAGATCCTTTTATTATAGAGAACTTATCAAATTAGTCCTATCTTTTAATAAATTAATTTAGCCTTTGTACCATTAAAAAATCAAATGAAGCCAAATTTTAACAAAAATAATATTTTTAAAGCTTTTATGATTCTACAAATTAAATTTCTTGTTTGAAGTTGAACTACAAATGAAAGAAAATCATGTACTTTTTTAACAGCATATATTAAATATTTAAGAAGCAGTCTTAGTCTTACTTAGTTCTTTTTTTATATAATATAAGGATTGAATTCATCCATTTAATAATAAAAGGATTAATTTGATTTGGTCCCTATAATGGAGGACCTACCAAATACTTTCACCATTAACAGTGCTATCAATACTCTAAAAAACAAAAAGAAAGAAAAAAAGAGAAGAAGAAGAAGAAGTAGGAGGATTGGATTTCACAAAGTAAAAGCAGAAGGATTATATTTTATAACCCCAAAGCATACAGGGGCTGAAAGCGAAATTAAACCATTTCTATTTGCATTTATGGGTCAAGATTTCCTTGTTTTTTTTTTTTTTTTTTTTTTTTTTTTATGAGTTAATGTAGTTTGAGTTGACAACATGACATAAACCTCAATCTTAAACATTCCTTTACTTTTGAAGTGTTCAACGTGTCGAAACCAAAACATGGGAGAATTACAAGAATGGGTCCACTTTGGTGATTACATGGCCATTATATCCCCAACAAGATGCTTTTGGTTACCATAAAATTCCTTTGAAAAACTTGAAAAGGGTTCAAGGAATATGGGGTTAGAAAGTAAAAGGTTGAGTTATCAAGAAGACCAGGAATTGGTTCTGAAATAATCATATATTCCTAAATATTTACTGTTGTTGTAATTTGATTGAAAATATTTCATCTGAATTTTAATAATCAAAACTGAAAATGATATGGAAGTGGGGTGATAAAATTTGTATTTGGAAAGAACAAAAGCAAGATGGTCAAAGGATGCTTGGTATAAGATCCACATTTCATCTATCCTATTCCTTTAGTTTTTTGTAGCCATAAAAAAAAATAATAAGATCCACTTCTTCTACCTTTTGGGGTCACAAAAATGGAATCATTTCTGATCTTTTTCTCTGCATTTTTTTTAGACATCAATCTGGTTAACTTTGACCATTATATTTATATATATATATATATATATAAAAGTGTTAATTATAGGTGAGTGTCATCAACCGTTCATCTAAAAAAGAATGGTATTTCTATTTTTTAAAACTTTTACATGAATAGTGCAGATTTATAAAGTAAATTATGTTTGCGAATGAAATTGATTTCAGTAACCACCTTTATTGGATTACTCTTAACACTTCCATTTCTTAAACATAAAATCATAGCAAAAAATAAGCAAGTTGATTGCTTGATTTTAATGCATGCTTCACTGGCTTGTGATTTAATTCAATAAATTAGCCTGACAACAACTGACCCATAATTGTAATACAATATGACAATCAATCTACAACCATATTAAACAATAATCAACAAATTTTAACCAAAACGTCAATGAAATATCAAAACCCCAGTTTTGGAATTAAAACCCAACCTGCTCTCACCACCCTATCCTGGGACATTCATCAAATCTCCTCTCTTCCACTATATATCTCTAAAAAGCAGATAACTGGAATAATTCAGTGAAACTCTTGACAAGATTAAGACCAAGACATCATCCCGATGATAGATTTAGCACTCACACTACCAGATGTGTCCTTGAAACCACCGCACCACAAAAAATCGTCGTGAAAAGAGAAACAAAGTAGAAGGGAGGGAGGGAAGTGGTGGCTGAACCCAACACAAATTTGAAGAAACGAGGGAACAACACTTTTTACTGATTTTTGAGTAAAAGAATAAACTAATACATGCGAGTTATTTTCTAATAGAACTAAAATTTTACAATTATAATTAAATCTCATCAACTATTGCAAAAAATATTAGACTTATAAATTCGCCTTTAAATTATATCTTCTTTTCATTTTTGGTATTTTTCCTATCATATCTATGTTGCTCAAATTACTCCAAAAGTTATCTATGTTTAAGAAAACAACCATGTCATGTGGTACAAAAGCCACCTAAGCATATTATCATACCATTATTTACATCACATAATTTCAAGAAAATAAAATATATACATTTTAAAATGTATAAAGTCAAAAAATTAAATTTCTGATTTTTTATAATTAAATATATAATAAAAAGATAATATAAAACATAAATAATTGAAAATATGGGAAAAAAAAACATAATACTCCTTTTAATATATTTTTTAGGGTAAACTATCTAACTGATCTCCCAATTTTTAAAACGCTTTTATTTTGGTCACCCAAAATGAAATCCTTACAATTTCATTACTTAACTTTTATGGTACTTTCATTTTATTCACCCAATCATTAAATTTCTAGTGGTAATTAACTTTACATGCCATATCTTGTTTACACTTCCATTTTGGTCACTCAACTTTTAGGTCACTTTCGTTTTGATCACCTAAAAACTATCTTTTTTTAAGTACTAATAGGAGTAAAAGCACATTAAGGATTAAAGTAGAAAAGCACTAAAAACTATAATAATTCATTAGAAAAATTGTTAAATTGGACTTGTTCCTCCTTACAGAAAGTTCTATTTCTTTTTCAATATTGAAATTTTAAAATTCAAAATATCAAAATTAATTAAATAATTTATTGAAAAATTTTCAACTAAAATTTCAAGAAATATAGCAACTAAGAATGATCCATTTGGAGAACATGGACTAAATCTATAATTTTGCGCATAATACAAGACTAATATTGAAATTTAACCAAACAAGTTTAATTGCTACTATTTGATCAGGACTAAAATTTCAAAATTCAATAAGCATAGGGACTAAAATTGACCGATTTAAAAAGTACAATGACTAATATTAATCAATTTAAAATACAGGTGCTACATCTACAACTTATGCAAAGTACAAAGTCTAATAAAAAAATTTGACTTCATAACTATAAATACATAATTGAATGACTAACTCAACAATTAATAGGAGTGACTTTGATTTGATTTGGTCGAATTTTTTGAAATTTTTGAACTATCTATGATAATAGATAATTCAATTTAGTTCCATTCTGATGTTGATTTTCTATACAAATTTTGAATTTTTGAACTTATTTCTGTAAATGATGTTTGTTTTATGGAGTTTATTTTTATAAACATTTCTAAAAATTTTATTTTTTTCAAGTAAATAAAAGTAATATATAACAATTATATAATATTTTCCAAAAAATTTAATTTAATATGAAATTTTAATTTATTTTTCCTATTTTAAACATAAAATAATTATAAATAAAATAAAAATAAAATTCAATCGAGTATTCCAAAACCCATCTAGATTAAATTAGTTTTCGGGGGGTTTTTCTCAACCAATTTATTCCACTGAAATTAACTAAATAAATGTAAATTCCATAAAATTTGAACTCATCTTCTTCTTATTATTAAGCTAATGCCTTATTGGGGAATGAGTGATGATGGCACCCATCTTTTCTACTCCATTCAACTTTGAATCATAAATGCTCGAAATCGATGCAACAGTCACGCTCACAGGAAAAGAAAATGGAGAATCGATTTCTTCTTAGGAATTGGAGAATCGATTAAAGAACTTTTGTCCTACACTTTTCTATCGACACATTACTAAAGTAGCAAAACAGGAAGATTTAAATAAAAATATGACATTTAAAAAATAAGGTTTAAATAAAATTCAATATCCGTTTTTTTAATTCTTCAAACTTGTCACATGAATGGCCGGCTATGGGGGGACTCTATGACTGTTGATTTTTGTTAATTTTAGCAGCTATCTCAACCTATAAATACCCCATTGGCTGCTCACTTCAAATACATCTCAACCCTTCTCATCTCTTCACTTCTCTCTCACTTTTCTCTCTTCATTCACACCCACTGTTCTTCATTTTCTTCCCCTATTCCTTTGTCGATTTCACCTCTTGAAAAAGAGTCCTTCAACCACCATTTGGAGCAGCATTCAAGTGTTCATGGAAGCCTCGGTTCAACAAGAACAAGCGGAGAAGGAGGAGCGGAGCAAACTAGTCAAGCCTCGGAGAAACACCAGATTTGATTCTTGTTCCTTATCCTTTTAATTTTATTGTTGTTGTTATGAACATGTCTATGAATATTTGTGATGTTGATATGTTTAATTTAATTAATATGGCTTAAATTTAATTCATGTTAGGTTGATTGCATTTCGTCTACTTATTTTATTAAAATTGTGTTTGTGTTGTTATAGGCCTCGGTAAAATGTTTGATTAAGTAAAACCATGACTAAGTTTTTCTTGCATTACAATTGTAAGGTAATTAATGAATTAATTATTTAAACAGATTGAAATTGTAATTAATTGACACGATACTTAATCAGTGCATGTATGATCATCTAAGGTAGCTAAGGGTTAAATTAGCAATGGTATCTAACGATACATTAGTCTTGCATAACTTGCAAGATTATTGTAATTAAACTGTTTCAAGGAAGAAATACATTGTTATCTCACGTAATCTTTTATGTGCTTATGAGATTGAATTAATTGTTTGAATTGGTATAGAGATATGTACAAGAGATAATTTTAATTTCATAAGTATGTATATGCATTAACACATTTGCTTATATTAAAATTTATTTAATCGGTTGAATTGACATAGAGATATAGTCAAGAGATAAATGAATTTTTGGTAAGTAAATATGTTCATAAGTTAGCAAATTACCGAGTTGCCTTGAATTTATTCGTAACAATATAAACATGAGTTTAATAATTCTAAGTTAAGAAATGTAATTAATCTAACACAATTATGTCATCTTGATTAAAATCATCTTTTGAAATCGTGCATTGGAACTTTTATTTTATTTTTAATTATTTTACTTAGTTAAAATCATAGTTTTTAATCACCTCCTCAAATGAAAATATTTTTCTTCACCAAAGTGTTTTTAAAATTGCATTCATAAATGATTCTTTTCACAGTCCCTGTGGGTACAATAATTCGACATTTACTTGTCACTTTATTACTTATTGTGATTGTGTACACTTGCACATTTCTGTCATTCCAGGTGCCAAAAATCAAAACTTAATTCTAAGTTTGTGGGAAGAGGAGCACTGCTTCAAGGTAGAGGATTCGTTCAAAAACTCATGGTACCTTGATAGTGGATGCTCAAAACACATGACCGGTGACAAAAGCCACTTCATCAATTTGAAGCCAAAAATAAAGTAGTTACATTTGGTGACAACTCTAAAGGACAAGTAGAAGGAATCGGCTCTATTGGTACAAGCTCTTCAATTCTTATTGAAAATGTTCTTTATGTCAACGATCTTAAGCATAATCTACTTAGTATTAGCCAATTGTGTGATAGTGGTCTCAATTTCATTTTTGAATATAATGGATGTAAGATAGTTGACATTGTGTCTAATAAGATTATGTTGCTTGTGGGACATAGGATAAGAAATATATATATATGGTGCATTTAGATGATTTGCATGATTCACTCATATGTATTGTTGCTAACAATGAAAATAATTCTTTATTATGGCATAGAAAACTAGGACATGCTAGCATGAGCATATTGCATAAACTAGCTAAAAATGACTTAGTAAGAGGATTGCCTAAAATTGATTTTGAATTAGAAAAAGTTTGTGATGCATGTGTTAAGGGTAAACATAAAAGAACTTCCTTTAAACCTATTAATGATGTATCAACTAGTACAATTCTTCAACTATTTTATATAGATTTGTTTGGTCCAATTAAGACAACTAGCTTGGGTGGAAAACAATATGTTTTTGTGCTTGTTGATGACTACTCTAGATTTACTTGGGTTTTTTTTGTAACACCCAAAAACACAACCTAGAAGTTTGACCGAATTTTAAGGTCATGTTGGCCACCGAAATGGCCTAAAGCGAAACACCATTCAAACTTCTTAATTTCTTTTTGAAAACCCACATTTGCCCATATTGTAGTAAACATGTAATTGTTTTCTATTTATTCGAACGATAAATAAATAAATAAAGTTAATTTCACATTTCACTATTATTTCTTTTGTATTTCTGTCTTTTATATTTTTCATGTATAGCAAAATTGTGACAATAAAATATTAGCTCATTGATTGTCTAAGTTCAAACTGAAGATAAGTGGCATTGTAAGAACATTTTCATTGCGAGAAAGACAACTTATTTCAATAGATAATCTAAATAATTTTCTAATCTCGTAAAAGAATCAAAATAAGCATTTTATTCAAATACTGAGAAGGATAATTATGTCGTCTACAATTCCAATTGGGGAGATGGCTAGTTTTTGCTATCGGAGCAGCTAACTCTACAGGTAGAGACATAGATGTATTCATTGTTAGAATGATCCATTGGACTGGACCTAAGTTGAATTAATTTTGAACTGTTTGTGAATTAATTCACTTTTGACATTCATGGTCTGATTTACCTAAAACTTGAGTTGGTCACTAACCATGCGTATGCAACTCATGTGCTTTAATATAAGTGGAGGCTTATGCTCTAAAGATGATCGAGCCTATAGGTAGTATTTTGGGTACATGACTTGTGTATAGCATAGCTTTACTAGCAACAGTGGAATTCGTAGCGCAATTAAAGAGTTAATTATATCCTCTCATTGGCGTTGTGTAGATTGATAAATATAGAATGTGGCTACGGGTTGTTTGTTCTCGAACGAGCAATTTATCATAGTCATTTGTTGACAGTGATCATATTAACCATTAAGAAGACACAATGGTGACAATGAGATAAAATATGATTGTATTGAGTGAACGGATTTAACTCAAAGGAATCAAGGATATCATATGAAGGTAACACACACTTGACAAGGTCATTGGATAAAACAGTTGGATGAATTGTTTTCGTAAATAGAATACAATAAGGAGTTTTCAATCATGGTACTTATTATGGACTGACCCCATTATTAAGTAATTGCGAATTATCAGAACGATGCTTCTGGACATAATTGCAATTACTAGAGCTTAATTGTATATGTCTAATTGGTCCCTCCGCTAGCTCAACAAAAGCTTGATCAGACTACATTTGAATCAGAAAAAAATTCTATGACTTTGGAAATAATTTAATTGAGTCGATTTATTTGATGGGTAATTGAACTTGAAAATTGGACCTGAAATCGTAAAGTAGGCCCAGGAGCCCAAAAATCGAGACCAAGACTCAAAAACTAGTCGAATCGGGCCCCATATGTGAAATTGGGTTAACGGTCCAACCGGTGGCTAGACCGGACCGGTTGGGTCGTCTTTGACAGGGTGTCGCACCTGCATCACCAAACACGGTGGTGTCGATCGCTGCAACGGCGGCGTTTCAGTGGTTGGTCTTTGGTGGTTGAGCAATGGAAGAGTTACACTCCTACTGGGACTCTACTAGAGAATTTAATTTCAAATTAACTGTTCCAAAAATAATATTAGTTTAATAGTTTAATATTAAATTAAATTTAATACTTATCTTAATAGTATTTTATTAATTTAATGTTAAAGTGATTACCTTAATATTAAATTTAATTTAATGTTTATCTTATAGATAAATATTCTATTATTTTAATAAGATTTAATATTAAATTTAATATAATATTTATCTTGTTACATATTATATTAATTTAATATTAAAGTGATTAAGTTTAATCATAGTTGAACTCTCTAAACTCTCCCTATATAAAGAAAGCCTTAGATCATTATTTTAGACACATTTTAATTCAAGAGAAAGTTGTAAAAAGAAAATTCTCTAAAGAGATTATTTCAGAAAATTTCTAGAGATATTTTTCTGATTTACAACTTGAACCAAAAAAATAGAGAAATTATGAAATTACCCCACTGGTAATTTTTCTGAAAAAAATTTTAATTCAAAGCGAGCCCACACTCGACAGACGTGAGCTTGAGAATAGCAGAGAAGACTACTCGATCGAAACGCTCATCCTAGTCGAATAAAAAAGGTATAATTCTGATTAAGTGTTTATTACCTTTGATATCGCAACCAAGATCTTGTTTTGGAAAAAAATTTAAAACTCTAGTTTTTCCCTAAATTTGTTTTCCGATGTGTTTTCCAAACATGTTTTCTCCAACAGTATCAACTAGTAGAGTTCTTCAACTAATTCATATAAATTTGTTTGGTCATATTAAGACAACTAGTTTGGGTGGAAAACAATATGCTTTTGTGCTTGTTGATGACTATTCTAGATTTACTTAGATTCTTTTTGTAACAACCCAAAATCTGGCCTAGAAGTTTTGATCGAGTTCTGAAGGTTACATTGGCCACTGAAATAGCCCAAAGGGAAACACCATTCAAACTTCTTAATTTCTTTTCAAAACCCACCTTTACTCGTGTTTTACAAAAATCAGTAGTAGGTTTTACTTGAGCTTTGTAAACATTAGTTTATTGTTGCTAAGGTTTAATTAAAACCAGATTAAACATTTCCTTATTAACCTTGTAAACATTTCGAAGTTAAAATTTGTTAACCGAAGTTTTCAATCAAGTGTAGCAACGAAAAAATCTGACATTTTAATTTGATTGAAAATCCATAAATTGACACTTAAAGCTTGATCGATTATTAAAGAAAAGAAACAGTCCCGATGACTAATGTTCATGCATGAAAATACTAAACTAACTCAAAACCAAAAATCCATACCACAGTTCACTTAAAATTTATTTAAAAATCTAATTGAACATAAATGATTATATCTTTGGAAAACTTTATTAAAATCAAACCGAGACAAGAAACTCCGAAACCTCTGTTTTTTTGAGTCCGAGACCTAACCACGTGAGATACCTAAAAAGGGTAAACTAAGGGTGTGAACTACGAAGCTCAGTATGAGTCTAAAACAAATGTGAATAGCCAGAGTCGAACAGTCAATCAAATATATAGAAACCTCAAATAACTCATGATAACTAAACACATTGGAAAAATCAATTCAATTCACAAATATTACAACGTCCATATATGTAAAACATACTCGAAAGCGTGAAAAATGCAAGAAAATCCCTCCCAACCATCCAATCATACCAACTCCGTCCATCCTGCATACCAAATAGGATACACTAGACCCTATCATCTACTACACACCAATTTAGGTTATGGTGGACCCATCCAACTGATACACCTTAAAGTGTTCATAGGCCACTCGAATGTTTTGCAGTCAAGCTACCAACATTATTGTAGATTTTCCACCAAAATAAATCAATGTAATTTAACTGCCAAAACGAACTTCTTTTCATAACCATGTCCCAACCACAATGCAAATGCAACATACTCGCAACTTACACCAATTAGCGGAATCAACAACATGCATAAGTCCTGATTAACACATCCAAACAATCTCATATACAAAATTTTAGTATAACAAAGTCATATTAGCAACCTACACGAATAACAAAATTAAAACATATATATACATTCAATAATCAATAATATTGTTCCAATCACTCCTGCAGAGGCTTAAACAAGCAAGGCATCACTCAGGGACTAAAAGGAATCAATTTGCGAAAAAGGTGAAAAATAGCAAAATAAGATAACAAAACCGTATGGTCAGGCCGTGTGGAGGGGTTCAGATCGTGTGACAATGATACAGTAACATGGCTGTGTGGCTGAGGTACACAGTAGTGCAGACAAAATGTGTAACTCTCTGTGCCCGTGTGAAAATTTCTGAGTTAAGGAGCAAGGGTGACACGACCATGTCTCAAGCCGTGTGAAAACTCCCTAAGTCCTGCGCGATCGAAAAAATTCCCAAAAAAGGTCACACGGTCATGTTCCAAACCATGTGACTTATTCTAAGCCATATGACCAAAAAATAAACCTAATACATACAATGGCACAAAGCCATGTGAACCACCCGTGTGCGGCACATTCCCGTGTGGAGAGACCATGTGGTCCAAAAGCTCATTCGAATGATTTCAAAACACAAAATTAAAATACCAAAACCCCAACCCATTACAGTGTTAAGAACACACACTTGAAAATGCGATTCCAAGCACTCACCACCATCCAAAACACGCTTACAATTCAGATATGAGACTTGATTATGAGAACACACAAAACCTATAAGATTTCGGTTGAAACCATATAAAAAATTAAAGAAACGAAATTTAAAACTCAAAGAAATGACACTTACACTTCACCTGTTTCAACACCTTGTTGAGCGAAAATACTGAAAAACAGATGAGACCAAAGAGATGACACAAGATTACTAAAGTTTTATAGTAACAAGGAAACAAAAATAAGGAATTAAGAATAAGGAAGATGGAGGGAAAAACAAAATACAGTAACAAAAAGGAGCCCAAAAACTGAAATTGGAACAGTGAACAGCGGAGTGACGTGAGAGAAAGTGGAGAACATGACAAGATTTTTGGGTTCTTTTTTCTAAAATTAAAATCCCACTAATATACCAAACTAACCACTTATCAGATACACCAAAATTTAAATTGGAATAAAATTCCAACCATATGGCAGCATAATAAAAAATAGCAAAAATATTTCCCAATTGTATGCATAGGGGTTCGAACACATAACCACTGAACCAGTAAGCTCATTCTTGTTTCTAAAATGCAAGGAAAAACTTAAAAGTCCAAAAATAACCACTAACTCACTTGCATACCTTAATTCTTTTAACCCCCACATTCGAGATGTGACACTTTTATTAAATGTCTCACATTGATGCTTTACTATTAAACTAAACCCTCATTTGTTATTTATAAAGTCCCTCACTGACTTAGTGTCATGGGTTAACCGAGTATCAACTCAGTTGAGAAAAATAAAAATATCTATTTTTACAAAGTAAATTGTACGGTTTTGTGAATATTTTTTTTCATTTTATATATTTTATATAGAAAAATATATACACTTCTTTGAACTCATATCCCTTACGCCTTGTTTAGTTCAATGTAATGGCATAGCCATTAAAATACAATTCCAATTCTACAGTAAAATAGATGTTTGGTTCAAGGGAAAGCTCAAAACATCAAATGACGATTTCGGGTTCATTCCAAAAATAGTTGAATAACCATTCAGGGGAGGAGGTGCCGTATTGGCTATTCTAGCCTCTCCACCAAATGACCCATCTTTTCTCCTCCAAAAATACCCTTTAGATTGAAATTTCTCAACGGTTTCACCATTTTTTTTCCTTTGGCCATCAACAATCTCACACGCAAATAAACCTAAAAGGAAGCAAATAAACTTGAAAGCCCAAGGCATACACTTTGTTTACCACTTCTAAGCGATTCCAACCTATCATTGGAATTGCCTGGTGCTCACCAAGGCCCTACTTGTTTTGATGGTTGTAGTGCTAAGCTTGTTGACAGAGTTGGCTTTCAATGTTGTTTCACCAGTGGTGTAACACCCCTAACCCATATCCTTCGCCGGAATATGGTTACGAAACATTACCGAACAATACACATCGTTCAGATACATTACATATACATTTATGCGTTCGTATATAAAATCTATTCAAATTATTCACATTGTCCCTTATAAGGCTCTATGTGACCTTAAAACATGCTTAAAAGTGGTTCGAGACTAAACCGACAATAATTACAAAGTTTGAGAAACTTAGAAAATTTTTTAACATTTAAGGGTCACACACCGGTGTTAACATGTCACATGCCTCACACAGCTACTAGACACGCCCGTGTCACAGGCCATGTGAAAAGAGGGCATACATACTGACTTGTACCACACGACCGAGGACGCGCCCGTGTGCCATGGCCGTGGGAAAACTGGAGAGGTTATTGACTTGGGTCATACGACCGACCACACGCTCATGTGCCAGCCCGTGTCCCACACATGACCAATAGACACGGCCGTTTGTCTAGGTCGTGCTAAACCTATAGGGTATATTGACTTTAATTTGAAGGGTTACCCCAAGGGACACACGGCCGTGTCTACTGGTCGTGTGTGGCACACAGGCTGGCACATAGGCATGTGGTCGGCCATGTGACCCAAGTCAGTAACCTGTCCAGTTTTCCCACAGCCACGGTACATGGACGTGTCCTCGGCCGTGTGGTGTAAGTCAGTATGTATGCCCTATTTTCACACGGCCTGTTAACATGGGCATGTGACCCTTAAATGTTAAAAATTTTTTTAAGTTTCTCAAACTTTACAAATGTTGTCTGTTTAGTCTCGAACCACTTCTAAGTATGTTTTAAGTCTCATAGAGCCTTATAAGGGACAATGTGAATGATTTGAATAGATTTTATATATGAATGCATAAATGTATATGTTATGTATGTGAACGATGTGTATTATTCGGTAATGCCTCGTAACCTTATTTCGACGATGGATACAGGTTAGGGGTGTTACATTTAATTGGTATTGGAGCTATGGTGTAGTCGATTCTAGGATTAACGTAGCGTGTGAGAGTCTAGCTATACATGCAATATATATAAGCTACGATAGTATGATGATTCCTGACAGTTAAAAATGTGTTTTTATATAGCAAATATATCCTGATCAAGCCGTAGCCAACGATGTTGAAAGTAATTCATTCGCTCCGGCTCAAGGGGCAATGCAGTCTGATTTTAGAGTCGTATCTAGTAGCCATGAGGGAAAGGCTAAACAACCTTCTTTCAAGTGATGAGTGAGTGGTTCACGGAATTCATACGAATGAATCCGGCTGCTCAACAACCTCCACCCCCACCTGTTCCTAAAGCTATAGATCAAATGCGATTGAATAAGCCACCAGTGGATAAGATTTGAAAACATAAGGCTGAAGAGCTTCGGGCTATAGTTGATGATGATGCTGAGAGAGCTGAGTTTTGACTTGAGAACATGATCATAGTATTCGAGGAATTGTCATATACTCCTGAAAAATGTATTAAATGTATGTATCTTTACTTAGAGACAATGTATACCACTGGTGGAAAACGTTGACATCTGTGGTTCCTAGAGAACAAGATAGTTGGGAGTTCTTCCAATCTGAGTTTCGAAAGAAATACATAAGTCAAAGATTTCTCGATCAAAATCATAAAAAGTTTTTAGAGTTGAAACAAGGTCGGATGACTGTCACTGAGTATGAAAGAGAGTTTGTACGTTTAAGCAAGTATGCTCGGGAATATGTTTCCACTGAAGAGATCATGTGCAAAAGGTTCGTTGACGGATTGAACGAAGATATAAAACTGTTAGTCGGGATACTTGAATTGAAAGAATTTGTTGTTCTGGTTGAGAGGGCTTGTAAAGCCGAGGATCTCAGCAAAAAAAAAAAGAGAAAAGTTAATTTTGAAGCAAGAGATTTCAAGAAAGAGATCAACTAGTAAATCTTATCAGTCTGCACCGAAGAAATTTTGAGACTAGTTTAATTATTCTAATACATCAGTGGGGCATTCAAACAGAGATCGAGTGAGACAACAGTCGAGCTTCAAGGCTCCAACTACTTCAGTAGCTAGTGTTGAGAGTACGAGACCTAACCGACCTAAATGTAAATATTGTGGTAAACGGCATCCCGGTGATTGTAGTTGAATGATCGGGCTTGTTTAAATATGGATCGTTAGATCATTTTATCAGAGATTGCCCAGAGTTAGCTGAAAAAGATAATGTTCAGAATATGAGGCTAAGTAACACTGCAGTTAGAGGGAGACCACCCGTAACATTGGAAATGTGAGTGGTGGTAAAGGTGCGACACGAGACACTGCTGCAAGATCTGATGCTAGAGCACCTGTATGAGCCTAAGCTATTCGCGCTCGTGAAGAAGCGTCATCTTCAAATGTTATCACCGGTACTTTTACTCTTTATGATACTAAATTTATTGCATTAATAGATCCAGGATCAACTCATTCGTATATATGTGTGAATTTAGTATCTAGTAAGACTTTGCCTGTAGAGTCTACAGAATTTGTAATTAGAGTATCAAATCCCTTAGGCAAGTGTGTATTCATTGATAAAATGTGTAAGAACTGTTCGTTGATGATTTGTGATTTCTGTTTTTCGGTCGATCTAATGTTGTTACCATTTGATGAATTTGATATAATTCTGGGTATGGATTGGCTAACGTTGCATGATGCTATTGTGAATTGCAAATGAAAGACGATTGATTTGAGATGTCAGAATAATGAAATTATCCGGATTGAGTCAGATGATCTGAATGGCTTGCCAGTAGTGATTTCATCGATGTTAGCTCAGAAATATGTGAGAAAACATTGCGAAGCTTATTTTGCTTATGTGCTTGATACAAAAGTGACTGATAAGAAAATAGAATCAGTGTCAATTGTGTGTGAATATTCGGATGTATTTCCTGAAGAGATACCGGGTTTACCACCGATCCGAGAGGTTGAGTTTGGCATTGAGTTAGTGCCGAGAACTATGCCAATATCGATAGCTCCGTACAGAATGGCTCTGACAGAGTTAAAAGAATTGAAAGCTCAATTGCAAGAACTAACGGATAGAGGTTTTGCAAGACTGAGTTTTTCGCCCTGGGGTGCTCATGTGTTGTTTGTGAAAAAGAAAGATGGCACGATGAGAATGTGTATAGACTACCGATAGCTTAACAAAGTGATGATCAAGAATAAATATCCTCTACCCAGAATAAATGATTTGTTTGATCAATTGAAAGGGGCTACAATGTTTTCAAAGATAGATTTGAGATTGGGTTATTACCAGTTACAAGTTAGAGACTCTGATGTGCCAAAGACAACTTTCCAAACGAGGTACGGACATTGTGAATTTTTTGTTATGTCTTTCGAACTAACGAATGCTCCTACAGTCTTAATGGATTTAATGAACTGAATTTTCAGACAGTACTTAGATTGACTTGTTGTTGTATTTATTGACGAAATATTAATTTATTTACGAGATGAAACTGAGCATGCCGAGCATCTAAGAATTGTATTGCAAACTTTACCTGATAAATAGTTATATGCAAAGTTCAGTAAATGTGAGTTCTGTTTGCGCAAGGTTGGTTTTTTTGGGCAAAATGTGTCAGCATCTGGTATTCGAGTCGATCTGGGCAAGATTTCTACAATAATGGATTGGAAGCCTCTAAGAAATGTTTCTGAGGTCTGCAGTTTTTTGGGACTAGCTTGTTATTATAGACGATTTGTGAAAGGCTTCTTGATGATTGCGACTCCATTGATGAGATTACTTTAGAAAGATGTAAAGTTTGAATGGTCAAAGAAATGTCAGAAAAGTTTTGATAAGTTGAAAGTTCTTTTAACTGAAGCTCTAGTGTTAGTACAGCCAGAATCAAGTAAAAAGTTTGGGACCTATAGTGATGCATCGTTGAATGGTTTGGGCTATTTTTTGATGCAGGAAGGCAAATTCATAGTTTATGCCTCAAGACAATTGAAACCGCATGAAAAGAATTACCCGACTCACAATTTAGAGTTACCAGCCATTGTGTTTGCGTTGAAGATTTGAGCCATTATCTATTCAGTGAGAAATGACATATTTATTCATATCACAAGAGTTTGAATTATCTGATGAATCAGAAAGATTTGAATTTGTGATAGTAGAGATGGCTAGAATTGTTAAAAGATTACGAGCTAGTGATTGACTACCAGCCGGGAAAAGCAAATGTAGTTGCTGACGTTTTGAGCCAAAAATCTCTCTTCGCTCTACGTGCAATGAACACTCAAAGAGCTTTGCGTAATGGTGATTCGATAGTAGCTGAGTTGAAAGTAAGACCGTTATTTTTACAATAGATTTGTGAAGCTCAGAAGGTTGATAATAAAATGTTAGCAAAAAGAGCTCAATGTGATTCGTAACCTGATTTAGAATTTCAAGTTGATTCCGATGAATGTTTAAAATTTAGAGGCCGAATATGTGTTCCGAGAAATTTAGAGTTAATTCAGATGATTTTGAATGAAGTACATAGTAGTCGTTTATCTGTTCATCCGGGAAGTACAAAAATGTATAATGATTTGAAACAACTTTATTCGTGGCATGGTATGAAACGTGACATTTCAGAGTCGTTTTTAAATATTTGATTTGTCAGCAAGTTAAAGCTGAACATCACGTACCGTTTGGGTTATTACAGCCGATTATGATTCCCAAGTAGAAATGAGATAGAGTGACTATGGATTTTGTTTCGGGTTTACCTTTATCTCCGAGCAAGAAAGATGCAATCTGGGTTGTTGTGGATAGATTGACTAAATCGGCTCATTTCATTCCAGTAAGAATAGACTATTCACTTGAAAAGTTAGCTGATTTTATATCTCTGAGGTTGTGAGATTACACAAAGTACCTATTTCTATTGTTTCGGATAGAGATCTGAGGTTCACATCGAGGTTTTGGAAGAAATTGCAAGATGCACTGGGTACAAAATTACATTTTAGTACTGCATTTCACGTACAGACGGATGGTCAATCCAAGCGAGTTTTCCAAGTACTCTAGGATATGTTGAGATGTTGCATTCTTGAGTTTGAAAGTACGTGGGAAAGGTATTCACCATTGATTGAATTCGCGTATAACAATAGTTTTCAATCTAGTATTAAAATGGCACCATACGAAGCTTTATACGGTCGGAAGTGTCGAACACCATTGTACTAGACTGAACTTAGTGAGAATAAGATTCATAGGGTTGATCTGATTAGAGAAATAGAAGAAAAAGTAAAAGTAATTCGTGATAGTCTAAAAGCCGCTTCAGATCGACAGAAATCTTACGCAGACTTGAAGCAGAAAGATATTGAGTTTCAAATCGGGGATAGGGTGTTTTTGAAAGTATCTCCGTGGAAGAAAATACTTCGACTCGGTCATAAAGGCAAATTGAGTCTGAGATTCATCAGGATGTATGAAATTATCGAGCGAATTGGACCAGTGGCTTATCGGCTAGCATTGTCGTCTGAGTTAGAAAAGATACAAAATGTATTTCATGTATCGATGCTTCGACGATACCGATCCGATTCTTAGCATCTTATTTCCCCAACCGAAGTTGAAATTCAGTCTGATTCATCGTACAATGAAAAACCGATCTGAATTCTAGCTCGTGAGATCAAAGAGTTGAGAAATAAAAGAATAGCGTTAGTGAAAGTATTATGGCATCGACACGGGGTTGAAGAAGCTACGTGGGAACCCGAAGATGCTATGAGAAAGCAATATCCAAACCTATTCACTGGTAAGATTTTCGGGGATGAAAATCCCTAGGGGGAGAGTTGTAACAACCCGGTTTTAGCTAAATCAGAATAGTAGCTTCGGGACCACAAATTTCAGGTCATAAAATTATTTTAATATTATTTTTTATGTTTATGGCATGAAATTAGATATGTGTGAAAGTTTCGTGAAATAATTTTATCGTTTAAGTGGTTAATTTGAAAAAAGGACTAAATCACGTAAAATGCAAAAGTTGCATTCTATTTGATGAAGGTGTCTAATTGCTATAGTTTATTAAATGTGAAGTCCTTATGCTGTAAATAGACTATGGTTAGTGGAATTTGTCATAAATAGCCATCCATTAAATGAATTATTAATGTTTATAACAAAGGTTTTTTTTGTAATTTAAGAATTTAAGCTTAAATAATTAAAACAAAACAAAATGGTGGTCATTTTGTCCATCTTTTATGGTCGAATGAAGCAAAGAAGAAAATAAAATAGGGTTTGAAATTTCGGCAACTGCAAAGCTTAATTGAGGTACGGTTTTAGCTCGATTTTTATTGATTTCTACGTTTTTATGATCATTGCTTCGAATACGAGCTAGCCCGTGCATTAATTTCTGAGTTTGTTGGTGATTTTGTAAAATGCCATTGATAAATTTATGAGCTTTATGATGGTTGATGATGAATTATGGAAGTTAGATGATAGATTTTCATGTTATGTTAAATGATTTTTGATGAAAATGTTATTTAGGGATTAAATTGAGAAAATGTAAAATGTTGTGGTTAAAAGTGTGAAATAAATGAAAATATGGGCTGTTATGAAGCTATACAAAATTCGGTTAGCATGAGTTGCCCTTAAATTTAATAAATTTGCAATTTTATGATATAGGGACATTGAGATTATATTTTATTAATGTTTATGTGAAAATGTATGATTTATGTTGTGATTGATCGGTAATGCCTCGTAACCCTATTTTGGCTATGAATACGGGTTAGGGGTGTTACAAGTGGTACTTTCTCTTTCCTTTGCTTTCTTTTCCATTTTTTCATTGATTTAGGATTTTCAAGATGTGGGTTTTCTTTAGTTGAACTTGTCGAATTTAAAAACTTCAAATAATTCACAAAAGCCTTAAATTATTAGATGATGAAGTTATAAAAACTTAGATATGTAAATGTGAATTCCAAAATTTCCAAATAGAAAAATTAACAATGGTTGGTTGAATCTCGATGATTCTCCTATTTATACACATCTATATATCGACAATGTTTACTCATTGTATACTCACTTTTTAGTTCTCATTTCTCCAGTTTTTTTATTTCTTTTTAAGGTAAACTTCTATCCCAAATGATTTAAACTTTTTTATATTAATTAATATTCTAGATTTTGTTGTAAGTTCAATTCAACTAAGCTTCATTTTCCATTTTTATTGATTTTGTTAATGATGCTTAATGCTTGTTTCTATACTTGTCATAATATTTTTTTATTGATTAATATTTTGCCTTTGTTTTCTTCAAGTTAATAATTTTTGTTTCAATATTTGGTTGTTGATGATGCTTAATACCTGTTTCTATACTTGTCATAATGTTATTTTTTTAATTTGGTGTTGTGTTCTCCTATGTTGATTAGTGCTGGGAATGGATTGTTGGTGGCTCTTTTGTCTTAGGCTAAGGTTTTTTTTGTAGTGTCAAGGTGTATGTGTAACAGTCCATATTTCAGTGAAATCGGAATAGTGGTTTTGGGACCACAAATCCAATCCGAAAATATAATTTATTTTTATTTTATTATATGGTCTGTATTATAATAGGCATGTTGTGTGAAAATTTTGACACGAAAATTTTATCGATTAAGTGCTTAATTACGAGAAGGGCTAAATTGCATAAAATGCGAAAGTTGGATTCTAGTAGCTATAGGTATCAAATAACTATGGAATTCAAAATTCAAGGTCCTTATATGGTAATTAGACCATTGAAGAGTAGTTAGTAGATGTTTTAATGACTCATCCATGGAAAAATTAGAAAAGATAAGGGACTAAATTGGACATCACTAAAATTAAAAGATGGTAATTAAATAAAAAGAAATAACCATCTAATTTCATATCATCTTCCCCATAATTTCCATAGAAACCTTAGGAGAGAGGAAGACAACTTACCAAGCTTGAAAAGGTATGAAATCAAGTCTTGTTTTTTAATGATTTTCATATTTTTGAAACCAGGATACTCTAATCTCTCTATTTAGGGGATTAATTTGAAAAGTTATCAAAATGTGAAATTTGGGTCATGGATGAATGTGCTGAAAATTAGAAATTTATGGTAGAAAATGAAAGCTTGTTCATGGATAAACAACTTTTACAACGAAAATTTGATGAAAATATGATTTAAGGACTAAAATGAAAATTTGTAAAATTTGATGAAAAATTCTGAAATTTTATGAATACATGTTCTGAAAAAATTGTAATGGGGCTTTGGTTAAGCTTGGAATAGGGAGTAATTTGCAGAAGTTTCATTTTCCCAGCCTAGGAACAAAATTAAAATTTATGGAAAAGATAGGGGCAAAACGGTAATTTTACCTATGACGTAAATTGAGTCCATTGAAATATGAAATAGGTAAAATTGATAGTTAAATTCATTTATATAGATCCAGACAACACTAATTCGAGGTTAGATCAAGGAAAAGAAAAGGTTTCGAATTAGTAGACTTTTTATGCGAACAAGTGTCGAGGTAAGTTCGTGTAATTTAATCGGGTATGTAATTATGTTAATTGGATGTTGTGTTTGTATGTAATGTGATTTATGTTGATGTGCTTTACTTGTATTCTATGATGGAAAATTGATACATACTTGAAATGGTGATAAAAGGTTAAGTCCCAATTGAATGTGAATTCCGATGATTATATGCGCTTTCTCGAAACTAATAAGGTCTTACATTTGTTGTGGACGGGACTTAGCTCAGACGAGTAATCCCAATGACCTTGTTATAGAAAGGATTTAGCCCAGATAGGTAATCCTGATATAATACCTCTCAAGCATACGTTATGATTAGGGTTTAGCCTAGGCTGGTAATCCTAATCAAACTCCTCTGAACATATGTTATATAAAGGATTTAGCCTAAACTGGTAATCCTATTATACGATATGTGGCTCGAGAGAGTGTTTATTGGCTAAGTGCCCTAATGGGTACCCTTGAATAAGGAATTGACGAAATATTGAATCGTACACTCGGGTGTACTACCTAAGCATCCAGCGGAATTCAATAACTCAACGGACATATAACTCTTGACATGGCATGAAAATCTTGAGATGATATAATAATGACTTGAAAGAATATTGCTTGATGAGCTCATCTATGTTACTTGATTGATATGAAGATTTTGGTGACTAACATGTTTGATTGAATGTATGTGATTAGGCAACTTAGCCAAATGGATGGAAACATAACATTGTATGCCTAGATTTAATAAGCAAGATTGGTAAGTTTAGTTTCCGTTATATGAACTTACTAAGTATGTAATGCTTACTCCGTTTATTTTCCCCTATTTTATAGTGCTCAGAAGCTCGCGAGGTTGGAGATCGTTGGATCATCGTCACACTATCAACTAGCCATTTTAGGTATACTTAGTAAAATCATTTTGGTATAATGGCATGTATAGGACAACTTGGCCAATAGTGGCTTGAAATGTTATTTTGTAACCTAGCCATTGGAATGGCTAGTAATGGTTCATTTTGGTATGACTAAGTAGGTTATTATGATATACATATACACATGTGTTATGTTATGAATATGTGATCAATGTTGTGTATGCCTAAGTTAAACTAAAGTAAGGTTGTAATCATGTATGCTTATTGTGATATACCTTGTTGAATGGTGAAGTTATTTAAATTTGAATGCTTGGATTGGTTGGTATTGGTTGAGTGTTTCAAGTGCAGGTCTTAAGTGAAATTTTAGGTGAGAAATGAAGTTAGAAATGGCTTCATTTTGTCTACACAGGCAAACACATGAGCGTGTGTCTAGACCGTGTGTGACACACGACCTAGTAACATGGGCATGTGGTTAGGCCGTGTGTCCCCTGTACCTTAATTTAGAGAAACAAAATGCTTATAATTGGGCACATGGGCAGAGACACAGGCATGTATCTCAGCCGTATGGCCTAGAATACGGGCGTTTGTCTTGGCTGTGTGAAACTTGCACCTAATTTCGAATTGAATTAATTGACCACACGGCCTAGCACACGGGTGTGTGGCATGGCTGTGTGTGTGCAAGTCAGAGAGTTACACAATGTCAAACACGGCCTCCAACACGGGCGTGTTCCAGGGTCACACGGGGGTGTCCCTTGGACCATACGGGCGTGTAAGCCTTGCACCTTGGAAAATTTTGGTAATTTCGTGAAAAATTCTTAGAGATTCTGATTAAGTCCCGATTCGGTTCTAATTCTCGTATTGGGCCGCGAGGGCCCGATCAAGGGACGTTATGGATGATCTCAGTAAATGAATAATAATTTACGTAGTTTAATGGAAAAATGTTTTGAATGTTTTAGTAATGCTCCGAAACCCTGTTCCGGCGACGGGTACGATTTAGGGGTGTTACAGTATGTATTTTTTTGGTGCAGTGCTTTTCTTTTGTCTAGTTGCTTGTTAATGAGGTTGGAGTAATGAATAGATCGGAGCAACAGAGATAAAGATAGGGTTTGATCTTTAGGATGTGAGAGCTAGGAGACTGAGAATAGAGTTTTTATTTTCTAATAGACTTTTTGTTTATTTGTTTGTCATCTATTATTTTGGGAAATTCTTCGTTTGTTAGAAGAAATGAAGAGAAGCCAAATCTTGGGACTTTATGGGTTATATCAATAGTATATAGTTTCATTAAGACAAAGTCACAATGGCTTCATTAATTGACTTCAAAGTTCTCATCTCTCTTTGACAATGTCGTGGGTCAGTTCTTCTTTTTCATTTCCTTTGATTCCTCCTTTTTCGATTAGCTTTTGTTTTTGATTCATGAATGATAACTTTTTTTTCCTTTTATTGATTCTCTCTTTGCAATCCGAAGTTGGTTTTCACACTTGTTCTTTCTTTGTTCCAATCTTTGATTCTATTTCTCTTTTAATATAATATATTTGTTGATTCAACAATTAATGTAACTTTGTGCATAGCAGCTTGTATTTCTAAGGATTCTTGGGGAAGAGGTGGAGGACTTGATTAGTATAAGATAAAGTTAATGGGTTGTAGCTCTTGAGTTGAGATTGCCCTATGCATTTGATTGTGTTTTTGCTTAATTGAATCATTCTAGTTTTCGCTTTTAATTTTTCTAATTTTCTTTCCTATTGTTTCGTTTCTTTCAACTTGTAAGCTTGTTGAGGTTAAGTTTTTTCTTAGTGCTTACATGATAAGTCATTAGAGTTCATAGGTACTTGCAGATATAATATAAAATTAATGAGAAATGGTTATTTTAAGGTTGTTAATTTGCATATATTTACAGTGATTTTCTTTTTTGTTAGTTACTTTAAAGATTGTATTAATAATGCTTGTTGTTTCCATTGCAGATTAAAACCATTAAGGTCAACAATGTTTCTTTACAAGCTACTGAGCGAGATATCAATGAGTTCTTTTCCTTTTCTGGTGATATAGAATGTGTAGAAATGTAGAGGTTGGTTGCACCTTTTACATTAGTTCCGTCCTAGCATCTTTTATTCTTACTTTTCGATGGGTGTAAAGCTTATTATATGGTTATGCAGTGATAATGAGCTGTCTCAAATTGCCTACGTTACCTTCAAGGATTCACAAGGAGCAGGGACTGCTATTCTTCTTTCAGTAATTCAACTGTATACTATTTATAAATACACTATAATTCAACTTTTCATCTCTTCTGAATTTGAATAGGACAAGTAGCTAATCAAATATATGCATCACATTTTTATGTTGCTTAATTCTCATTCTTTATTAGATTTTTAGATGAAAATATTGCAGGTTTTCTCATCTTGTTTCCAAATATACACATAATTTGGCATTGCGAAAATATAATCAACTAACCAACAAACCAAGCCATTAATTATTGCAGACTTCTACTTGGTGGGAAGAGGCCATTAAATTGGTGGTATCTTCTACATGACATAGTTGAGTAGCTGAATGACAGCTAAATACAATGATGCATCTCACGTATAGATGGTGAAGTTTGATGTGCATGGAACAAATTTTCCTTATAGATTTCTTTTAAACCTTTTCGTTCACATTTCCCTATAACCAAGCCCCATATTTATACGAATCAGAGTAAGTAACATATACTTTTTTTGTGTGTGTTTCTTGTTATCTCTTTGATTCCAATAGTAATGAGGAAGAAAAGTAAAATTCAAGGTTGTTCATATCGCTTGTTAATAAACCGCAATCTATGTAATGTTAAATTTGAATTTTTGTTTCTAATGAAACAACATTTTATGACATAAACTTGACCTCCTATTCTTGCAGGTACAATGCAAGTGGTTATGATTTGAAGGCTTAAATATCATAAAAAAACTAGGCAAATTCACTACTCTAACCAGGTGTTTGTTGTGTGTCAACTCTAATGGAGATAACTTAAGAAGCAATTGATTCAAATAATAGTGTATTATTTTAAAATGTAGTAAATAAAATATTTTAATATAAAAATAAAAATCTTTTAATCTAATTTAATATAAAATAATTTTATTCAGAATTTTATTAAATTATATATTATTTTTATTAAATTATTTAATAATAATCTTATTAAAATTTAATAACAATAATCATTTATCTAAAAAAATTTTGCTAAGGGCATTCTTGTCATTTTAGCTTTTTCCCTTGTGCTATTACAAGTCTATTCCATTCAACCAAACACAAGAATACTGTAATAAGCTAATTTTGGCTAGGCCCGATTTATAAAATAAAGACCAAATAAATAAACAAAAAAATCCAATAGTCCATCATCAAAGTCCAAATAACATAACCTAAATTTAAAACCCAAGATATTACAAACCCAAGCCCAAATTTAAAAACCATTAAAAAAATCCTATACCCAAAAATACAAGCCCGATAGGCCCAATATTTTAATTCTCAGGAAACCCTAGGGTTTCCACCTTTGCGCCGCAGTCTTCAGCTGCCGGACAGCCCCAACACCACTCGTGCCTCCACGTCAATGCGCCGTACGCCACCCTCACACCTAGTGCCAAAGACACGCTCCATTACTGCGAAAAAAAAAAAAAGCGAGCGAGCGAAGAAATAAGAGCAAGAAAAAAAAATTGTATTTTTCTTTTGAACATTTGGCTATAAAGCCAAAAACAATCCATTGTAAGTTTTTTACGCATACTAAAATACAAAAAAGCAACCAAAAAATCGAAAGGTGATCTCGAACGTCTTGTATTTCTCTCTTTTTTGAATCTGTTTCATCTTCTTTTTTCGTTTTGCATATGTTTTTTAGTATAATGAAATAAGATAGAGGGCTTACCTTGTGAATGAGCCACTGGAATTTATCATCTTCGTCGGCATCGAAGTTTGAGGGGATTTCAAGGTTGAAAAATAACTTTGAGGCTCAGTCGGGCTGGTTGCCGTTCATAGTGGCAGATCGGCTCTTGGAGGAATGTTAGGGTTCGGTTGAAAGGATCAAAATGGGGAGGCTAGGGTTGTGGTGTTAGTTTGGCTGAATAAAGGCATCGTTTGGCCTTTATGAGGAAGCAAAAAAAAGGCACCGTATAAACTAATTCCAATGGGTTAAAAACGACCTCGTTTGGAACCCGATGACCTAACCTGATCCGATTCTTCGCCCCTGGGATCCACATGTTTCTGCGGTGAAGGGGTAATTGCATGCTAAGCCCTCCCCCTTCGCACGAGCCTTTGATTGCACCTTATTTATTTCACTTGATTTTTTTTAATTTGGTTTTGTAATTTGTGCTTATTTGCGATTGGGGCCGTGCCCCCACGAAGAGTTTTGGGGATCTGGATTATTTGTTGCTTTAGTCCCTGAATATTAGCTTATGTGGCGCGCTGGTCCTTTTTTATTCCAATGACCTATTTCATTTATAAATTAGCCCTCTTATTTTAATTCAATTCTAATTTAGTCTTCTATTTGCATAACTTACTATTTTAAAATACATCTAATATTTTTATATGTGTTGATACATTTTAATAATCTTGTTTGCTTTCATTTGTGCAATGAGTTTGAAGTTTTTTTATCATATTATTTTAACGTTTGTGTAATATTTCTTTAAATATTCTATTTATATATTTGTACATATATTATTCTCATTGAGTTTTCAATTTGTAATGCCTACTATTTTGAAGTTCTCAATATTTTTGCATATGTGTTGACCCCTTTTAATAACTTTATTTTGTTTTATCAAATCATCGTTTTGAAATTCTTTTTACATTAAATTATTTTAACATTTTTATATGATATTTTGTTTGAATGTTTTGTATATATTGGTACATATATTTGATCCTAGATACATATTTAACTCAATGCTATTGTTATACATAATTGCTTTTAAAATTTATATATATATATATATATATAGATAGATAGATATGTGTGTGTTTTAATCTATTATGTATATAATTTATTTCCCAAGATTATATTTTTAGCATATATATTTTTTTACTATCTTTTCAAATCTTATGTACTACTTAAATTTTCCTTTATTGTGTGTATATTGTCTATTTTCAATAAATATTTTTATTTTACATATTATTTGGATCCAAACGTATTCGTTCTATAACATCCATTTTAATAATTATATTCATACCTAATTTTTATGCAAATTATTTCAAACTCATCAATTCATATATTATATATTATATGTTCATTAGTTCATCATTATTTTAAAATTGACTTATACCACATTGACTCCTAATTTCCATCTCGTTGTGTGCATTTTATGTTAATGGTTTTTATATTACACTACATACATTGTCGTTGCAGTGGGATGGATAGAAGAAACTGCAGGTTCTATCCCCCTAAAGATGCAGTAGAGAAAACCAGTTGAACAAATAGTGATCTTCTGCTAAAGATACCAGCCGAACAAGATAGCAACGAGCAATGACAATCCAAATATTAAAAAAGGACCATTCTCACGACATTCTGCATTCATGCAAATATCATTTACACCTAGTTAGGAGCATTCGATTCAATCTGATCAAAGCATCCTAATCATTCAGTATAAACATAGTCCCATAAAATCGATTTTACAGGTCATGTTCCCCAGAGAGCGGCGCAACAGACCGGTGAAACCATAAATCTTGCACCGCTAAAATTGCAGTAGGTCAGATTAAGTCATCATAGCAAACCTTATCTCTCTGAAGATGCAGTAGAGCGAGTTGAAGTAGCAAGTCTTATCTCCCTAAAGTTCTAGATGAGCATACTGAAGATAGCAGATCTGGTCTCCCTGAAGTTGTAGTGGAGCAGATCGAGAGCAGCAAGTCTTATCTCCTTAAAGTTGTAGTGGAGCAGGCTGAAGATAGCAGATCTGGTCTCCCTGAAGTTGCAGTGGAGCAGATCGGAGTAACGAGTCTTATCTCCCTAAAGTTGTAGTGGAGCAGGCTGAAGATAGCAGATCTGGTCTCCCTGAAGTTGCAGTGGAGTAGATCGGAGTAACGAGTCTTATCTCCCTAAAGTTGCAGTGGAGCACACTGAAGATAGTAGATCTTATCTCCCTGAAGCAATAGTGGAGCAGATCGAAGCCACAAACCTTATCTCCCTGAAGTTGTAGAGGAGCAGGTTGAGGTCACTAGTCTCATCTCCTTAAAGTTGCAGTGGAGCATATTGAAGCTACTTGAAGAAAAGAAGGGCCAAAAGAAGCCGAGACTCAGCAGGTCCAGGTAAAATTGACCCATTTATAGTCTTTTCTCTATCCCCGTTACACGACCATGAGCAAAGAGGGGCAGCTGTAATAGGCCAATTTTAGCCAGGCCTGATTTATAAAATAAAGACCAAATAAATAAACAAAAAAATCCAACAGTCCATCATCAAAGTCCAAATTACATAACCTAAATTTAAAACCCAAGATATTACAAACCCAAACCCAAATTTAAAACCCATTACAAAAAAATCTAGACCCAAAAATACAAGCTCGATAGGCCCAATATTTTAATTCTCAGGAAACCCTAGGGTTCCCACCTTTGCGCCGCAGTCTTCAGCCGCCGTACAGCCCCAACACCGCTCGTGCCTCCACGTCAATGCGCCGTATGCCACCCTCACGCCTAGTGCCAGCACACGCTCCGTACCTGCGAAAGAAAAAAAAAGAAAACAGAAGCAGAGCAGCAGCCAATACGAAGAACAAAAAAAATTGTATTTTTCTTTTGAACATTCGGTTATAAAGCCAAAAACAATCCATTGTAAGTTTTTTACGCATATTGAAATACAAAAAAGCAACCAAAAAATCAAAAGGTGATCTCGAACGTCTTGTATTTCTCTCTTTTTTTAATCTATTTCATCTTCTTTTTTCATTTTGTATGCATTTTTTAGTATAATGAAATAAGATAGAGGGCTTACCTTGTGAATGTGCCACTGGAATTTATCATCTTCGTCACCATTGAAGTTTGAAGAGATTTCAAGGCTCAAAAATAACTCTGAGGCTCAGTCGGGTTGGTCGCCATTCATGGTGGCAGATCGACTCTTGGAGGAATGTTAGGTTTCGGCTGAAAGGATCAAAATGGGGAGGCTAGGGTTGTGGTGTTAGTTTGGCTGAATAAAGGCATCGTTTGGCCTTTATGAGGAAGCAAAAAATCGGCACCATATAAACTAATTCCAATAGGTTAAAAATGACCTCGTTTGGAACCCGATGACCCAACCCGATTCGATTCTTCGCCCTTGGGATTCGCGTGTTTCTGCGGTGAGGGGATAATTGCATGCTAAGCCCTCCCCCTTCGCACGAGCCTTTGATTGCACCTTATTTATTTCATTGCTTTTTTTTAATTTGGTTTTGTAATTTGTGCTTATTTGCGATTGGGTCCGCGCCCCCACAAAGAGTTTTGGGGATCTAGATTATTTGTTGCTTTAATCCCTGAGTATTAGCTTACGTGTCGCGCTGATCCTTTTTGATTCCAATGACCTATTTCATTTATAAATTAGCCCTCTTATTTTAATTCAATTCTAATTTAGTCTTCTATTTGCATAACTTACTATTTTAAAATACATTTAATATTTTTATATGTGTTGATCCATTTTAATAATCTTGTTTGCTTTCATTTGTGCAATGAGTTTGAAGTTTTTTTATCATATTATTTTAACGTTTGTGCAATATTTCTTTAAATATTCTATTTATATATTTGTACATATATTATTCTCTTTGAGTTTTCAATTTGTAATGCCAACTATTTTGAAGTTCTCAATATTTTTGCATATGTGTCGACCCCTTTTAATAACTTTATTTTGTTTTATCAAATCATCGTTTTGAAATTCTTTTTACATTAAATTATTTTAACATTTTTATATGATATTTTGTTTGAATGTTTTGTATATATTGGTACATATATTTGATCCTAGATACATATTTAACTCAATGCTATTGTTATACATAATTGCTTTTAAAATTTATATATATATATATAGATAGATAGATAGATATGTGTGTGTTTTAATCTATTATGTATATAATTTATTTCCCAAGATTATATTTTTAGCATATATATTTTTTTACTATCTTTTCAAATCTTATGTACTACTTAAATTTTCCTTTATTGGGTGTATATTGTCTATTTTCAATAAATATTTTTATTTTACATATTATTTGGATCCAAACGTATTCGTTCTATAACATCCATTTTAATAATTATATTCATACCTAATTTTTTATGTAAATTATTTCAAACTCATCAATTCATATATTATATATTATATGTTCATTAGTTCATCATTATTTTAAAATTGACTTATACCACATTGACTCCTAATTTCCATCTCGTTGTGTGCATTTTATGTTAATGGTTTTTATATTACACTACATACATTGTCGTTGCATATTATTTATTCATTGTTTTGTATTGTTATATTAATTATTCTCCATACATGCTTGAAAATTGGGTTATATTTTTTAGATTAATTATATTTAATTGTTTATTTTGTTAGTTGATTAAATAAGATTATGTTATCTTCATTTACCAAATGTTGTATTTTATGCATGCATGTCATCCCATGTTTTCATGTTTCCCTTGGTTTACAAATATCGTTTTATAATGCCCGACTCTTTAAAACTAATTATTTCATTTTATTTCAAGTCAAATTAATGCGTTTTAAGCTGGTTTTATAATTATTCATTTGAAAATTCCTTAAAATGAAAGCAATGTTCGATGTTTAGAAATTCGAGAAGTCGTGCCCTATCGTGTTGGGTTTAGATTTCCCGTTTGTTCAAATAATTAAATATTCCTTTAGAATTCCACTCATATTCCTTTAGAATTCCCTCGTATTTTTCAAATTCTAAAACAAGGCAATGTTTAATGTTTGGGAATTCGGGGAATCGTGCCCTATCATGGTGGGTTTCGATTTCCAATTTGTTCCAAATAATTGAATATTCCTTTAGTATTTCACTCGTGTTTTATAAATTCTAAAGCAAGGCAATGTTCAATGTTTGGAAGTTCGAGGAATCGTGCCCTACTGGGCTGGGTTTTGGTTTTTCGTTGGACTAAATAATTGGGTATCCATTTGTGATTTTCAACATATAAATTTTTGGAAGTCAAAAATTTATCGTGTTTTCGAGAGTATAGAGGATCGTGTCCTATCATGCTGAATGTGATGCTGTATACCTTTGAAACAAGAGAATTTTGACGACCAACTTAAGCCATTCAAATGTTTTAAAAGGAACTATATTGCAAAAATAGCTTTAAATCTTAGACAGAAGGACATTATCTAATCAATTCGATACCAATTTTGGACGTAGCGAGGGTGCTAATCCTTCCTCGTACGTAACTGGCTCCCGAACCTATTTTCTCAAATTTCGTATGCCAAAATAGATTTAAAATGGAATAAAATATATTTTTTTAAGGTGATCCAATCACATCAAAACAAAATATTGGTGGCGACTCCACGTTTTGTTTTTAAAAAGTCGATCCCCATTTTTCAAAATCAAAAATGGTTTCGACAGTTTTGCGACTTCACTGGGACTGAACAAGAGAGCCAAGCCATAAAATTGATTATTTACTGTCCTTTCGTCAAAGAATTGAAAATTTGTTTTGAAAGTCATGATTTCTTTTGCATTTGTTTGTATGATTGTTATGGTTCGGGTCTTGTAGAGTAATATTGCATTACATTGCATGACCGCTGTGGTTATACCTATTAAGTGGGAGTAAGAAACTATGCTTTCGTGAGGCTTTCACCTCTGCATGGGCTAGTGGATTGCTTCCGGGATACATCCGTACCTATGATTTCGTGAGATTTTCATCTCCGCATAGTCATAGGGAAATGTATTCCCCTGAATCGAACTCGATCCATATGAGCCTATAATGGGTGAGGATTGAGAAATCTGCTGGTTCAGGTACCTTCTCTTTAGAATTGAACCACATATAGTGAACCTTAAGAGCTACCCGTACGAAGAGCTGTGCTAAGCCTTAATAGTTTCCCATATCTGTATTCTGATTATTTTTTGTTGTATCTTATTAATTTTATTTGATACTAACTTGAGTTTTGTTTTGATTGTGTTTTGCATGACTTTGCATACTAAAGGAGGTGTTGATTCGTATTCGATTACTAAGTTAGAAGATTTAACATGGAGAATGAATTTCTTAATAAAGTTGAGGATAATGTGGCCGTCCGTGCATGATTAGAAAGGTTACAATCGGAGAAAAGGGATAGCCTGGCAGAAGGATATATATCAGAGTTGGAAAAATTCACTTGCATCAATGTAGCACAGAATGAGTTGCAAGAGTTGAGAGATATATGGGCTCGTTGGGATGAAGGAACCAAACAGTTGTTCTATCAAAGCTATGGTGATATATCCTACTTGCTAGATATTAAGGTGGACAAGCACCTGTTCCGAGTTATGGTTCAATTTTGGAATTCTGCTTACAAGTGTTTCACTTTTGGGGAAGTGGATTTAATGCCTACCGTGGAGGAATATACTACCCTGTTCAAGTGTCTAAAAGTGCAAGTTAGAAAAGCTTATGCCAAGGTTTTTAATGGTCAAACTTTTGCGAAGAAACTGATGAATATTTTAAGGATGAGCAAGCCTTGGGTCACTGCTCGGATTCAACAAAAGGAAGATAGTAAATGTATCCCTTGGGAGAATTTGAGAGATTTGGTTTTAACACATCCGAATGAAAGGAAGAGGGTCGATATCTTCGCCTTAAGCATTTACGGATTGGTAATTTTTCCTAAGGCTTTAAGGCACGTGGATAAAACAATCACCGACTTATTCGATCGTCTTGAGAAGGGAATCACACCTGTACCTGTAATATTGGCTGAGACGTTCAGATCCTTAAGCATGTCGGAAGACAAGCGAGGGGCAATTTATTGGATATGCACAGCTATTGAAGGTGTGGTTTCATAAGCACTTTTGGAAAGTGAACTAGGTTTCTTACCGGGTCTATTCTAAAAGTTATTCCCAGTTAAAGGAGGAAGCAGCCATACAAAGGAGAGAGGATATTTGAGAGGAGAAGTGGATGGAAATCCTTCAAAACCTCAAGGAGGGGGATACAGAGTGAAGAGCTTATTGGATGGTTCTTGATGAAATCCTATATCAATATGGGAACCTTGATTGGGTACCGTTGTTAGGAATTTGGGGAGCTACTGGGTATACTTTGTTGCTTGTATTAAGATAGTATAAATCGAGGCAGTTTATACCCACGACTTACAAGCTGGCCCAGTGTGAATTCCCGTATAAAGGTGTCCACTATGAGAAGAAAGTTCGGGAACTATCAGATGCTTGGAAGCAAACTCGCTGGATGAAGAGGTTTGCTGTTGGTTCCATGGTGACACCTAAATATAATGGATGGTTTAGAAAAAGGGTCAACGATAATATTCCTAGACCAAGGGTAGAAAGCGCCCAACCAATAGAGGAACAATTACAAGTCGCCCCGTCAGAGTTGGAAATTATAAAGCAAGACTTCGTGAAGAAGAGTTCTGAGCTTGGGAAAAGGATCGAGCAGTTGGAAGAAGAAAAAATGCACCTGAGATTAGACGTAGACATTCAGAGGTTAGAGGCTGAGAAGTGGAGAAAAGGGAAAAGTAAGGCCGAGAAGATCTGGACAGTTTGAAGACAGATTATAAGAAGTTACGCCTATTTATGAGGACTGCTGGGTTAGGTAAAACTTCAGAGCAATGGTGCCATGAAATTTGAGAGGAAAAGACCAAAGCCGATCGATGGGAAAGGAAATTCCGAGAGACTCAGGCACAAAATGAGGATTTAGAGAAGAGTCTGTCAGAAAGCAGAAATGAACGAGGTGAATTAAGGGCTAGAGTGGCAGAACTCGAGAAGTCTCTTCATCAGTACCGAAATCGTAATACCACAATGGAGTTGAAAACAAGCTTGAGTAAGGTAGAAGAAATGAAAGGAAAAGTAGAATAATTAGAAGCGTCATTACAAAGCTGTGAGATGCGGATTCAGTTTTTCGAAGAAAGTGAGGAGCATTTGAAGGAATAGCTTTACCACACACAAGACCAAGTCAAAAACAGGGATTACATTTTGGGAGAAGCTGTAACCCAGATTCGGGAGCTAACCGATTACTTGCAAGCTTTAGCGGTACAAGCGGACATACTGAGCGTGAAGTATGAGCTGGAGTCAGATCAAGGGCAGGAGCTAGCCTCGTTGCTTAGAAAAATTAAGGCTCTGAGCATTAGGGCGAAGTTTTATTTGTAACTCAGTTTTGTGTAAAGAATTTTATTTTCTAGTAAAGTCTCCTAAATGGAATTGAATCAAAATTGATGCCTCCTTTGCATCCATGCATTTGCATTACATTACATCATATGAACTAAAGGCCATAAAAAGATTCTAATTAATTAAAAATTATTTCAGTAATCTGGAAACCAACGAAAACCAACCAAGTACGTATCTCTACGGTACAAGGAAAAAAACTAAGTCAATGGACAAAAGACTTGAAAAATTAGAGTAAATACAAAAGGACATGCAGGAACAAATGCAGTCACAGATGCAAGAGCGCTAGCCAAGATTCAACAAGAGATGAAAGATCAAATGATGGAATCCCAAAGAGAGATGATGAGTCAGTTGTCCCAATTGCTAATGGGAATGATGGATAAGGGAAAAGGTCCTATGGATAATGTTGGGGAAAATAATGAAGACCCCCAATATCCTCATGGCTTCACTCCAACACATGTACCAACACAACCTAAGATTAATCTGCAGAGACCATCTGTTATGATCAGGCCTCAGCAGATTCAGGCCAGAGCTTCGATACCAATGAATTTCCAAGTCGGCTCATGCTCTAACCCTATTAATAACTCGAGTCATCCGCTTGTTCCTGATTTGGATGAGGTTGCAGAAGAGGAAAAGGCAAGGATGAAATCACAAAAGCAATTAGAGGAACGGTGTAAATGGCTGGAGGAAAAATTCCGGGCGATGGAAAGTGCTGATAGTCATCACGGAATTGACTCTAAGGACCTGAGTTTGGTCCCAGACTTGGTCCTACCCCCCAAGTTCAAAATGTCAAAATTCGAGAAGTACAATGGAACGAGATGCCCTGAAGCTCATATTACCATGTTTTGTAGAAGAATGACTAGGTATGTTAACAACGATCAAGTACTGATTCATTCCTTTCAAGACAGTTTAGTGGGGGCAGCATCTAAGTGGTACAATCAGCTGAGTCGTACCAAGATTAGTTCGTGAAAAGATTTGGCCCAAGCATTCATGAAGTAGTATAGCCATGTGACGGATATGACTCCTGACAGGATTACTTTACAGAATATGGAGAAGAAACCAAATGAAAGTTTCAGACAATATGTGCAAAGATGGAGAGAAATTGCCATTCAGGTTCAGCCGCGCTTTTAGAAAAAGAAACCACGATGCTCTTTATCAACACTTTGAAGGCCCCGTTCATTACACACATGCTAGGAAATGCCACAAAAAGCTTTTCAGACGTGGTAATGACTGAAGAAATGATCGAAAATGCAATAAGGAGTGGAAGGATAGAGGCAGGGGAAAATACCAAAAGGTTAGCCCCGTGGAAAAAGGAAAATGAGGTGAATAATACGAACAAGGCGCACGTAAAATTGTTTACCGTTAATCAGCCGAGAGCGGTGACTACTGAAAGTCAAGGTTCGTTAAGACAAGAGTCTGGCACAAAGCAAAATACCGAGAAGCTTCAATTTATGCCTATCCTAATGTTATATAAGGAGTTGTACTAAAGTTTATTCGATGCACATGTGGTGGCCCCTTTTTACTTAAAGCCATTACAACCCCCTACCCTAAATGGTACGACGCAAATGCTCAATGTGACTACTATGCAGGAATTTCAGGGCATTCAATAGAAAATTACACGGCCTTTAAGAAAGTAGTTGAAAGACTTATTAAAGTGGGCGTCGTGAAGTTTGATAATGCACCCAGTGTAGAAAATCCGTTATCTAATCACGCCGATGGTGGGGTGAATGCGATAAGTGAAAATACGGGGAGAAAGGTCAAGGTAGACATTACAGAAGTAAAAACTCCTTTGAAATGGGTTTGAAAAGAGATGGCAAAGAGGGGATTAGTTATTTCGAATCCAGAAAAGAGCGGCGAAGAGATAGAAAGCTATTGCGAATTCCATCATGAAGAGGGGCACAAAATTCAAGAATGTGAAGAGTTCAGAGCTTTGATTCAGGGCCTGATGGACAACAAAGAGATAGAGTTTTATGAAGTGACTAAAGAGGAGGGGTGTATATGCACGTCAGAATCAACGTCGAAGGGTCCAAAGGTCAATTATCCATGGTCATCATCTCACGTCTAAAAATGAAGCAGGATTTCAAATGGCACCAAAAGTTATAATTCAGAAACCAGCAGTTTTTTCTTACGCGGGTAACAAAATGGTCCCATGGAATTATGATTGTAATGTGACAATCCCGGGGAAGGAGAGTTCAGCTAAGGAGGATCAAGATATAGGATCTCACACGCGTAGTGGAAGACGCTATGATTTGGTGAATACCCGAACAGAACCTGTAAAAGGAAAAGCTCCGATAGCGGAACAAAAGAAAGGAAAAACTTTTGAATCTGAGTTGCCCGTTAATGAACTAGTGAAAGAGGAGGAAGCTAAGGAATTCCTAAAATTTCTGAAACATAGTGAATATAGCGTGGTGGAACAGTTGCATAAACAACCAACCCGCATATCTATACTAGCTTTGCTCCTAAGTTTAGAGGTCAACCGAAATGCATTAATGAAAGTGCTAAATGAGACGTACGTGACTAATGATATCTCTGTCAATAAGTTGGATCGGTTGGTTAACAACATAAGTGCTGATAATTTCATCTAGTTTAACGATGACGAAATACCACCAGGAGGTATGGGGTCCACTAAAGCTCTGCACATCACTACCAGATGCAAAGGATACACATTGTCGGGAGTCTTGATAGTCAATGGGCCGGCATTGAATGTACTGCCCTTGTCTACATTAAATAGATTACCAGTGGATAGCTCGTACGTGAAAGGGTGTCAGAATATAGTGTGGGCGTTTGATGACACAGAAAGAAGAGTCATGGAGAGAATAAAAATACCTTTGTTAATTGGCCCAACTACATATGAGGTGGACTGTTTGGTTATAGATATCAAACCATCATACATCTACCTCTTGGGAAGACCTTGGATACATGCAGCAGGGGCAGTGCCTTTATCATTACATCAGAAGTTGAAGTTAGTATCAGAGAGTAGGTTGATAACGATAAATGCTGAAGAGGATATCATTACAGCTCTAAGCAGTGATGCACCATATTTGGAGATAGATGACGAAGCAATCGAATGTTTATTTCAGTCTTTGGAATTTGTTAATGCGATATTCATTACTGAGGGAGCAAGATTCCGACACTGAAATTATCCAAAACTACAAGGATGAGTCTATAGTTGATGGTTAGAAGAGGAGCTTTACCAGGAAGGGGACTTGGGAGGAGCCTTCAGAGAAGAGTTGAGGTGACTATGCTGAAGAACAAATATGACCACTTTGGTTTAGGGTTCAAGCCAGATGCAAGACAAAGGAAGAAAGAATTAGAAAAAAGGCAGGAAAGAAGAAAGGCACAATTGAGCGATGAAGAAATCAAGTGGGAACCCATAGTGATCCCCCACATATCGAAGACTTTTGTATCGGGAGGGATTATTCATCTCGAACGAAGGACGTCGGAGAAAAAAGGCATCGAAGAAATGTTGAAAGATATTCACATCAATGGCATATTGGAAGAAACGACTGAAGAGGGGACCTTGTCAAATATTCGTCCTTATGAACCCGAGAGTGTTCTAGGCAACTGGACTGTAGAAGACATTCCTGCAGTATTTAGAGCTTACTTAGAGTATCTTGTTGCTTTAAGCCTAGAGGCAATAAGAATTTCTTTGTGAAATAGGCTAATGTTCAAACATCGTTATTTTAATGAAGTAAATTTTCGCTATCATTTTGAGTAAATATTCTTTCATTCTTTCCACAAGTAATCGTTTTATTCTTCCTGTCGAAGTAATTATTCTTGGTTCTTTTAGACTTTTTTCAATCATTCCTTCATAATCATACTATGCAAACAATAATCCTTAAATTCATTCATTCTTTATATATTTTTGTACCTATAATAGGTCCCTGGATATTAATGTCACAAGTGACGCTGCTACTGGCTCAAAATCACTTTTTAAGCAAGACATGTATTTAGAAGGATCTCAGGACTTTGAAGATGATGGAGATTGTGACTTATCTCTGGACTTGTTAAGGATGGTAGAACAAGAGGAAAAGCAAATTCTGCCGTATAAAGAGACAGTGGAGGTGGTGACTTTGGAAGAAAGAAAAGTTGTAAGAATCAGAATGTGCATAACCGAAGAAACAAGGTGAGACCTTGTTGGGCTGCTTCAAGAATTTAAAGATCTCTTCGCATGGTCCTACCAGGATATGTACGGGTTGAGCACCGATATTATGGTACATCGCCTTCCCATAAAAGAAGATTGCAAGCCAATTCAGCAGAAACTTCGAAGAATGGGGCCAGACATTGTGCTAAAAATAAAAGGAGGAAGTCAAGAAACAATTTGACACTGGATTCCTACAAGTGCTCAAATACTCGGAATGGGTAGCCAACATTGTACCTGTTCCTAAAAAAGATGGGAAAGTACAAATGTGTATTAATTATTGAGACTTAAATAAGGCTAGCCCGAAAGACAACTTGCCCTTGCCTCACATTGATACTCTAATGGATAACACGGCGGGCTACTTATTGTTCTCCTTCATGGATGGCTTCTCGGGATACAATCAGACAAAGATGCATCCTGAAAACATGGGAAAAACTACCTTCGTAACCTTGTGGGGCATGTTCTGTTATAAAGTGATGCTGTTTGGACTGAAAAATGCCGGAGCAAAATATCAAATAGCCATGGTGACCTTATTTCATGATATGATACATAAAGAGATTGAATTTTATGTAGACGATATGATTGCCAAATCCCGAACTGAAGATGAGCACATCAAAATATTGAGAAAGCTGTTCTTGAGATTGAAAAAATTTTAGCTAAAGCTTAATCCAGCGAAATGTACTTTTGGAGCTAGATCAAGAAAGCTACTAAGCTTTGTAGTCAGTGAAAGGGGAATTGAGATTGACTCAGACAAAGTTCGGGCTATACAAGAATTGTCTCTACCACGTGCTCAAAAAGAAGTTTGAGCCTTCTTAGGAAGACTAAATTACATTGCTCCGTTCATTTCACAATTAATTGAAAAATGCGACCCCATATTTCGTCTTCTTAAAAAGCACAACCCGGGAAAATGGGATGATGAATGCCAGAAAGCTTTTGATAAGGTTAAAAAGTACTTGTCAAGTCTTCCAGTGCTATCGCCTCCAAGCTCAGATAGGTCGCTAATACTATATTTAGCAGTGTTTGATGACTCTATGGGATGTGTGCCTGGTTAGCATGATGAATCAGGAAGAAAAGAAAAGGCGATATATTACCTCAGTAAGAAATTCACCGAATGTAAATTAAGATATTCGCCAATCGAGAAATTGTGTTGTGATTTAATCTAGACAGCTCGGAGGTTGAGGCAATACATGTTGTACCATACGACCTGGCTGATCTCAAAGTTGGATCCTCTAAAATATATGATGGAGTCAAACGCCTTGAACGGAAGGATGGCTAGGTGGCAAATCCTGCTTTCTAAATTTTACATAGTCTACGTGAGTCAAAAAGCCGTGAAAGGGAGCGCAATAGTAGAATTTCTGGCCAATAGAGCTCTAGAAGATTATGAACCCTTGAATTTTGATTTCCCCAATGAAAAATTAATGTATGTGGCGGCTATTGAAGAAAACGTTACAAAAGCTCACCCATGGAAATTAAACTTTGACGGAGCCTCAAATGCTACGGGTAATGGAATCGGGGCAGTTTTGGTATCCCCAAATGGAGATCACTATCCATTCACATGAAACTGGATTTTGATTGCACAAATAATATGGCAGAATATGAAACATGCATCACAGGACTCCGCACAGCCATAGAACTCAAGATCAAGGTGTTAGAAGTATATGGAGATTCCGCGCTAGTGATCTACCAGCTTAGAGGTGAATGGGAGACAAGAGACTCCAAAATGATTAGTTATCGAGGCATAGTGTTGGGGTTAATTGAAGAATTTGATGATATTACTTTCAATTATCTCCCGCGAGATGAGAACCAGATGGCGGATGCTTTGGCTACTTTGGCTTTCATGATCAATGTGAACAAACAAGAAGATGTAAACCCCATTTAGATGAGCATTTGCGAAGCCCCATCTTATTGTTACAACATGGAGGAAGAGAAGAGAGATGACCACCCTTGGTATCAGGATATATTGCAATATGTAAGAAATCGTGAGTACCCTGATCAAGCAACTGAGAATGATAAAAGGACATTGAGAAGACTAGCCTGTGATTATGTCTTTGATGGGGAAATACTATATAAAAGAATAAAAGATCAAGTACGATTGAGATGTGTGGATGCTGTAGAAGCCAAAAAAATTTTGGAAGAAGTTCATGAAGGCGTTTGTGGAACACATGCTAACGACTTCACAATGGCTAGACAAATTATGAGATTCGGATATTTTTGGTCTACCATCGAAGGAGACTACATTAATTATGCCAAAAAGTGTCACAAATGTCAAATATATGGTGATAAAATTCATGTACCTCGTTCGCCTTTGCATGTTATGACTTCCTCATGGCCGTTTTCCATGTGGGGCATGGATGTCATAAGGCCAATCTCACCGAAGGCTTCAAATGGGCATCGGTTCATCTTTGTGGTCATTGACTATTTCACCAAGTGGGTAGAGGCAGCCTCATATGCCAATGTTACAAAATCAGCTGTGAGCAAATTCCTGAAAAAGGAGATCATATGTTGATATGAGATGCCTGAAAGGATCATATCTGACAATGCGTTAAATTTGAACAATAGCACAATAGCAGAGGTCTGCAGTCAATTTAAGATCAGACACCATAATTCGTCACCACATCGCCCAAAGATGAATGGGGCAGTGGAAACAGCCAATAAAAATACCAAGATGATTGTGGGAAAAATGACTAAAACTTACAGAGATTGGCCTGAGAAGCTGCCGTTCGCTCTTTATGCTTAACAAACATCTGTCAAAACTTCTACCGGGGCAACGCCTGTCTCATTGGTTTATGGAATGGAAGCAATTCTACCTATTGAGGTGGAGATACCTTCTCTCCGAGTTTTGTCAGAGTTAAAGTTAAACGAAGCAGAATGGATATAGTCTCGATATGATCAGTTGAATTTGATTGAGGAGAAGAGGTTAAAAGCTATTCAGCATGGTCAGATGTATCAAAAAAGAATGATGTGGGCTTACGATAAAAAGTTCACCCAAGAGAGTTTCATGAGAGGGATCTAGTTCTAAAAAAGATCCTTCCTATACAAAAAGATTTTAGAGGAAAATGGATGCCCAATTGGGAGGGGCCTTATGTGGTGAAGAAAGCTTTCTCTGGAGGAGCATTAATTCTAACTGAAATGGATGGGAAAAACTTGCCCAATCCTGTGAATTCGGATTCTGTTAAGAAGTACTACACTTAAAGAGGGAAAGAGGCCAAAGTGAAAACCCGCAAAGGGCGCTTTGAGACCTTCCTAAAAAAAAGAAAGAAGAATAAGAAGAAAAAAAGAAGAAGGAGAGGCCAAGGTGAAAACCCGTAAAGGGCGCCTTGAGACCAAAGGGGATTTGAGTTGAAAACCCGCAAAGGGCGATTCAGATGTTGATCAAAGATGGGAAAGGCGATAATATTGCTATACCTGAATTGACAAGGGAGAGGGTATGCCACATATTGGGGCATTGACAAAGTGTTTCTGATCTCTTAAAACACATCTAGTTTAAATTGGCCTTCAAGAATTTCCCGCAGAGAAGCTCAGGCTGCGATATCAGGGGCACCTAGTCTTCACCTTATTCACAATAAATCAGCTACCTTTGAAATATTTTTATTTTCAAGATATGCATCCCAATAGACTTTTATTTTTATCTTCGATAATTTATTAGTTATGCCCTAATTAAATTTCATTATTATCCATTGCTATGATTTGTTGCAAGCATGTCGCATTGAAATAATGATTAATAATACTTTCACAAAAGGAGTTTTGCATATCATTTTGGAAAGCTTCTAAATAATACAAGAATCTGAAACGGAACTGTTATTTAGAACTCACCAAGCTTAAGGAAATATCTGAGTGGGAGTGGTTTAAGTTGAGACCAACTCTTTGGATTTTTGCTCCAAAATGGTGGTTGAACAAAAAGATGAGATATTGCAACTATACTGCAATCTCGATGAGAAATGATCAGTATAAAAGGAGGTCACTCTCAAAAAAATGATACTTTACGTTCATCAGGCCTACATGTCCGGCCATGAAACCTGGGGAATGGTGTAACAGACCAAATTGATTGGGAAAATTCGGATCCTATACCCTTGAGTTGCAGTGGGATGGATAGAAGAAACTGCAGGTTCTATCTCCCTAAAGATGCAGTAGAGAAAACCAGTTGAACAAATAGTGATCTTCTGCTAAAGATACCAGCCGAACAAGATAGCAACGAGCAATGACAATCCAAATATTAAAAAAGGACCATTCTCACGATATTCTGCATTCATGCAAATATCATATACACCTAGTTAGGAGCATTCGATTCAATCTGATCAAAGCATCCTAATCATTCGGTATAAACATAGTCCCATAAAATCGATTTTACAGGTCATGTTCCCCAGAGAGCGGCGCAACAGACCGATTAAACCATAAATCTTGCACCGCTAAAATTGCAGTAGGTCAGATTAAGTCATCATAGCAAACCTTATCTCTCTGAAGATGCAGTAGAGCGGGTTGAAGTAGCAAGTCTTATCTCCTAAAGTTCTAGATGAGCATATTTGAATATAGCAGATCTGGTCTCCCGAAGTTGTAGTGGAGCGCATCAAGCGCAAGTCTTATCTTCTTAAAGTTGTAGTGGAGAGAGGTGAAGATAGTGATCCTGGTCTCCCGAAGTTGCGATGGAGCATCGGAGTAGCAAGTCTTATCTCCCTAAAGTTGTAGTGGAGCAGTGAGGATAGCAGATCTGGTCTCCCCAAGTTGCTGAGTGGGAGCGGATCGAGTAACGAGTCTTATCTCCCTAAAGTTGCAGTGGAGCAGACTGAAGATAGTAGATCTTATCTCCCTGAAGCGATAGTGGAGCAGATCGAAGCCACAAACCTTATCTCCCTGAAGTTGTAGAGGAGCAGGTTGAGGTCACTAGTCTCATCTCCCTAAAGTTGCAGTGGAGCATATTGAAGCTACTTGAAGAAAAGAAGGGCCAAAAGAAGTCGAGACTCAGCAGGTCTAGGAAAAATTGACCCATTTATAGTCTTTTCTCTATCCCCGTTACACGACAATGAGCAAAGAGGGGCAGCTGTAATAGGCCAATTTTAGCCAGGCCTGATTTATAAAATAAAGACCAAATAAATAAATAAAAAAATCCAACAGTCCATCATCAAAGTCCAAATTACATAACCTAAATTTAAAACCCAAGATATTACAAACCCAAACCCAAATTTAAAACCCATTACAAAAAAATCTAGACCCAAAAATACAAGCTTGATAGGCCCAATATTTTAATTCTCAGGAAACCCTAGGGTTCCCACCTTTGCGCCATGATCTTTCACCAGCCGCCGTACAGCCCCAACACCGCTCGTGCCTCCACGTCAATGCGCCGTATGCCACCCTCACGCCTAGTGCGACACGCTCCAGACTGCGAAAAAAAAAAAAGCGAAGCGTAAAGCGTAATCACGAAGAACAAAAAAATTGTATTTTTCTTTTGAACATTCAGTTATAAAGCCAAAAACAATCCATTGTAAGTTTTTTACGCATATTGAAATACAAAAAAGCAACCAAAAAATCAAAAGGTGATCTCGAACGTCTTGTATTTCTCTCTTTTTTTAATCTATTTCATCTTCTTTTTTCATTTTGTATGCATTTTTTAGTATCATGAAATAAGATAGAGGGCTTACCTTGTGAATGTGCCACTGGAATTTATCATCTTCGTCACCATAGAAGTTTGAAGAGACTTCAAGGCTAAAAAATAACTCTGAGGCTCAGTCGGGTTGGTCGCCATTCATGGTGGCAGATCGACTCTTGGAGGAATGTTAGGTTTCGGCTGAAAGGATCAAAATGGGAAGGCTAGGGTTGTGGTGTTAGTTTGGCTAAATAAAGGCATCGTTTGGCCTTTATGAGGAAGCAAAAAATCGGCACCATATAAACTAATTCCAATAGGTTAAAAATGACCTCGTTTGGAACCCGATGACCCAACCCGATCCGATTCTTCGCCCTTGGGATTCGCGTGTTTCTGCGGTGAGGGGATAATTGAATGTAAGCCCTCCCCCTTCGCATGAGCCTTTGATTGCACCTTATTTATTTCATTGCTTTTTTTTAATTTGGTTTTGTAATTTGTGCTTATTTGCGATTGGGTCCGCACCCCCACGAAGAGTTTTGGGGATCTGGATTATTTGTTGCTTTAATCCCTGAGTATTAGCTTACGTGTCGCGCTGATCCTTTTTGATTCCAATGACCTATTTCATTTATAAATTAGCCCTCTTATTTTAATTCAATTCTAATTTAGTCTTCTATTTGCATAACTTACTATTTTAAAATACATTTAATATTTTTATATGTGTTGATCCATTTTAATAATCTTGTTTGCTTTCATTTGTGCAATGAGTTTGAAGTTTTTTTATCATATTATTTTAACGTTTGTGCAATATTTCTTTAAATATTCTATTTATATATTTGTACATATATTATTCTCATTGAGTTTTCAATTTGTAATGCCAACTACTTTGAAGTTCTCAATATTTTTGCATATGTGTCGACCCCTTTTAATAACTTTATTTTGTTTTATCAAATCATCGTTTTGAAATTCTTTTTACATTAAATTATTTTAACATTTTTATATGATATTTTGTTTGAATGTTTTGTATATATTGGTACATATATTTGATCCTAGATACATATTTAACTCAATGCTATTGTTATACATAATTGCTTTTAAAATTTATATATATATATATATATATATATATATATATAGATATGTGTGTGTTTTAATCTATTATGTATATAATTTATTTCCCAAGATTATATTTTTAGCATATATATTTTTTTACTATCTTTTCAAATCTTATGTACTACTTAAATTTTCCTTTATTGTGTGTATATTGTCTATTTTCAATAAATATTTTTATTTTACATATTATTTGGATCCAAACGTATTCGTTCTATAACATCCATTTTAATAATTATATTCATACCTAATTTTTTATGCAAATTATTTCAAACTCATCAATTCATATATTATATATTATATGTTCATTAGTTCATCATTATTTTAAAATTGACTTATACCACATTGACTCCTAATTTCCATCTCGTTGTGTGCATTTTATGTTAATGGTTTTTATATTACACTACATACATTGTCGTTGCATATTATTTATTCATTGTTTTGTATTGTTATATTAATTATTCTCCATACATGCTTGAAAATTGGGTTATATTTTTTAGATTAATTATATTTAATTGTTTATTTTGTTAGTTGATTAAATAAGATTATGTTATCTTCATTTACCAAATGTTGTATTTTATGCATGCATGTCATCCCATGTTTTCATTTTTCTCTTGGTTTACAAATATCGTTTTATAATGCCTGACTCTTTAAAACTAATTATTCCATTTTATTTCAAGTCAAATTAATGCGTTTTAAGCTGGTTTTATAATTATTCATTTGAAAATTCCTTAAAATGAAAGCAATGTTCGATGTTTGGAAATTTGGGAAGTCGTGCCCTATCGTGCTGGGTTTCGATTTCCCGTTTGTTCAAATAATCGAATATTCGTTTAGAATTCCACTCGTGTTTTTCAAATTCTAAAACAATGCAATGTTTAATGTTTGGAAATTCGGGGAATCGTGCCCTATCGTGCTGGGTTTCGGTTTCCGGTTTGTCCCAAATAATTGAATATTCCTTTAGTATTTCACTCGTGTTTTATAAATTCTAAAGCAAGGCAATGTTCAATGTTTGGAAGTCCGTGGAATCGTGCCCTACCGCGTTGGGTTTCAGTTTTTCGTTGGACTAAATAATTGGGCATCCATTTGTAATTTTCAACATATAAATTTTTGGAAGTCAAAAATTTATCGTGTTTTCGAGAGTATAGAGGATCGTGTCCTATCGTGCTAGATGTGATGCTGTATACCTTTGAAACAAGAGAATTTTGACGACCAACTTAAGCCATGCAAATGTTTTAAAAGGAACTATATTGCAAAAATAGCTTTAAATCTTAGACATAAGGACATTATCTAATCAATTCAGTACCAATTTTGGGCGTAGCGAGGGTGCTAATCCTTCCTCGTACGTAACCAGCTCTCGAACCCGTTTTCTCAAATTTCGTAGGCCAAAATAGATTTAAAATGGAATAAAATATATTTTTTTAAGGTGATCCAATCACATCAAAACAAAAGATTGGTGGCGACTCCACGTTTTGTTTTCAAAAAGTCGATCCCCGTTTTTCAAAATAAAAAATGGTTTCGACAAATACTATTACAGTTTATTCCATTACATTCAACCAAGCAATTGAATTACTGATTATAGCTTTATTCCATTACAGCGCAATTCCATTCCAGTGAACCAAACGTATCGTTAGTGCTTCACATTTATGTTTTACAATTAAACTAAAACCTTGTTTGTTATTTTATCAATTTTTTTTTATAAATATATTTGCTATACAATTTATTTGTCATCCACATTGTCAGTACGCCATAATCTAGTATTGATAGGGGCAAAGCCAAAATATTTTTTAAGGAGGGCGGAATTGAATTATAAACTTTGTAAGAGATTCAAATGTAATTTTTTTCATATACTAATTTATAATTCTATTGTTTTTGAAGGGACTAAATATTTTTTTCATATTTGGGGGGTCAAAGTATAAATTTATCACAGTTAAATTACAATTTTATAATTTTTACAGGGATTGAACTAAAATTTTTCATTTTTCAGAGGGTCAAGGCCCCTACTAGCCCTTCTAGCATCACCTCTAAGTATTGATAATGTCAATGATTTAGTTGATATTACAAGTCAACTCAATACTAACTCAAAAATAACAACAATACAATGATAAACAAGTGAAGTGCATTTAAAATTCTTAATTTGATGTATTTACCTATTTAAATTTTTTTATAAAAATTTTAAATGGCATTATTATATTTTTTTGACACAATAGATAGAACTATTCATAGCCTCTCTCCAATCTATAAGTAGAAGGAAGATGCGTTTCAGTGTACTTAAACCCATGTCCTCCTGTATTGACAACCATGCCCATGCCAATCGAATTAAGACTCAATCTGTTATTGTTATTATTTTTAAATTTAATAAATATGATTTGTATTTTCATAAATAAATAAAAGAAGTGAGCAGTGGAACCAGTATTTAGGTAGGAAGTTTAAAGTAAAATGTAATTTTTATTATTGTATTGATTTATTTTATAATTTTTATAAAGATTGTAAATCATTTGCACCAGTTTTAGGTCTTCAAGGCCACTATTTGCCTTTGGTTCGACCATTGCCATTATTTTACCATTTCTTCGTGTTTTCAAGTTTAAAAGAAAAAAAATAGTTTATATATAGATTTATGGTTAAGAAAATTTTACTTTGATCAAAGGTCTTATAATTTTCATTATAAAAATTCTTATAATAATAATAAAAATCACCAATAAGAGTGTAGATAAAATGACAAGATTGAGACCATTGTATATATAAATACTATGTATAAATTTTCTCCTTAAGCCTTTAAGCTTTGTTGGAATACATTCTGATTCTTCTTTTTAGTGATTTAAATGAATGTAAATGTTAAGCATGGGCCCTTTTCCACAAAGAAAAGATAGAGAGAGATTAGGTGAATGGAAGACATGCATGCTTATTAGATAGCAAGATTCATGGCATCAACCTTTCCTTTTGGGTTCAAAGCTGATAATGTTAGTCACAACATGTCTCTAGTCAATCCCAACATCCCAAAAGAATAAAAAGGAAAAACCCAGATTATGATTTGTGAATCATGTTTTTAAATTACAGATAATTGTCATGTCTTTCAATTATGGTTTAAGTTTTAAGTTATTCCTCAATTTCTTTTAAATACTTAAAGTAATAAGGGACAATTCCCTTAATTTTTTTTAAAATTCTTTTAAACCTCTAGTTTTAAAATTTTTTATTTTAATATTATAATTAGTATTTAAAAAAACATTGTTATTTGTGTGTTTATTGTCCAAGTTCTCATGGGGAGAATTTAGAGGTGGGCGTTCTTATCTTTAGGTACAAATGTGAGATCTTTATATTGGGGAATGATAGAGTGTGATTCATTTATTGTATTGTGAATTAAAATAGTGAAATTACCCACTACGTTAGGCTCCACAGACGTAAGGAAACTGAATTGCGTAAACAAATCTTTACATTTTTTGAGTTTTTGTTTGCACAGTTTTCGCAGTGCCAAAGCTGTAGTGGCCACCACAATTTAACACTTCTATTGCAATTTTCATTTTAAGCAAATAGGCAACTTAAGGTAGCAACATAAACTAATACAAAGTAGCATCTAAATATTAATTTGGTAAAAATAAAGCTTAATAACTACAATATCTAAGTATAAATGGTATCTAAATATTAATCAGGCAAAAAAATAAACTTAAATAATTATAATATCTAATACAAATTCAGCCTTTAACTTATTTTGTTTTTTTTATTTATTCTGGTAATGAAAATTATCTTGAATAAATAGTATCTAAATATTAATCAGGTAAAAAAATAAACTTAAATAATTATAATATCTAATACAAATTCAGCCTTTAACTTATTTTGTTTTTTTTATTTATTTAAAAACACTTTGTTAAAAGTAGGCCCAACTTGACTTTGAGCAAGTATATTTTGTAAAAATATCTCAAACCCCTTATCAATAATTTTAGCTTCACTCCAGTGTATTCTATTGATTAATTTAACCAATGCTTGGGCATTAATGTACGTTTGGTTCAAAGAATGTAATATTCATCGGGTGATATGAGATTCTGGGATAGGATTTCGCATTTGGATTTCAAACATTACTTTAAGTAAGTAATCTCACATTCTTAATCATGACAAAATTTCTGAATGTAGGATTGAAAAAATTCAAGCGAGTCAAACTCAGGTATTAAATTGAACATTCAAGCCAAACTCAAATAGTATATTAACAATTTTCAAATATATTGTCTCAAATTTATGAGGTTTAACTAGGAATTTAGTCATATTGTCAACAATATTTCAATTTGGTATGTTTATTTTTTTAATTTAACTCAAACAAATTTACTCAGACTTGACTCGAATTTTATTTCATTTAACTCGATTTGAAAAAAATTCAAATAGAGATGAAAAAATAAAACTTATCAACTTAACAAACTTAAAATTTTTCACTCAATTCAATTCGATTAAATGTTTACCCTAATTTCAATTATAACTAATTAATAATTATTATTATAAGTTGAGAAATTAACATTTATTTTATTATATTACATTTTGTCTATTAAATTTTGGGATGTTATTTTTATAACAATTTACCATGCTTTTTTTATCATTTTAGTCCATTAACAAATAACATGTTCTAAAACTTAAAAAAAAAAAAACATTTTTTATTCTTTTCTTTTCTTGCCACTTTAATTAAAGGATAAGCCATAGTTACTTATTACCATTTCCAATTATTAATTTGAGAAAGAGATATAGAATTTATTTACCAGATAAATATGCATTTATTCATCAGTAAAATAAAATACTACAAGTTTTAACCTTTATGCAGTAAACAATGAAAAAAACCATATTCTATAGGGAGAATTTAGTAAAATATGCTTTTAGATATACATTATGTTAATTAAATAGTAAAATTTTACATTCCAACCAACTTAATCAAATAGGCTAATGTAACAAACCCGTAATGTGTTAAAATAACCTTACATTTCAATAATCTTATTACGATAAGTAATATTACATTCATGAACCAAACACCTCATGAATGTCATCTCTAATTTGACATGGAATATATCTAAAATATATTTTGTATAAACAACTTAGATCTAATATGTTAAAAATGAACTATTTTAAAATTTATTAACATTGTTTGAAATAATTGTTTTAAAATTTATTAAAATTGTTTGTTTTTTAAATGTGTTAGATCTAAGTTGTCAATAGGTATATACATATTTACCTTTCAATCCACGTGTTTTAAATATACGAGTAAACTACACCCAAGATCACTAAAATATTAGTAAGTTTACGTTTTGGCCACTCAACTTCAAAAAGTTACAAAATAGTCATTGAACTATTCAAAAATTTTCATTTTCAATCATTGAACTATTCGAAAGTTTTTATTGAAATCACTAGACTATTAAGTTTTTTTTTTAAAGCTTGGCTAGAAAGTTCTAAAGGATGATTCGACGATCAGTACGGTGGATTAGTACACATCGACGAGTAGAAGATATAGCTTAGACCCAAGTCGACCTAACAATCAGTGTCAGAGATCGGAGAAGAAAACTGTTTGGATTTTGACTTACAAATCCATGACGTTTAAAATTGTTTCATGAAAATAACTAAACTGTAGAAGGGAAGGGAAACCAGGAAAGGGATACTTTCGATTAGTGTAGGCGATGCGAACAAAGGTCATATAATAGCGATTTTAATAGTCTAGTGACTTAAATAAAAACTTTTGAATAGTTCAGTAACCATTTTTAACTTTTTTAAGTTAAGTGACCAAAACGTCAACTTACTAATAATTTAATGATATTGGGTGTAGTTTACCCTAAATATATTTCACATCATATTTGAAATGGCATTTAATATCTAAATTGATAAATAGGTTCAAGAAAGGATCTATTGATACAATACTAATATTTCAATAACTCAATTAGAACGGTTTGAATTTTAAAAACCTATTTAAAATCCATATATTAGCAAAGTGATATTTGATGCAATTAGCTCCTTTAATTGACTGATAGTCGTTAATATAACACAAAAAGTTATTAAATATAAATATAATAAATATTGTCTTTGACTTATATAGAGTGGTAGTTAAAACTTTTGTCAGACATTCGTTTGACATGGATTCGAACCGTGATACTCTCACTCTTCACCTCATTATATTATAAAAATATATATATAATAAATACTAAATTAGTAACGCTTATAATTTTATGATTTCATAAAAATAAAATTTTAATTAATTAATCAACTTAATATAATGTATGAATATATCTCATTTAATTTATCGAAAAAATTAAAAATGAAAAAAGAAAGCACTAGTTTCAAGTTTCACCTGATAATTAAACAATTTAAAGGAAAAAGAAAGCAGGCAATTGCAATCACAATCAAGGAGACAGTGAAGCAGGGGATAAGGAAACGTGTCGAGGTGTGATTGGGTTAGGACAGTCGATCGAACATCTTCTTTTCTTCTTGGGTTTAGAACTTGTCTTACAGGATGTGAATGTCCACAGTTCTGTCCCAACAACCTGGACTCTTGCAGCTACTACTACACGTGTCGACTGCATAACTATGAACCCATCTATCTTTGAATTAGGGTTCATATCTTCTTCATCACAGCTTTTTCTTAAATTTCTATTTATTCCCTTTTATGCCTTTCTTTCTTATTTTCCAATTTCACAATCATAATTGTTTAAAATCAGGAAATTTGTACTTGGTTTTAATCATAAATACATAGCTTTTCTGTTCAAACTTCACCCCATTGGATTCAACTACTACCATTTGGTTTTTCACTCCTTAGGGTAACCAAATATCCATTTCAATCATAAGTTAAAAATTAAAAAACAATAATATTTTATTTTATTATATAAAATTAAATATTTTTCAATAAATTATATAGGAGTTATTGATAATTTTTATGTACTTGGAAAAATTATTTTTTAAGTATCTTTATTTTCTCCTATATTATTAAAAACGCGTTTAGGATGGTGTCTTAGGCTGCTATCAAATGTCTTTATTATATATGAAAAATAAATGATGATGCTAATAATAATATTAATAATAAAAGATAATTCACAACATCCTAAATCTACTTGTAAAATTATTCCTCTTTTTTCTCTATTTTTGTGTGTGAATTGATATTGGGATAATATTTTAGTTTTAATATTCTAATTATTATCATCAGCTAATTCAGAGCCATTGGATATCTACTTTTTTACATATAACAAATGCGGATTTAGATAATAAATATTCAAATCCGCTTTATTTTTACAAATAACATATTTAGATATCTAAATGCACTATTTAAAATTTTTATTAAAAAAATATTTTTACAATTACTAAATGAGAATGTTTAACAACTTTGGATATTTGACATAAATTTTATTTTATTTTATTCGGATTTGATGCAAATAATAAATAAATTTGAATTTTAAAGTAAATTTACGAATTCGAAATAAGATTTTACAAAAAAAAAAAAATCACAAATATTCAATCCATTGTCTTACTTATAACGTATACCATAATAAGCAAAGAATTCGATTACAACATGTGATGCTACTTAGATGAAAATCGGAAGTTTGAAACACTAATCAGAATTAATAATGAAATATTATCAAATAGTAATATGTATGGTTTGAATCATGAATGGCCTTGCATTACATGTTCTACTTATCTATTTTTTATATTTTAAGAATTAATTAAAGAGATGCATCGTCTTTTTAATCTCATTTATGAAGTTAAAAAACTCTACCGTTAATATATTAAATAATTTATCCATTATGCCTAACCACATTAAAAAAAACAACTTTTCTCCTTTGGATGCTACTTAGAGCGGCTTAATTTCTAATCTAAGAACCAAAATACCACCCTATGCATTTATATCAATCCCCATACATATGTATAGCCAGAGGGCACTAATTTGTAGCCATGGATCATTTCTATTTAGCTTTTGTGGTCAAGGGGTACTTTTTCTTTCCTTAAAAAGGTAAAGCATAAAGCGTATCACATGCAATACTAGATACTCTAATTAATAAAACCTTTTTGCCTATGTAAGTTGTATTTCAAGTTTTTCAAGGAATAGACACACACACACACACATATATATATATATATTACAATGGGATTAGTATGATAATAAATACCCTTAAATTTATATGGAAGGATGAAAATTAAATTTTCAGTATAACATAAAATTTTATAATTTTAAAAGCTTCATTCTGCTTAAGATATCTTTAATTGTGCTTATAAAATTAAAAAAAAAAAAAGAAAATTCTTTGGTAATGCATGAATACAAATTGTAGCCAGAAAAGATGGAAATGAAAGAACAATGCTTTGAATGGTGCTAGTCTTAAAGGGCAATAATACATGTCTTTTCCTAAAACTTTGTTTAACTTTTTCAAAAACCCACAACATGTTTGTGATTTAGAAGGTCAAAAAAGAGGACCCAAGAAAAAAGATTGGATATGAGAAGTTTATATGGTATATTCCTTCGTATGTGAAAGGGACAACGGTGGATTTGCTGGAATTTTATGCCCTTAGTTCCAGCATAAATAAAATTTGTATGCCACTCATCCAAAATAATGGGTACCAACCAAAACCATTATCAAATCAAACCCATGCTCTTAAGGCATAGGGAAGAAAGGTGTTGTGATTCCAATTCTTTTGTAGGTTGAATGCCATTTATTAAGAATAATTAGAATTGGATTAAACATCAATTTCATATCATCATTGGGGAGAGAACCTTAAGGCTGAAAACAATCATGACAACTTTGGGCTGTATTTAGTGCACAAAGAATTTGAAGCCCAAAAGCTTTTCTTTTTGCTTCAACTTGACAAATTTATTTCTCCATGACGTGAATAAAAAATAATTTTGAATTTTTTAATTGGCAAGGGTTAACTGATGTAAGGATTTATTTTTTTTTATTTCTTATTATTTTTATCAAATTTAAATTTAATACACATTTGGTAGGAATATTATTTTTAAACTAATTCAACGGTAATGTTTAGTCACTCCAATGATTTATTTTTATCAAAAGGGAGGAAAATTTTTGATTATTTTGAAGAGTTTTTATTCATCTTTTTAATTTTAATCTTAAATTTGTATTAACTATTCTTTATTTTATGTGTACATATTGCAATATGTATATAATAAATAAGTTTTTCTTTGTGTTATTATATTAATAATCAAATGGGGGATGTATTGTTTTAAGAATATAAGATTGTTAATTGAGTCTTAACTCGATTGACATTGGCATTGTTATCAGTGTAGAAGGATATAGGTTCAAGTGTATTGAAACGTATTATCCTCTTGTTTAAGGGTTACGGAAAGGTTGTGGGTAGTTCTAGGCATTCTATAAAAAAGGGGCAAATTATCAATAAAAGCCCCCTTTTTTTTAAATTTATCGAAATGGGCCAGGTCAGAAATTATTTACCGGAATGGGCCAGTTTTTACAAAACGCGTCCAAGTCAACGCGTTGTCAGGGGAAAAAGCAGGAAAACGCTTCCTCAAGGAAGCGCTTTGCCTACGTGGACAGAAAACGCTTCCTTAAGGGCGCACTTTCTGTCCAAGTAGGCAAAGCGCTTCTTTGAGGAAGCATTTTTCCCGTGTTTGAACAGTAGCAATGGCTACTTTTTTGACCGTTGGTAACCCCCCTAACGGTCCAAAAAAAAAAACTATAAAACCCCCCCACCCCTTTCATTTTTTTCACACTTAAATCCTTTCAATATTCAATCTTTCAATATTCTCTCAAATTTCTCTTAAATTCCTCTCAAAACTCTCCTTAATTTTTTCAAAAAAGCTCTAATTTTATTTTTTCTAAATTTATTTTTTAAAATAAAAAAATTTGATCGTGTTAGCAATGGCCGGAGAATTAATTCGCTTCGATGATAAACACATATCCGTCGAACAAATGCAAATGGTAAGTGTTAAATTAAGTTACCCTACTGTAGCAAAAGAGCGTCCACGTAGAAGCTTTTTTAGATTAACAAATAATTTAATTAAGTTACCCTAAACCCCAAACCTTAATTTATTTGATTTTTTTCTTAAATACCCTAAAACCCTAAACCCTAAAATCTTAATCTAATTTTTTTAAAATTTATAATTAATTTACTCAAGTAACCCTAAACCCTAATTTATTTGATTTTTTTCCTTAAAAACCATAAACACTAAACCATAATCTAATTTTTTAAAATTAGTAATTAATTTAATTAACAAACACTAAATCCTAATTTATTTAATTTTTTTTCCTTAAAACCCTAAAATTTAAAAACCCAAAATTTCCAAAACCCTAACCCTAATTGCAGAAAACCCTAATAAAAACACGGGAAAAACGCTTCCTCAAGGAAGCGCGCACGCCACGTGACGTAAAGTGCACCCTCAAGGAAGCGTCATCGTCCACTTAGCAAAGCGCCTTGAGGAAGCGCTTTTCCTACTTTTTTTCCCCGACAACGCTATTTGACGTGGACGCGTTTTGTAAAAACTGGCCCATTCCGGTAAATAATTTCTGACCTGGCCCATTTCGATAAATTTAAAAAAAAAGGGGCTTTTATTGGTAGTTTGCCCCTATAAAAAAGAGTAAATAAAATAAGAACCTATAATAAAATTATTGTAAATATATATATATATATATATATATATATATATATATAAGATAAACTAAATATTTGTTAACATTTTTAGTTATCAATTTTTATATTTGAATTTGATTATTTAATAAAGATTTAATAAACGGTCATATGGAGAAAAATAAAATAAATTGGTGACTTTTGATGCGGTCGCAAACTCTTATTTTCACTACAAAATTCATACTATTCTCTATCAATATTAAATTTATGATATATAAGCACATATTTTATTTATGTTAATTTACATAAAGAAATCTCAATGATTATATATGTTAGAGCCAATTGCAATTGGCTTTCTTTTATAAAAAATTTTCTTTGAGTAATTTGAAATGCATAATTGGTCGGTGATCTGATCCACCTCAGGTATGATTTCATCGATTAATTATTTATATGTTCTTTAGGTGCATATTTTTTACACTAATTGAGGTGTTCCTATTTCGTGAATTCTTGAGGTTTTTTACAGAGTTGAAAGACAAAACTCAAATTCTAAGATAATAGTTATGATTGTTAAGAGCTGTATCGTAATCCAATATACGGCACCTCGAAAATTTATTCTGAAAGAACTGATCCCCTCAACACAATCAGTATAATATAAATATTGAATAATTTGAAATACATTAGGGTTGAGATTATATTATTTAATTTGTTAAAGTATATAAAACCTTTAAATTCGGAGTGACAAGATTAAAGTAATATTTAATAATAAAAAAAATTAGGGTGTTCAGAAATTACTATACTGATTAAAACATCAAACACTCGTTCAAAAACCCATGTTTTTTCTTTTCATGAAAAAGAAGTGTGTTTCTTGAAACACAGCACTGTGTGTGCAGGTAGAATCGCCACGTCTGATGAATAATGAAGCAAACTTTTGAGATTAAATTTGAAATTATTTTTTATTTTTTATTGAAAAATTAATTCCAATGTAACCTACATATATATCCAAAATTCCCTTTTTATCTTATCTTTGATAATTTTTAGTGTCCCTTTACCAACTTATTATTATGTCATATTGAGATATTGGAAGTAAAATAAATTCATGGCCACTACAAAGAGACATTGCATGCCAGCAGGCCACTACAATATTGGCTTGGATTAGGGGACAATGAATTTTGCGGTCAAATTCCTCATGTTTTGCATAATAAAAAGACACAATATTTGGTTCTTTGTGGGGTCTGTCATTGGGCCTTTGCTCCCTACACCTGGACCTTGGATGGATTCTATTTGGATAAACATTAATGTTGAATCAATGTCCTTGCAAATGCCTGCCTTAATTACTTCTCCCTCAAATTCTTACATTTATTTCATTTCTTAACCCAATTCTTTTTATTAATACCTCAAATTATTTGACAAAATTAATGATAAAGTTAACCTCATAACTAAAAATGCACATGTAAAAAAATAAAAGAGATCAAATTATCGCAGGACTAAATCTACTAAAAATGCATACTAGAGGCACTTCATGTAAAATTTGACTTTTATCTTGGTTTTTTTATTCAGTTCCTAAAATTAAGTATAACCTCTCATCAACTCTTAAATAATAGGATAAAACGCGTTTGAGCTTGTTCAAACCCGCGCCCTCCTGCAATACCAATACCAACCGAATTAAGACTCAACCAATTTTTATCTTTAACTTTAAATTTTCGTTATTGACTACAAATTCTTTTTGCTAAAATGATGAGAAGATTGTTGATGCACTTCTAGAGTAGTGAATTGGGTTCAGTAAATCAAGTTGAGCTACAGGGTGACAGAGTTTGTTTTTGGGCATTCTCCTATACTTAAATTTACGGAGGGTAGATTATTTAAGCGGCTTAAGGAGTCAAGAGCTAGAGTGAGAAAGGGAATTGTATCTAAAGCATTTGCACCTAGCCTTATGGGATGCTTAGGGGTTCCCAATTGATATGTTGACGTGCTAGTATGTTTGGTGATCAATTTATGGCTCCTGCAACCTTGATTGCTTAGGGTCCTTTGAACAGTGCAACTGATCCTTAACACCTACATTTTGTGTCCTGATCATATATTGGTATAACAAAGAGGTATACAACAAGAAGAAGAAAAAAAAAACAAGAAAAGAGATGGAGTGGACTCACTAAAGAACTATGGCCATGCGTTTGGGAATGCATGGTGCATAAGTAAAGAAAGCTACCCAGCCCGACATCAAATATCATGAATCCATATCCCAATATCATAATTAAACCTTGGGGGTAGCTAGACTAGGGAATGAAGACACTAGCTACCTATCACTAACATTTTAGTAACGACAAAGGGTTCGAAATTGAAGGAGGATCGATTGGATATTGTATAATGCATGCTAGCTGCTTCTGCTGCTGCTGATGTTGATGATGATGATAAATGATCATGATTTCGATTTTGATCTCTTAACCAAAACAGACTAACAAGACACGGCCAAACACGGACCATCAGGTTCATATACTTATTTTTTGTTGTTCCCTTGTGTAGGACCTTCCTGGACCTAAGATATCAGGCACTTGATCTCTATTACCTGGTGCTGGTTATAGTTTGGATTACATTTGGATTTTCAACCATTCTTAGATTATAGCTTCATCCCTGCCTTCGAACCCCAAAAGTTTTAATGGATGTGTTTTTCTAACCAGCCAAAAAAACTTACGAATCCATCCCTTTCGAATAAAGCAGTTTTTTTCCTTCAACATGGAGGTAAAGTGAGTGAGAAGTTTTTTTTTTAGAAAGGCGAGGATGAAGCAATTTTAATAATTGAAAAATCTAATCCAACTTATTTCATGACTTCAGGCAAAAAAAAAAAAAAAAAACTAAAAATGACATAAAAGTTTACAAAGCAAATCTACCAAAAACCTAAAAAAATTGCTTTAATTCATTAAAAGAACTCTTGTCTCTACAAAACATAGTTTTAGGTTTAGAATCAAAGATAGCCACATATAGTATTGTTTTATTTCTGCGTTTTCTTTTTTCCAATGAATTGCTAAATTCTTTTTCTAGTTAAGGGATTTTTAAGTTTTGATTAAGGGTTGATTTGTTTCAACATAAAAGTCTTTACGAAAAATATTTTTAACCTTTTTCGATATCTATTTCATGTAAAATTATATGTTTAAGAGGTTTTTCTATTAACATAAAATTATCCCGTTATTCCTGTAAAGGGTCTAATCAAATTTTTTTCGTAAGATATTTTCCAAATTGATAAGGCTTTGTTCACTGTAGCAACCCCATACCCGACCCAAACATCGAGTTAAAAAACCGAGATGTTACATTTTCTAATACATTCTTTACTTATCAAATATTTTCTTATAAGCTTTCATAACTTTCCAATTTAGTCCCTTTTTTGTCATAAAAATTTAATATTCACTAATTAATGATATTAAATCAATTTTCTTTCTTGTTACACTTTAATCACATAATTTATCTCCGTACCTTGTTTCACGTATCAAATTTCTATGTATTTCACTTCTATTATTTCATCCACATATTTTCTCAAGTTTAAAAATTTAATCATTGTTATCATAAAAATTTAATCATTGTTATCATAAAAATTCCATATTTTTTCATAATTTCACTTTTACAATATTTTATGCATATTTCATCATCTCAAAACACATTCACTAAACTTTTATTTTAATTTCCTTATTCAAATATTAAATTGTTTCACACTTAAACTTTTGTACATTTTTTAATTTAGTCCCTATTGCCATGTAAATTATTTTTAACAATATAAGCACTTCAATCAGATAATTCATTATATCTTATTTCACATAGCAAATTTTTGTGCATATCACTTCTGTTGTTTCAATTATAAATTTCAAAAAGTTTAAAATTTAATCATTAACATCAAGAAGATTCATTTTTTTCTATAATTCCACCTTAACACCACTTTCTAATCAATTCACTACTTCATTTAAACTCTTTATTATAAATCTCAAATGTATGTTTGTTTTATTGAAAACAACTTCTTATTATGAAATATTTTTAGGAAATTTGCTAAACAACATAAAATATTTTACACAGATCCATCCAAACACTAGAAAATATTAACTTTTTCAGAAAAGTAAGTTATTTTCTAGAAACCATTTTCAATGAAACAAACGGAGCCTAAAAGTTAATGAGATCTAATTTGTTCTTAATCTTTCTTTATTATTTGGTTTTTGCATATATTCTATTTTAATTATAAATATTCATGTTTGTTTAATATAGAGTTTGTATTTGATAACTTGAAATATTTGTCTTGTTAATTTATAATTGTTTAATTATTATGATACTTGTCGCGAATAGCATGATTATATGTGTTGAAGTATGCAATTCATTGTTATATAAATATGTAATTTAGTATTGGCTAGAATTGAATACCTCTTCTTGTTAATGTTATTAATAAACTTAATCTTCGCTATAAAATTGTTGCATTGATAATTGAGGTTTTACTTTTAACTAATTTCTCATTTTAAACCCTCTTTTACTTTTTATTAAAAAAATTAAGATTATCATTAATATATGTGGATTCAGCCTTGGCCTATTCTATTATCATCCCTAAATTGTCATCATCGTCAAGCTCAAACTTTGGACCTTTGTTGGATCGTTTTAAGTTGATCCAGGAAGGGTTCTCAAAAGGAAAAGCTAGCCAACACACCATCATGAATGGAAAAAAAAGAAAGAAAAAGCACTGTGGCCTTCCACTTCGCGATTAGCGCACGTGTATCATGGCCTGTTTATATACCCACACATGCACATGTTGCATGCACCCATTGCCCACCAGCAACTAGGGATGGGGATTTTGTTTATAGATTACATATAGCCATATAGGCCAAATATAGCATAGGTTTTTAATAATGCATCATCTCAAAAAGGGTAAAGTTATTGCCTGCACTATATCTGTTTATTTATCAAAATTCCGTACGTTATAAAAAATTTAAATTTAAAAAACTATAATATATTAATAATAGAATTATTTAGTGAAATTTAAATATTATTTTTATTTAATAAAATATCATTAAAGATTTTTTTTAAATTTAAACATAATATTTTAACTAAAATTTATGATTTTCATTTCACTTTAGAATAAAATTAATTTTATTAAAATTTGAAGCAAAAGGTTGTAATTTAATAATGAGTGTTAGAAAACTAGAAAAGAGAAAAGAATATAGAAAGTAGTATTGTACTTCATATATCCAACTTACACACAGATAAGCAGCCCTATATATATGCAAGAAGAGAAACAAGAAAGTATAACAAAGATGAATAACTGCAGCTAACTAACATTAGCTAATTAACTAACAATCTAACAAACTGAGCCAACTATATTTTTACGGCTAATATTCCCCTATGAAAAAAATAAAATAAAATTCACTCAACAGCCTTCTTCTGGAACTCATCAGGTGCACACACTTTTAGTTTCTGTTTGAAGTAATTGAATGACCCAGCAGCTAGTGGTTTAGTCAGTATATTAGCTACTTGTTCTGAAGAGGGAACATAGTTCACTTCTAACTTGTTAGCTGCTACATGTTCTTGAACAAAATGAAGTTGCAACTTAATGTGTTTTGATTGAGAACGAAGAACTAGGTTGCTGGATAAGGCTATGGCAGTGGAATTGTCACACCAAATAAATGGTACATGAGACAATTGAACACCTAACTCTTCTAGTAATGCTCGAATCCACATGACTTCAGACACAGTACTAGCCACACCTTATATTCTACTTTGGTTGTTGACAAAGCAACAACTGGTTGCTTTTTCGAACTCCATGAAATATGATTATTTCCTAGAAAAACCTCATATCCTGAAGTTGACCTTCTGTCCTCAACACTACTTCCCCAATCAACATCAAAAAACACAGTTAAGTTGAACTCATCATTAGAATCAAAACATATACCATGATCACATGTTCCCTTTAAATACCTAAGAATACGTTTAACTAATCCCTAGTGCCCTACAGTTGGCTAACTCATATGTTGACTAACTCTATTAACACTAAATGTTATGTCAGGTCGAGTAGCACAAAGATACTGCAATTTACCAACAATGCTCCTATATCTAGACGGATCAGTAGCAACATTTCATTGGCAAGTAAAGCCTTAGAGTAGGAAACTATAGGAGTTGGGAGTGACTTACAATCAGTCATACCAACAAACTGAAGTAACTCCTGCACATACTTCTTTTGATTTAATTGAACTTTGTCACCAACTAAAGTAGCTTCCACTCCAAGATAGAAGTTAAGATCTCTCAAGTCCTTTAAGGCAAACTTCTCATATAGTTGTCGAACTAACCCATTAATATTTGACTGACTATCCCTTGTAATAACGATGTTATCGACATAAACCAGAAGATACAACCTGTTGCCATCCACTACACGTACAAACAACGCCACATCTGCTTGTAAGGAATGAAAGCCAAATGATTGTCACTCGCGATAAGTTTTAAAATTTATAATTGATCGTACTTAACCTAACTATTATCACGACGAAGGCAAGCGCACCTATCGAATAGTAGTATAGTTTTAGCAAGACCGGATGTCGAACCCAAAGGAACTAAAATTACTAGTATTAACTTTCTTTTTATTACCTAGCCTAATAATAATGAAGATTGTTTTAACTAACTAATTAACTAATCTAAGAATGCACAAAAAATAGATTGGGAAAAATAGTTTTGGAAAACTGATTGATTTTAGACAACACCCAAGGAAGAATCCACCTAGACTTCTCTTGTTGATTGACTCTGAGCCAGACGATTTATTCACTTGACTTGATCCGTAGAAATCCCTAAGTTATGTTATTATCCCCATTCAAGACTAATAATGTTTAACCCTAGGTTGATTAATTGAAATCTCTTTCTAATTAAAACCCCTAGTTTTGTATTAACTCGATCTATGGATTCCCTTATTAGATTTGACTCTAATCTGGCAGATTTATTTCGTCCTATCTCTAGGATCACATGCAACTCTGCTTAATTATGAGTGATCTACTCTTAGACAAGGACTATTCATCCTCCGAATAAGCACATCAATACTTGAATCAATATCCTGGAATATTCAAACAAGAGTTAAAGTCATAATTAAGAACAAATCAAGTATTTATCATACAGTTAAGAAAATATTAACAAGATCCGTCTTAGGTTTCATCCCTATTAGGTATTTAGGAGATTTAGTTCATAACTATAAAAGAAAACATCTCAGAAGAATGATAACAAAACATAAAGAAAACCCAAAAAACCCTGAAGAAAATTGAAGGGAGATCTTCAGTCTTGGAGGTGAATCCGGCTTCCGAGATGGATCAATCGACTTTCTTCCATTAATTTCCTCCTTCCTACTCTCTGTGTCTCTTTTAATTCTCCTCTAGGGTGTTTAAATAGGCTTTAAAATACCTAAAAGCCCTCAACATCGCCCTTTTCTGAATAGAACTTAACATGGGCTCAACAGGGACACGCCCGTGTACGATTACTTCAGGCCGTGGTCAAGGCTGAGAGATAAACACGCCCGTGTTGATTTTGTTTTAAGCTGTGTTCGAGCTTGCTAGAATGATACGGGCGTGTATGCTACCCGTGTGAGGAAGTCTAGGTCGTGTTATTTTCCCACGTCGGCCTATTTTCTCCGTTTTTAGACCGTTTCTTGTTCTTTTTGCTCTCCTGTGCTCACCTAAGTATAAAACATGAAATTAAAGGATTAGGAGCATCAAATTCACCAAATCTAAGGAAAAATCATTCATAAATGTGTTAAGCATGGGACAATAATATGTATAAATTACGGTTTATCACCAAACTACTCCAAAAATCGCTTCAACTTCTCATACATGCTCTAGGAGCCTACTTCAGGCCATATAAAGTCTTATGCAGCTTACAAACCAACTGCTTCCCACTTGATCTAGTGCGTTCAAACCCTACTAGTTGTACCATGTAGATATCTTCTTGTAAATCTCCATTAAGAAAAGCATTATTAAAATCCACTTGGCGTAACTTCCATTTGTGAGACAAAGCAAGTGTAAGAATAATCTGAACAATTGTATCCTTGTGATAAGGGCGTTGCTCAGGGATGTGCTCACATCACCTTGACCACACGGCTGTAAGTCTCCCTATAATCATATCTAGGTTGTTGAGAAAATTCCTGAGCCACTGATCTAGACTTCTTCCAAGCCTCAATACCATCAGCATTCCTTTTTATCTTGAAAATCCATTTACACCCTACTACAGTTCAATTGGAAAGTAGTGAAGTTAGACTTCATGTGCCTTGTTAAACAAGAGCACTATATTCTACTTCAATAGCAACAAGCTACTTAGTATCAGCCAATGCCTTATAGACAGTTCGAGGCTCATGAAAAATTGAGGATTAAAGCTCTGAAGAGTAAACCTTTGGCTTGAAAATCCCTAGTAATCATAGGATGATTATTAGTAGAGGACTCATTAATAGAGTCAACCAATGGTGGACTAGGCTGTCCAGAAGAACCAAAAGTAACATCCAAAGTGGAAGAAGTAGATCCAGAATCAATACGACCATGTGATAGAGTGACTGAAGAACTAGCTAAGTCATTAGAAACAGAAGCAGAAGAACTAGCTGAAGTAGTTGATGACGAGCCAACTGAATCAACTGATAAACCTGGTGTTGTTGAAGAGACATCAGGAAACTTGGTAATTACCATCTTTGGGATATAATGTGAGAATACACTAACAGTTGACTTCTTGGAAAAAGGAAAAACAAATTCATCAAAAACCACATGGCGTGAGATAAACACTTTGCCATTGGAACTAAGGCATTTGTAACCCTTGTGCATGCTACTGTATCCCAAGAAAATACAAGAAACTAATTAAAATTGCATTTTATTGTTATTGAACGGCCTAAGATGAGGATAACACAAATAACCAAAAACCTTCAAGAAATAATAGTCTGGCAAAGTCTGGAAAAGTATCTCATGAGGAGTAAACCCTTAAAGAGCTTTGATTGGAAGTCTGTTGATTAAAAATATAGCACTGAAAAAAGCATCAGACCAGTACTTTATATGCATAAAAGACTGTGCCAACAAACAAAGACCAAGTTCCACCACCTGTTGATGTTTTTGTTCCACAATACCATTTTGTTCAGAAGTATGTGGATAGGAGACTAGATGTTTAATTCCAAAATAGGTGAGCTGAGATGACAAGCTTCAAAATTCTCCCCCCAATTAGATTTAACCTCTTTAATTTTGGTATCAAATTCTAACTCAGCCTGCTTTTTAAATTGTAAGAAGGCAGCAACAACATTGGATTTGTTTTATAGAAAATAAATCCAAGTATAACGTGATTAGGCATCAACAAATGTGACATAATATCGAAAACAACTTGAATATTCAAGAGTTGGACCCCAAACATCAATCTCAATAAACTGCAAGGGCATGGTATAGACTGTTTTTAAATGCAATAAAGGAAGTTTATGACTCTTTCCCATCTTACGAACTACACAAAGAGTAACATCTTTATTCTTAAGAACATTCATTTTACAAGAACAAAAAATTTGAGCCATCACATCTGAAGAGGAATGGCCAAGTCTTCTATGCCATATGTCATAAGAAACACCAACATCGTAAACACTAACATTTATTTTTTCAACATTCATTACAGAATCAAATTCACTAGTATTAACAACCTTTAGTTTGTACAGCCCATCTTGCTCAACTCCTTGCAACAATACCTGATGAAAGATTGCATCCTTAAAAAAGTATTTTGTAGTATGAAATTCGAAATACATCTTATTATCATTTGAGAACTGTGATACAGACATCAAGTTCTTTGTTATGCCAGGTACATATATCAAATTTTTCATATGGAGAGGTTTATTATTTGTAAGCAAGGTACTCTGGCTAGTGCTAGATATTAACAAAGATTGACCATTAGCAACGGTGACCTTACCTGCACCAGAATATGGGACACTATTTGTTCTACTGGGAGCATCCCGAGTGAGATGAGAAGTGGCCTCTGAGTCAGGAAACCAAACATGTTTTCCAGCAATAGTAACATTCACAAAAGCAAAAGAACCATTAGCAGAAACAAAAGTACCTGCTACATTCTATTTGTTGTCATCATCAACATCACCCATTGAGCAAAGATTAGCACTTGCACCTCTATGACCTACATTAGGCTCAGGAAAACCAGTAAAAGAAGAATCAAAACGATAATAGCACTTTTGCACAATGTGCCTAATTTTTCCACACAACTGGCATTGAGATCTATTTGAAAAATGGCCTCTACCTTGACCTCAATGAAATGAACCTTCTCTGCCTCGATATCCAACAAAATCAGGCACACCTTCTGTGGGCTGCTGATAACCTTGTGCACCATAAGAAGTAAATTGACTTGTGACAAGATTAACACTGAATAGCCCAGCCACAACACCTGACTTTTGCCTAGCTTCAAGATCAATCAGCATTGAAGACAAAGCAAGTACATCATAGGCTTGCCTGCTAGTGGTGATTAAGGTGACCACCGAATCAAATTCACTAGGTAAACCATTAAGAATAGCTGTAATATGCTCTGCATCAGATATCTTTTCTCCATATATACCAAGATTATCCTTAATCAGTTTAAGTTGTCTCAAATAATCACGCATGTTTTGATCCCCCTTCTTTTGAAAGTACAAAGAATACCAAAGATTTATAATCTTGGTAGTTGTTTTAGCAGAATACAACTGACCAATGACTTCCCAAATTTCAGCAGTGGATTGACACATGACTAAATCTGGTAAAATTTTAGGACTGACAACGGAAAGTAACCAAGATGTTATGGCTTTATCTTGTTTATTAAATGAAACTCTTCAGGATTTTTAACTAGATGATCAGACTCATCAGAAACAAACTCAAGAGGTATAGCCTGAGTACCATCAATGTAAGACTCCAAACCATAACTCTCCAAAGCAAAAGATACTTGTTGTTTCCACAAAGGACAATTGATTTCATCAAGCTGAATATTGATCTTCTTGTTAGTGAAGTTCTTGGAAACATTGGTGGAACTGCTACTAGCAATTTCTTGATCTTCTGCCATCACGAATTTCAGGAAAAAAACTTTCAAAAAACCAGCTCAGATACCATGTTAGAAACCTAGAAAAGAGAGAAGAATATAGAAAGTAATATTGTATTTCATATATCCAACTTACACACATATAAGCAGCCATATATATATATACAAGAAGAGAAACAAGAAAGTATAACAAAGATGAATAACTGCAGCTAACTAACATTAGCTAACGAACTACCAGTCTAACAGACAGAGCCAACTATATTTTTATTGTTAACAATTAGTGTATTTCATAATTTATGACCATATTATAAAAATTTATTATAAAGTGTATAAATAAAATATAATAAATCAAATTTGTAACAAACTTAATTGGTATAATGAAATATTGTTACAAAAGGTGATTGTTATAAAAAGGGTTAAGTATATATAGTTTTCCTTTCGCTAAAAAGTAAGCAAATTTGTCTATAGATCGAGTTATTCAAAATTTAAAAGTATAATTGGAAGATTGAAGTCATATTCTCGTTATTTTAAGTTTGAGTCTCACTATATCTAGGATTTTATTCTAATTTATTCTAATTTAAGTTCAAATATATTTCGAATGTATTGTATGTTGATTATGACTAATTAATTTTAAAAAAATTAAAAATTGGATTTTCAAAAAATAAAAAGGATGAAAGAAAAAAGAAATCACGAAAAAAAAGTCCATTTTAAGACATCAAATAATAATAGCAATTGCTTTTACCATTTTTTAAATTGGTTTTCCCACTTTCAACTCCCAATTTTTTTATTCATTCTGATTGATTATTTATTTTTTAATTCATTTTATATAATTGAAGCATTGGGTTAAAAGATTATTTCGGTTTAATTTGTACAATCATACCTATTGATGGAATGTTATTAAGGGGAGATGGATTTCTTCTGAAGAAATCTTTGAAATGTTATCTATTTAGGGTTAGTTTAGCAATACTTTTAAAAAATGCTTTTGAAAAGTGTGGAAAAGTGCGGTGGAAAGTTTGGTTTAAAATTTGAGTATTTAGCATTACTGTCAAAAAGTGCTTTTAAGAAATAAAATATCTATTTTAGACATGTTATTATCAAGTAGCAAATATGCATTTAAATAATATTTAAATTAGTTAATATTATTATATTTTAGTAAGAAAAAAAATTATTATAACTTGTTGTTAATTTTTTAATATATGAAAGATAAAATTTAAATATTTTTAAGCAATTAATATTAATTTTTTTATAAAATTTAATTAGAATATATAAACTATATTTTAAATATTTAAATATAACCATTAAATATTTGTAATTAGTATTTTAAAAAAATATTTTTTTAATTTTTAATTAATGATTTTAACACATTTGTAATTAAGTACCAAGAAAAAAAAAAGAGAAAGTACTATGTTATTGGAGGGATAAAAAAGTAATTAAGCACCCAAAGCGCTTTTGGGAGAGGAAAAACTAAAAATTTTAGCTTTTCATTTTCAAAAGTGAAAAGCACTTCTGAAAAAAAACACTTCTAAAAAGTCAAAAATTTCAACCAAAAGCAGCTTGTTTAACACAGCTTTTCTTCCAAAAGTGCTTTTGGAGCTAGAAGTACTTTTTTTAAGCACTACTAAATAGGCCCTTAGAACCAACAAACCTTTCAATGGGATAGTTCTCGAGTTGAGTTGGGGTTTTCTTTCGACTTTGTAAAAAATTTGATTACCTATGGCAACATCTTCAACAAAGTGGAAGTACCTCATCAAATCGAGTTGTGCGTGATGGAAAGTCACCTACAAAGGGAATGTGTCCATTGTTGCCATTTAAGGAGTATGTGTTCAAATCTTAGCAAGTGCAATGCTCATGTCCCCTTGATAGATAGCCATGCGCACTCATGACCTGATCCAATGAAGCACCCTTAGTTTATTAAATCCATCGTATTATGCACTTGGGCTCTCCCTCAAATAGGAAGACAAAATCTAACTTGGCTTGAGAATAATCCTAACTCATTGATAAGGCTCTTAACTCCAAATAGACAAACACTTTAAAGACTTTTTTAAAAGGAATAATCTTCCTCTCCCCATATAAAATTCTAAATTGAAAAGAATATGTACTATAATGAATGAATAGAAAAAAAATAAACCCAAAAGGGAAAACTTGTGCCATCAATTAGGCATGTTGTTTGGTTAATTGGGTTGTAAAATTAGGCTTTGTTGGTTAGCACTAATACATCAACATTCCTCCTCTAATTTGACGACAATTCCTTGCAAAGATTGAAGAAATTTTTTTACCCCTCCTAAGCTTGGTTTCTTCACAATCCTCTTTTCATTTTTCATCAGGTTTGTTTAAAGGCATTATCACAACCAAATTTAATTCCAAAAGTACAAAAAAATGTTAAAAAGAAAAAATAAAATGATGCCAAGAATAACCATTGATTTCCAGACCCTGCCAAAGCCACCAAATTTAAACCCCAGAGCTCCCACAAAGAGGGGGCAAGCAGATATTATTGGGCCATGCTTTCATTTATTTTACATTCAGTCAAAGGTAACTTAACAAGCAATTAATTAGTGCCCCTCATAATTAGAGTGACTTACAAGCACTAATGAAAAAGAAATTAGCATCTATCAAGTTTTATAATTAAATTCACATATTCATACTTTATTCTTATAAGAAGTGATATACTAATTTTCAAAATCTATAATCAGCAAACAACCATCCAAAATCTAATTCCCACTTTGAGTCCCTAGAATCCAAGGGAATACAACAAGACCAACTCTGGGTTTTCTTTTTCACAGTAAGAGAAGGATGAAATGAAAAGCTTTTGTTTCCCTTCGTGTATGCCCCACTTTCACTTGTATTAAAACTAAAGCACCAATTGATATAAAAAGTGGGGTCAATTCTGAAAACACCCTTCATCATATTATATTATTAGACAGTGCAATTGATCATTATTTTTATCATCAGTATTATAAAAAGCCTACCCTTTCCCACCACTCTCAATCATTTTAAACCAGTTCCCCCTCCCTATACAATCTCATCCCTTCTTTGTGTACCTGGTGACATTAAGTCCCCCAGAGCAGAGGCATTGAACTTTGGCATCATCCATGTCTGTTACAGGTTTTTCAGACCCTGATAGAATGTTCAACAAGTCATTCCATCGTAGGAAGGACTCTGGCGAGCTCGACGTGTTCGAGGCCGCGCGGTATTTCTCGGGGTACAACGAACCGGTTGGTAGCTACAGTTGCGCGACGTTCAGCCAGAGGATCATGCGGGAAGAGAGGCAACCATGGAGGGGTGGTAGGGCCAGCTTGGATGTGCCAATGAGGAATCCCATTGCTCAACAAGCTCATGTGGTGGAAAAGCAGATCAAAGAGAAGAAATACAAGCAACCAAGTTCACCAGGTGGTAGGCTTGCTAGCTTCTTGAACTCCCTTTTCAACCAAACAAGCTCCAAAAAGAAGAAATCAAAGTCCACCACACAGTCCATGAAAGATGAAGAAGAGAGCCCTGGTGGAAGAAGGAAAAGGAGGATCAGCATTAGCCATTTCCGTAGCTCCAGCACGGCCGATACCAAGTCGTTTTATTCGTCTTCGAATTCGGGTTCCAGGACGCCCCCTCCTTATGCACACACGCCTGCCAAAAGCTACAAGGATTTTAGAAGCTATTTAGACCATAAACAGCATCTGGCAGCAACATCTCAAACAAAGAACAATATTGGACAAACAAAATCAACAGCTTTACAACATGATACAACAGCAGACTATTCTTGGTTGGATGAGAAACTCAAGTTCCTTGATGACTACTCAGAAAAACATCATAACCTCGGTGCTCGCCATCAGGATAAAGCTAGGAATCGAGCTGATCGACATCTAGCAGAAGGGAAAGATTTCAGGAATTTCAATGAGGTCGATGATGGTGCCGATAGCGATTCGAGCTCCGATCTGTTCGAGCTCCAAAACTACGATTTAGGTATCTATTCAAGTGGTTTACCTGTCTATGAAACAACACATATGGACAGCATCAAGAGAGGAGCACCAATTTCCAATGGTGCACTATGAAACTATACATTTTCAACTTGTTGATGATGGGTTCCATTTGTTTCCATTGCCATTGTAGGCATTAGATTTTGCTTGTCTTTTTTTTTCTTCTTCCCTATTGCTAGCTTCTTTGAAAGTTCGTTGAATGCTTTTTCCCCTTTTTTTATTTTCTCTGTATGTACAGTTTGGAATGTTTGTTTGTCTTCACTTTCTCAATCTTCTTTTCTTTCTTTGGAGCTAGCATGGATCAAGGCAAAAAGAAAACCATTAAAAGTATCCCATAACCATTCTAGTGGTTCGCTTAGGTTGTGCCATGATTAATGGCCAAACATCAGAAGAAAAGGCCATCATCACATTGCATTATATGGATTAATATATTCTAATCTTTAACTTTTGGACCCTAATCAATCATAGGTTAACACATTAATTAATATTTCCTACCTGTACGTGTGCTTCATCTAAGCTTTTTCCTTCTCTCTCTTTCTTTTTTTTTTTTTTTTTTTGTTCCTTCCTATACTATTTTTTTTTTCATGGAAAACAAACAAAAAATCTATCTGCTGATTTTAAAGGGTCCCTTCATTTTTCAGCAAATTCAATGGAACTCACTTGAAAGCTACCAAGAATTCATAGAAAAAGAAGGGGGTAAAATTGATGTATGAATTTCATATCATAACAATACTGCATTTTCACCTAAAGCCCGAATAATTAAGATTTTGATTAAAAGCCACACAAAGCTGCTGTCTAATCAAACAACCAACATACAAAGGCAAGTATTGTTTATATACTAATATATTTTTGTAGTTAAAGCAAATGGACAAAAACCTTAACTACATGATCCATATAGATAAGTTATATCTTAAAACATATCATTGCTAATTATATGATCATTCCATAAATCTTTGCATACGCAAATAGTTTTATGCCTTTGGTTATGCCGGACCGCAACAAGTGAGTTGACTTTTAACATAATCAAATGATGGATTGGCGTAGTTAAAAGGGTAATCTAAAAGTGAGTTTTGTGTTCATTTGGAAACAAAATAAAAGCCTAAAGCTACATTGATGATGAAACCTATTGATAGCCTTTAGTAAGTATGATGCTGAAAATTTGATGTACAAAGAGCACCAAATAAAATAGCCTATAAGAAAGGGAATGATGCATACCGATATGGTACATTAGGCACCATAAGGATCCAGCATAGCCTGCAGGATGGGCCTGCCCTGTGATCTTTTATTCTTTTTTCAAAGTAAATGTGATTACCATATTTTGATTGAAGAGAAAGAGGAGACAAAGACAAAAGGTAAGCTTTGCTTTTAGGCAATGAAAAATCATTCTTTATAAAAAAAAAAAAAAAGCTGATATAACAAACGAACCAAGAGAAAAACGCAATCGAAAACTGCTATCGCTGCGAGATTAACTCCATTTATCCTTCCTTTTCAATCACCTAAAAAGTACCACCCGAGTGACCCGTCGCCAAGACGGTATCGGACCTTATTTCCGAGGCATGAAAAGGGACTTATCCAAAATGGTTTATGACCAAGTATGATTATTAGAACAATATCCAAATTATCCTGTAGAGAAATCATTATGTTACATGTTTATCCTAAACAACATAAACAGGCATCATGTGTTGTGTATTTGATGATATATTCTTTGGCTAATGATACATGAATTTTTTGGTTCATACCTTTTTCAATAGACATAACAATCAATGTTGGCTTCTCAAGCAAGGAATCAACTTTACTCATAGATATCAACGAAGCACTGATTCTGCTTACAAAGTAGCTGAAACTGAAATCATAAAAAAGGAATTGTTAGAGAAAGCAACAAATACAACTTGAAGCTTTTTTTTGCTTCTTCATACAGATTACAGGTACAGTTTCCAGAACACCCATTAAATAAATGATTATTATTATTTGTTAGTCTACCATAAGTTACAACAGTGTCTAATTGGCATGATAGTCAACTTTTGATGTATATAGTGACTCCAACAAGGGAATGTTGGGCCTGCAAATCTTGAAATTCGTGTGTTAGTTGGGACCTAAATGTGGGCAAAATGGTGGGTCTTTAAACCCAATATCTTTCGATATACTCTCACTTCATCTCTTGTTCTCTCATGTCACTGTCTCAAACACAATGGTACTAATCTCTCTCTTTTGGCGACTGTGACACATGTATTGCAAAACATTGAAAGAATATTTTCAGCCTCCTGTTAATGCAATTTATAATTTAGTTTAATGATATTTAATTAAAAATAAATCATAGCGGTTTATTTCAAAATATATTAAAAATGAAACTAAAAATAAAGCAGATATTAAAGAGTACAAGTCGGAATCAGCTTTTAGGCATAACGTATTTATTTAAGCATTAAACCCACACAGTCGTTGTTGTAGTGATAGAGTAGAGGCGGCCAAGCTAATAAAAAGCTTAAGAACCTTGCCAGATATTGCACCAACAAGCACTCCCCATTTCTGGTAAACGTTTCCTTTCCAACAAGCACTGCCATATACGGTTAGTTGTTGGCTGTCAATTTTTGGATTTTTCCAAACAAGTTGAAAATATTAGCACAAAATATTTGTTTTTAAATATAATATTCAAATAATTTCATATTTAAGATTGATTTCATTAAAAGGCAGATGAAGTAAATGATGTTATTTTAATAATTTCCCTTTAAAACAGCATGCAAATATTGCTTACATATTTTAGTTAGATATTTTTTATAAGATTTTATAATATGTATTTTTTTAATCATTTAAAAATTAATGTAATATTTTGAGGTGGATGGATTTTTTTTTAAAAGTAGAATTCATGTATTAAAATTATAAAAAGAAAATCAAATTTGGGGTAGAAAGTTTTTGGTTTGCTTAAATATCATAAAAGAGTTCTGGATGGTAAAATTAGGCCACCAAAATGTACTTTTCAGCAAGCAAAATCAATGCTAAAGAAGCCCTAAGTTAGGGCAATCTTGAAGACCCTAATTACATTTTATAATGACACTCATAATTATGTAGGAATCCACCACTTATAAATGTGGCCCCAATCAAATATTTTGATGGACCCACAATATATATATATATATATATACTTTTTATAAGAGATGTGGTAAGGGTTTGATTTTAAGTTTTTAAAACATGGTGAATATTTTATAAATTATTATTTGATATAAAATTCGTGAAAATTTTTAATTTTATAAATGGAGTTTAAAATTTGATATGTTGTTAAGTTGTATTTGAATAATAAATAAACAGGACATGTAATAAAATTTTAACTTTGTTTTATGGAGTTAAAATTTTTACCATTATGTATCGAATAATAATCCATATTTTATTACTATATTAATACCTTTTTTAAATAAATAAACAATTATATTATAAAGAGAAAAGAGTAGAAAGGTTTACAAAGAAAGAGAACAAACCACGAATATTATGTCAATTAACTTTCAACCTATGTAATTTTGCTATTCAACCAGTAACTTAATAGATCATGAAATATAATTTTTTGGGTAAAATACACCTAAGGACACGAAACTCTTAATTAGTTCACGTTTTAGTCACTTAACTTTAAAAAGTTACAAAATAACTACTGAACTATTTAAAAGTTTTCATCTAAGTCATTGGAATATTAAAATCGTTGTTGTACGACATTCTTCATTCGTGCTTGCTCCAATTGAAAACTCTTCTTCGAATTCTCTTTTATAGGTTTTTTTCATAAAACAACTTTGAAAATTACGAATTTGTTAATTAATTCCAAACAGCTTTATTCTTCAATATCTAATACTAACGTATGTTCTACTTGTTGATAGGTACTGATTCATTGTGCCAATGATTGAATTGTCACTTGGAACTCGATAGTTGAATTTAAAAAAAAAATCAATGACTTAAATTAAAAATTTAAATAATTCAATAACTTAAATAAAATTTTTAAATAATTTAATAATTATTTTACAACTTTAAAAATTTAAGTAAAAATATAAAAGTTAGGCATTTTTATTTAACATACCATGCCATTGTGGATGGATGGTACAATCACAATTGGAAAATGCAAAGTGAGTGGATTGTTTTTTCATAAAGCAAATTGCAGCTTTTGACTCACATTAATGGCTTTGGCATGGAGATTAGATTGTTGATGGCCTGATGGGGACATATGCACCTCCCTCATTGTGAGTGCTTCGTATATGGCTTTTTTTTTTCTTGATTTTTTTCTATAAGTTACTATATAATAATTAATAACATTTTAAAAATTTCGTTAGTAAAATTTAACTTGTTAATATTTATCTTGCATTTAGCTTTGATTAGAAAAATAATAATTTTAGTTCAATATTACTGTCAAGTTTAAGCGGCTCCAGCAATTAAGTGATCAATTAGCTTGACTTTGCCAACAAATCTAATTGAGCATTTTTACTTGTAATATATATTATTTTAATTAAATTTAAATTTGTTTGGAGAATAGTTTTTGAAGTGAGTGGTTTGTTAGGTAATTAATGTACCTTCAACAATTAAAAGTGTTATCTTTGTGTTGAGATTTTGGCTTTACCTTTCGTGGAGATTTATATACGGTTCATAAATAGTGTCATGATTGATAAAGATCGATACCTACAAGACTCGTGATAAATGTTAGTATTTGACGTGTAAATAATTATAGAGGTACTTGAGTGGGTAATAACTCAAACCACTAACTTGATCCTTATATACAACTTATAAGCAAACTTGGTACCACACAAAATCCTGACATAAATAATACTTTCGATTGTTAACGGTTTGAATTGACTTCCAAAAGACTACATTTCGAATTTTTTTAAAAAATAATTGATTTCCCGACAATAAAACTCAAATTCAAATAAAATATAAATGAATTTAAAATTAAATATAAATCAAGTTTTATTTTATTCAATAAATAAATCTAATTCAACGAAATTGAATAATCCAACTTTGTTAAACTCATAACCCTGTTATTTTGGCAGTATTCCCTCTCAGTTACCTTTTCTTTGCCTGTCAAAATCAGTGCATCTATTTTATCTTTTTAGTTCTCTTTTTTTTTTTTTTTTTCTTTTTTAGGCCGTTAATGGTAAAGGTTCATAAAATTATCTACAAGAAAAGCCTATGCCATTTTCTAACCTTATGAAGGAAGAAATATTAGTAGAAGCATTTAAATGGAAAAAAAAATTCAAATATTTTATTTTATTAAATTACTTTTTAAAACTTGATAAAAATATTATCTATATTAAACTTGAATTAGATTACATTGGAATCATATATATTAATTATATTGGATAATTATAATAAGAATCCATCATTATAAGTATTGAAATAAAAATTTTAATTTATTAATTTACACATAATGTTAAATCTAGAACTTAATAAAAAAAACCTCATTATATAGATTTGGTAAGCAATCAATGGTGGAGCTAGCGGTTGGTAGATACCCCAATCTCCCTTAAAATAATTTTTTTTTTATTTAAGTCATTTATAATTTATAAAATTTTAAATTAGTAATGATAGAATTGTACTTTGACCCCTAAAAACAATAAAATTTTGACTTAGTATTTTAGAAATTATAAAGATATAAACTATTAAAATGGTAAAATTATATTTTCACTATCATAAAAATATATAATTTAACTCCGACCCCAAATTTTCTTTTTTAACTTCACCAGTGCAAGCAACCTTTAGTATTGACCAAAACCTTCAATTATGGACTAATTGAGATATTGTAAAAAATATATTTAGTTGCTATTTTGTTAGGATATGACCAAATATCATTTAACTGATGCAATATTTTTAAGAAATATCATTAAACATATTTAAACTTCAAATTAGGATTTCTTATAAGAAGAAAAGTTATCAAAACCTTTAATACATATAGTATTGATTTTAAAGGGTTTTGTTTTTTTCGTGAATTTATAAAGTGATTTTATTGAAAATTTTAGTTTCTAAATAAAAAATAAGTTCATAATTTTTAGAAAGGTAAAACAATAACAAAGTAAAATTCGAACTCTTAACTTATGGTATGTAAGTCACTAACATGGTACTGCTTGTGGTAATATTCTCACTCATAATTATTTTATACTTTAGTGAATATAAATTCAAATCCAATCATACACAATTATACATGGTTCGTCTAATTAAAAGAGTAAAGTTAAAATATGATGTAAGTTTTTATATTATTTGGAATTGAATCTATGTTCTTTTATTTTTAGAAATTTAGGGTTTTTTTTAAAATTTTAAAATTCAAGTATAATTATTAATACTATTAAAATTATGTTGTTAAATTCAATTATATTGTTATAAAGTGAGTTTTTTTAATTTTAAAATGTAAAATTAATAAAAATAAAAATATTAAATTTTACAGTCAAATGCATGGGCATTGTAGAGCAAAAGTAAGAAAAGAGAGAAAAGAGAAAGGAGGGGGGTAGTTATCCATATGGCCGCACAGTGCACAATGGACAAGTTGTTGCGGTGAGAGAAGAGTGAATGACCATACCCTTTTGCCTGTGGCTGCCATTTCAATTTCATGGAACATTTATAAAACCATTCATATAAATGTAAAGTTGGTTGTCAGGTTCCAGTGCCTCATTGTCTGGTGTGCCCGCTTTCTGCCTTTTCTTTTATACGGACACGTGTGAACTCACCAAAATGTACATGTGTCAAGCAGGGTCTTGTCATATCTCAAATATTAGATATCTTACCCCTACAAAAAAGAAAATTTCAATATATATTGGAATTAATTTCATTTGTCACTGACATTTGCCCCCCATTTTCCAGCTAAAAAGCTTTCACTAACAACCCACCAACACTGTGACTGTGAGTAGACCATATCTCCATTTTCATTTTCACTGTCTTGTTATCTAAGAAACAGCTGTCATGAATTCTTTTTCATACAATTCATCCTCTTTTTGTCTTTTTATTTTCAGTTAAATTTAATCAATTTTCAATTTTATTTCAATGGTGTGATACCCATGTCCTTTTCCTTTTTCAAGCAGGGTTAAGGAAAAATAATTAATAATTCTAATTCAAATAGATTATTTTTTAATATCTTATTATTTAATCCCATTTATAGAGTTTAAAAACTTTATTAGTGTATCAAATTTTTTAAAAATATAATATAATTTTATATTTTTATAAAGATAAATTAAAATTATTATATATAAAAAACTAATAAATTAAATTAAACTAAATCATTAAAATTTAATTTAATTCAAATTAATTATTTTTTATATTCCATTCCAATGTAATTTCTAACCAAAATAGCGCAATAAAAATCATTTTTTTTCTTAAAATTAAACTGTTATCAGACCCCTAATTTGAAGGTATCCAACCAGTTGACATTCAAGAAGTTAGGTTGAGTGTTTTAAGACAATAAGTAATTTTAATTATAAGAAAGAAGTGACAAGAACAAATTTGTCTCCTTATGAATTTCACTATCAAATTTAAAAAATTCACGACAATCAAACACGATGATGATGTTGTTAAGGAATCTTCACATCCCAAAACGTTCAGAATAGTCAATGGCTACCAAATATTACTGTTTAGGTATCTATAATTATAGATATTATTGATTGTGAAAATATATTCGAGCTTAGAATAAAACAAATCTCGATAAAACTCTTATATGATGAGAATTAAATCAAAATAAATTTAGAAAGAATTAAGACATGATTGAAACATAGTGAAACTCGATCATATGATTTCTGTTTATGCAAGTCTCAACAAGGGAGGAGCTAGATAGGAGAAGGTGATGGTGCAAAGGAGGCCAGTTCACTTAAATAGGCAAAAAGTCGAAGATAGACAAGAAGAGAAGGAAGGCTATTGTGAGGGCTGGGAGGATTGTATGCTAAGAGTAAGAGCTCAAGCTTGCTAATGGGGGAGATCATTTTTCCTTCTATTTGGAGGGTATTTATAGGAAAAGTCCTCTTGTCTAGTAACAGTGATGTGACAAGTTGTTATAAAGGGGTTGCCATCATGGAATACATGGGGACGTACATAGTAGGACCCATTTGTTATTCGTTTTAAGGAAGTACGAAGTTGTTATACTTAAGTGGACCTTAATAGTCCCTAAAGAGAGTGTTCACATTGAAAAGCTGATGACTTGAGCATAGTAACAGGTAGTCTGATGAAAGGGGATGTTTTCTCTATTAATGGGTGGTGTCATGATGGATGGCTAAACTAGGAGGCTATGTAACACCCCTAACCCGTAACCGTCACCGAAACAGGGTTATAGAGTATTAACGAAGTTTACAAAACAAATACAGATAATTCATATCATTTACTATTCATATCCAAAAATAATCATACTATCCCTTGAATGGACCTTTGAGACCCAATTTAAACATTCGAATCAAGTTGGGACTAAATCAGAATCTAGGAGAATTTTTCGCAAAATTTAAATTTTTTTCTTTAATATAAGGGTCACACGCCCGTGTGAGTAGTCTGTGTAGCTCACACGACCAAGTGACATGCCCATGTCTCAGGTTATGTCGGTATTCAATGTGAGGCACACGGCCGTGTCCCAACCCGTGTCCTTACCCGTGTAACTCTCTGACTTGTGCCACATGGCCACACGCCCGTGTGCTAGGTCGTGTGGTCAATTTAAATTTCACAAATTAGGTGCAGGTTTCACACAGCCAAGACACATGCCTGTGTCTCTGCCCGTGTGCCCAATTTCGAGCATACTGTTTCTCAATTTTAAGATGCAAGGGACACACGACCAAATCACATGCCTATGTGCCAGGCCATATGTCACACACGGTCAAGACACACACCCGTAAGTCTACTCGTGTGGACAAAATAAAATCATTTCTTAGCCTTATTTCTCACTCAACTTTAACCTTCAACCTACAATAACATTTGCATACATTTGCTAACCAATTCAAGTCATATAAATCAAACAAACATCAGTAACATGTATGAAATAGCATCAAATATTCATATGATCAAACTTATCTTCTTGCAATGATTTATATTTTACCCTAATTCAATTTAACCAAACCACATACATATAAGCTAAACATGATATATATAACCTTATAATAACATACCAAAACAATCCATTTTTAGCCATTCCAATGGCTAAATTACAAACAACTATTTACATGCCAACATAGACCAAGTTAACCTATACATGTCATTATATCAAAATAAGATTACTTTTAACCAAAACAAGCTGGAGGATAGTGTGATGATACTCTGACCGATCTCCAACCTTTACGAGCTTCCGAGCACTATAAAACAGAGAAAAGAAAACCTAGTAAGCATTTAATGCTTAGTAAGTTCGTATAACAGGAATTTAGCTTACCATATATTTACATTTAAGATAAGCATACAATAATGCATCCAAGCAATTTGGTTTATAGCCTAAAAACAGAACTTCACCAATCATGTTAGTCAAGTAATTCATATAATACCAAGAACATGGATGAGCTCATCATTTAATGTCTTTCATATACATATGCTTTCCATAACATTTTTCCATATTACATGTACACTTTAATGAAAAATCATTTCAAATTCAATTTAGCCATGTCAGAACTTTACCCATTGAATTTATTTGAAATACCGATGGATACACTCATATAGTACACTTTAGTGTACACTACTATAATTTGTCAATTCATTTCCAGGGGTACCCAATTAGGGCACATAATTGGGAAGCACATTCTTGAGCCATATAACGGAAAGTTCACACAGAACCATTTCGGGAAGCTCATAAAGAGCCTATCGGGAAGCTTATCTGGGCTATATAACGGGAAGCTCATAAGATCCATAATAGGGAAGTTCACAAAGAACCATATCGAGAAGCTTCGGATAGCCAATATTGGGAAGTTCAAGCGAGCATTATCAAGAAGCTCATAAAGAGCCAATTTAACGGGAAGCTCACAAAGAGCCTTTAATCGGGATGCTCATAAGAGCTAAGGTGTGTCCACAACAAATGTAGGATCATAATCTATCGGGACGCTCTGAAGAGCTATAACGGGAAGCTCGCTGATCCATATAATGGGAAGCCCGAGAGGCTAATAACGGGATGCTCTTTCGAGCTATGTTGTGTCCGCAACATATGCAGGACCATAACCAATACGGGAAATTTTGTATCCATTGAACTTCATTTATTCAATCGGGACTTAATGTTTGTCAGGCATTTTCGGATATAAGATTAATTTCATATACATAGCAACATTACAATCATATTCATAGAATTCAATTAATACATATGAATTCTCAATTTAGTTACACGAATTTACATCGATACTTGTTCATATACGAATTCTACTAATCTGAAACTTTTTGTTTTCCTCGGTCCAATTTCGTATTTGGTCTTTCCGAATCTATATAAATAAATTTAACCATCAATTTAATACAATTCATATTCAATTGGATTCAATTTACACTCTAGGAAAAATTACCATTTTGCCTCTATACTTTTCATAAATTCTAATTTCGTTCCTAGGCTCAGAAAAATGCAATTCATGCAATTGAATCCTTATTCCAAGCCTAATCGAAATTTTCATATAACATTTATAGCAGTTTTATTTCAAAAAATTCAGAATTTTTCCATGGGTTTTACCACTTTTTAATTTAGTCCCTAAATCATGATTTCATCAAAATTCTCTTTGTAAAAGTTATTTATCTATCAACAACCTTTCATTTTCTACCATAAATTTTAAATTTTCAGCATATTCATCCATGAAAAAATTTCTATACTTTGATATCTTTTCAAATTAATCCCCAAAATAGATAGATTAAACTATCCCCAATCTCAAAAATATAGAAATGACTAAAAACGGGACAAGAAAACATACCTAATTAAACTTGATTAGTTTTCTTTCTCTCTCCTAGGGTTTCCATGCAAATTTTGGGGAAGATGATGAAAAATAAGATGATATTTTCTATTATCATCTTTTAATTATTTTGATTTCCAATTTAATCATTAGCCTTTTCTAATTTTTCCATGGATGAATCACTAAAAATATCTATTAACTTTTCTTTAATGGTGTAATTACCATATAAGAACCTTTTATTTTGAATTCCATAGCTATTTGATCCTTTTAGCTACTAAAATTCAACTTTTGCATTTTATGCAATTTGGTCCTTTCCATAATTAAACACATAATCGATAAAATTTTCTTATCAGAATTTTCATATGACATTCCTATCATAATGCAGACCATGCAATAATATTAAAATAAATTTTCTTTCTGGCTCGGATTTGTGGTCCCGAAACCACTATTCCGATTTAACTAAAAATGGGCTGTTACAGGTTAGGCAGCTTAGGATGAATTGAGGAACGGGAAGTGAGAAACCATCTTCAAGTATCCACTAGTGTCTTCTAAAAGTGCCACGTGTCTAGCCCAAATGTGAATGTAGTAATGATGAAACTTAAATCAAAATAAATCTAAAAAGAACTAACACATGATTGAAACATGGTCAAACTCATCCATATGATTTCAATTTTTCCAAAGTTTCAACTTTGGTATTAAGCCAAATGATTCATTGACTTCTATATCCTTTAATTCATGCACCCAACACACATTTATTAATTTGAAATTCTTGATTAAATTTGTTGTCACGAATTAAATGTACACCAACTCAATTAAGTAAAAGATAAAAAAATATTAAAAAATATAACTTATTAATAATGTTATATAAATAATTTTATTTTAAAAAACAAAATAAAATACCACCATCTTACGTTTACTCATGAAAATTTCTTTTCATAAAAACGGTTTACATTTTCTATTACTTTATCAATAATTTTTAATTTTTTCAAATAATAATCATTAAGCATTTTGCATAATTTTTATTTTTCACTCGCACACTGAATGTATCATAAGACTAGCATGTATAAATGAGTAAATAAAAGTTGTTGGGACCTCAAGTTGTTAATTACATAAATTGTCAACTAAGAATGGAAATGCTTGACTGCAGTAGCCTACGGTTTGACATTGCGAGAAACTATGTAAACAAAGTAATAAAGAATACGAGAGTTTGTTTACACAGTTTGGTTTCCTTATATCTATGGAGCATAGCTTAATGAGTAACTCCCATTATTTTTAATCCACAATACAACATGTTAATCACACTATATCACTCTCCAAGTATAAAGATCTCACATTTGTATATAAAGACTAGAACACTCACCATTAAATCCCTCCTAAAAATTTATACTATAAGCACCTAAGGTTTACAATTCAATTACACTTATAAAAAGTTCCTCAATGAACAAAAACAAAGTGTCTCAATATACTCTCATACATAACATATATTAAGTCTTGGCTTGCTAACATACTAGTGATTGGGTACAAAGAAACTCCTTGAATTTCGTAGCTGCAAAATAACAAAGATAAAACTAATAAAGTCTAATAAAACACAATCTGATGGAGATAAAATCTTCTAGTAAAACAACAACTCAATCCACATAAATCTCCACAATTCAGGGGTTGTCTTGATTCAATCCAACCCAATCTTCATAAGTAATGGATTGGTTTCCATAGATAAGCTTTTATATCTTCAGAGCATCAAGTTATTTAATATCCCAAAGATTTTACTTTATTAAATTTCCAATTCAAATATGGCAAGTTTTGCTTCACTATCTCAATGATGGATTGTAGGGGGCACTTCTGAGTGCCCCTAAGAACATTACTTCACAGTTTACCTCAACAAAAAAGATAAGTTCTCATTCTTTTATTATTTTCTATTATCTTCCAGCACTATTTCAAATATAAATGACTTGAAAATTGCAATGTGTCCAAAATAAATCAAATTTGTTACACTGTTATATTTTACTAATATTATTAGTTATATATGCACTACATTGCTTTAAGTTCAATCTCTTGTATTGTGTTAAACTCTTTAGGACCAAAATCATCATTATGGTCGAATCAATAGTTCATAAAGCCTATATAAACCCATGTGTTCTCATTTTTTTTCCTTTAATCCTATAGGATAAGATGGAGTAGGGTTTTTTTCACTTTACAATGCTTCCTTTAATTAGGTTCACTTTCTTTTTAATTTCCCTAGTATGAGTACTTTAGCATGGAATTGCCATGGTTATGTCGACCCAAGGCCATTAGGGCTTTTAAGGAGATTAAAGGACTCCATCACCCATCTTATTGGAAATGAAAAGGAAGAAGAGAAAAATGACATTGTTGTGAAATAAGTTAAACTTCTCCTAAGGTTATTATGTAAAATCAAGTGACCAATCTAAGGGCATGTGCCTGCTAATGCCATGTTAGACATCATCAAATCATCAAATAAATATTGAATCATCAACCATCTTAGGTCATACAGATAAATGACAATGTACTTTTGTCTATGAAAGCCCTTCCATAATAGACAATGAGTAAAAGGTCAATATGTTGACGTAAAATAGGTCACAAGTTTCAATGAATGAATAATAAATAGTAGTCCGTTTGATCTTGAAATTATGGGAAGAGATTTCACTTGATCAAATTTGTGAAACTTAACATTGATGTAACGCCCCACGCTAGACCTGTCCGTTAGATCTGGGTATTGAGCGTCACAAATAAACCTATACTTAATAATTTCTAATTGGACTGCATTAAAATAGTTTAAAAATAAATTATCTATTAATGAAATTAAAAAAAAAATTCTTACAACTAAGGCTTGGAGCCACTTAATGCTTAGCCTTTTACATTCTTATCTCTAATCTGACTATTTAATTACAATGGGCCTCTTACAACACCTATCAAGAATAACTATTTATTTGCCAAATTCTAAGGGTGTTATCCAAATACGACATAAAAAACTTATGGGTGAAGCCTCCAGTGGTACCATCTTCCTACGCGCATTACTGTAACTGCCTATGATCTCTGATCTCACATCGTCTGGCTTGGTCCCTCCTCGAAGTCCTCGATCAACCTTGTAATCCTGCAAACACCATACAATTACTGTAAGTTCAAATAAACTTAGTGAGTTTCTTCACCACATCACAATAACCCTACCACACAAGGATAATGAATGTAAAATAAACTATCATAAATAAAATACTCTCTACTTCTCACAATAAGATTACTTCGTCAGTGTGGCAAACTTCACCCTATTCTCTAAGCTACTCGTCTCACTACCCAACCTTCCTCTGGTCGAACTCTCCACTAGACCATGTTCTGGACACCTCGCCTTTATTCAATGGGTCCTATCCATACTTCTTATTTACACTTTTTTACTTTCTTACACCTTCCTCTTTATATGGGGAGTGTGTTAAACTTAACCTGGCTCGATTGATTTCCCAATATGAACCTTGATGATAGATTTTTTAACAATTCACCTAAGGATTCTTGAAGTATACATTCCTTAGCAAACTTGGACGAACCATTCCTTGACGAACTCCCTATTCCTTTACTCTAGTCCTGAAGGACTTGTTAACATTTCTTTACTGTGTTGACTTCGGAAGTCCTCACTATTTTGGTGAACCTATTCTCATTCTGCCTTAGGGTTTACAATGGTGAAACTACATCCAGTGGCTAACCCCTCATAATAGCCCTTACTTAGGATCTTCACCCGCTTCATACTCGCAGGTCAACCTATCCTGTTAGACAAACATATTGTCGCCCATGCGACTATAAGGGTCTATCCTCTCACCTGCTCGTCTCATCCATACGGACCTATCTTTTACTGCGATGTTCATAAATAAATTCTGTTCAAAACATTCACAATATCCCTTATAAGGCTCTACGAGACCTTAAAACAAGCTTAAAAGTGGTTCAAGACTAAACCGATAATATTTTCAAACTTAGGGAAACTTATAAAATTTTTAAACATTTAAGGGTCACACGCCCATGTGAACAGGCCGTGTGCATCACACGATCACCAGACACACCTGTGTCACAGGCCATATGAAAATAGGGTACTGACTTGCACCACATGGCCGAAAACATGCTTGTGTGCCATGGCCTTGGGAAAACTCAGGAGGTTACTGGCTTGGGTCACACGGCCGGCCACACGCCCATGTGCCAGCCCGTGTGCCACACACAACCAGTAGACATGTAACAACCCAGTTTTAGCTAAATTGGAATAGTGGTTTTAGGACCACAAATTCGAGGTCATAAAATTATTTTAATATTATTTTTATGTTTATAGCATGAAATTATATATGTGTGAAAATTCCGTGTAACACCCCCAACCCCAAGCCGTTACCAGTTTAGGGCTACGAGGTATTACCGGACTTATACACTAATATTTATACAAAATTGAGTCGTAAACTTTACATTCTAAATCAATATTCATCAAACTTTATCATAAAGTCCCTAATATGGGCCTACGGGGCCCAATGCATGCTTTAGAAGTAATTCGGGATTAAACCGGCAACTTTGGAAACTTTACCTTGAAGATAGGGCACATGCCCGTGTGGCCTGGAACATGCCCGTGTGGCCTGCCCGTGGGGCTCAACATGGCCGTAGGGCCAGGCCATGGGCAGATTTTGCCAAATTCACACAGCCTGGGCACACGTCCATGCGACTTGGCTGTGTGAAAACATGGTATTTTACCATTTTTGAGCTATTTTCACTTGCTAAACACATCTATTTCATGTCCAAACATTTACTAATAGTCCTTAAATCAAATATCATTCATTATGCCCTTCAAACTTAGCAAATACTTATTCATTCACTTAAATACCTCTTAAGAATCATGTACCACAATTCATATCAAAATTATACAACATTATCATACTAGTCAAACTCATGTAAGTTTAACTTCCAAAATATGCATATTTCATACCATGCTTCAACAACTTTCATATTTATACACTATTATAAACAAAATAACACCTTAACAACCTAGGTACATGCCATTTACCAAAAGAAAAGTATTCACCACTTTGAGCCCGAAATTGGCTTGGATGCTGAGTCCTTAACTTTCTTTTGTACCTAACCTACGCACGGAAACAACCGTACGCTGAGTATGCCTTAGTGGTATTTCTATAAACTGAAAACTTAAAAGTATAAGGAAAATAACATTTACTTAAGTCATATAACAATCATAGTAAACTTATAAATCGTTAAAATAACAATATTCATCATTCATACTTGCGTTCGAGCTTTAAACTTGTAACTTCATGATCTCTATAATTCAGTTACTCAATTTTATTTCATAACTTATGAATCTTACCATTTAATTCGATCTACATTCATTGTCCATTAGTACCCTTCACTTCAACAGTCCACAGTCAATATAACATTTAGTAACAGTCAATATTCAATAAATCATAACTTAATAACAGTCATTCTTTAATAATTTTGGTTACCCCTATTAACATAACTCGGACCTGACGGATACACGGACCCAAATCCAACTCACACACCAGGGATGTAATACAGTGTTTCATCAGCTGAAGCCGAAATACACCGTAAGTGGTAATTGATCTCGACCACCAGTACACATAGTACCTTATCGGAACAAATCCAAACAAACACACGATCATAGTTACGTCATGAGTACCTCTTCGGAACGAATCCGGAACAGTCACAGTCTGGCGACACATAAAGTGTCTCATCGACACAGAGTCAGAATATCCCTAACTCCACTGATCCTATGGCATGCCAAATATATCTGACTAGCCCGACATTGTTAATAGGGATTTCAGTCAACTTTCAAATTTTCAAATTTCCATTCTTAATTTAATTTTACTTCTTTTCAATACTTTTCCATAATAGTTCACATGTAATTCAATTTCAATACAATAGTAGTAATAGATTCCATCATATTATTCATATACATTCTAACTACAAAAATAACAATTACATTGTATTAAAACATTAAGCATAGTTTATAGAAATACAAATCGAATTTCTCGAGTTTACTCGATATCCTCGTTCACTTTTTCCTTTCCCTTTTTCGATGATGTTTCCGGTGCTACGTTGGCTACATAAAATTTAACATTTAAAATTATCAATATATATTATTTAACAACACATTCTCTAATTTCTATGTATCTTTTACTTAAATTTCAATTTAGTCCTTCCACCATAACCATTCTTTTTCTTCAAAATAAATCCTATATTTTCATTCAATTATCATTTTTAACTATTCCAACTCTTAAATTTCAGCATAAAACACTAATTATAACATCTTCTCAATTCAATCCCTATTATTGCAAAACCTATATTTTCTTTCACAATTTAATCCTTCTCACACTTCTAACTTAAATTTCCATCAAATTAACACTTAATTCTTCCATTTATTCAACTTAATCAATATTTAAAAATTCAATAACTTTCTAAATTTCAACATAACTCAAGTACTATTCTTTCCTAGGATTCCATAGACATCAAAAATTACAAGAAAATGGATCAAATTGACTTACCAATCAAGCTTGGAACTCTAAAACCCTAAATTTTCCTTTTCTTTTTCTTTTCCTTTTTCTTTCTTTCTTTCCCTGCTCTGTTTCATTTTCATTCATTCTTTTATTTAATTACTTTATTATATTATAACTATTATATTATATTTTAAATTATAATTATTATTTCTTAAATATTAAGTAAATACATATATGTTCATACATTTGTACCAATTAAAATAATACACATGTATTTATACTTACCACACACTTGTCACATAAGGCTTATTTGCTAATTTAATCCCTTAAATTTTATATAGTTTATAATTAAACCTTCATACTTTATTCAATCTAGTCCTTTCACTAAATTAGCTTTAATTCAAGCTAATTCACTTAACCAAAGTCTAATTAACTACACTATTAGCTTTGTAAATATTTCTAATAAATATTTACGAATTTATTTTACAAAAATTATAACTCGAAACTCAATTTTTGATGACCTTAAAATTTGGGTCGTTACATTCTGTGTGTTAATTTTATCGTTTAAGTGGTTAATTTGAGAAAAGGACTTAATCGCGTAAAATGCAAAAGTTACATTCTATTTGTTAAAGGTGTCTATTTGCTATGGATTATTTAATGTGAAGTCCTTATATTGTAAATAGACCATTTATAGTGGGAATGGACATAAATGGACATGTATTTGATGTTTATTAAATGTTTATTATTAAGGTTAAAATTGTAAATTGGTTAGTTAAGTTATATTAATTAAAACAAAAGCCAAATTAAACTTTATTTCTTTCTTTCTTGGTCGAATATTGATGAAAAGAAAAGCCATGGATGTGTTTTAGGGTTTGGTCAATTGGAAGCTTAATTGGTAAGTGTTTTTAGCTCGATTTTTGATGATTTCTATGTTTTTGTGATCGTTGCTTTGAATACTAGCTAACCCGTACCCTATTTTCTGAAATTGTTGATAATTTTTTGAAGTGCCATTATTGAAATTATGAGCTTTGTGATGTTTAATAATAGATTATGAAGGTTTAATGATATATATACATGTTTTGTAAAGTGATTTTTGACAAAAATGTCAATTAGGAATTAATTTGAGAAAAGTGTAAATTGAGGGGTTAAATTGTGAAATAAATGAAAAAATGGGCTATTAGGGACCTATAGAGAATTCAGCAAAGCATTGGTCACATTGAATTTTGTGTATTTATGAAATAGGGACTAAATTGAATAAATGTGTAACTTTAGGGGCTAAAGTGTAAAAATTCCCAAATATGTGTTTGTAGACTAAATTGAAAGATTATGTGATTAATTGAGTTGAATTTGTTATAATATAGATCAAGATAAGAGGAACCCAAACTTAGGTCGAGGCAAGAACAAAGTACTCGACTAATCGACTAGTTTCGTCGTTTTTACGTCTGAGGTAAGTTCGTACATGATAAATATTGTTACAATTATGTTTCAAATGATTTAATATCGCATAAATTATATATACGAGACTATGGTTGAGTATGATGACAAATTGATTATGTTTGGCACTTAGTGTGCGTTTCGAGATAGTTTTGGCTATATAAAGCACTTAGTGTGCGTGTTGGGATAGCTTCGGCTATATAAAGCACTTAGTGTGCGATGCTGAGATAGCTTCGGCTATGAAAGACACTTAGTATGCGAGATTATAATTGCTTCAGCTATGCTTTGGCACTTAGTGTGCGAGATATCGAGTATTCGTCAGTATCATGTAAAGGTAAGAGTTCGATATGAGTTTGTACAGGTATGTACATATAAAGCATGAAATCCAAATAGAAGAAGTTCTGATCTTGTTCATAAACACTTAGTAAGAATGAGCAAAGTTTGTTGGTCATCATTTTTTAGATATCTATTAGTATGAACTAATGATTTCTAAATTATGAACTGTTGAGTATATTTAGTATGAACTTACTAAGCTATGAAGCTTACTGTGTGTTATTTGTCTATGTTTTATAGATTATCGAAGCTAGCTTGGACTCGGGGATCGTCAGGAAACGTCATCACACTATCGATCATTTTGTTGGTACTTTTGAATCTTTGTATATATGGTATATGACATGTATAGGCTAGTGTCTTATTGGTATGTTTTGAGTTATGATTTAGCCATGAGATTTGACTTGTAAATGTTGGTGTGTATGGCCATTTAAGTTGGCTTGAATTATGTGTTTGGAAAATGACATATATGTGATGTAAATAATGCCTTATATGTTGGCTTGCTTAGTATGTTCAAGTGTTCGCTATTTTGGATAGTTATAAGTTATGTGATTTATAGACGATGAATTAATATGTTTGAGAGGTATGATTTAGTTGATGGAAAGGTGATGAAATGCATTTATAAGATATGTGATTTTTGATGATTTTAGTATAATGATATGGTATGTTTTGAATGTGGAATTTGAGTAGTAAAAATGGTCGATGATAGTTGGTATGATATGTGTATAAATTGACATGTTGTGGCTTCTTATAAGTGTAATGAAATGGTATCATTTGGTTGATAGGTGTGCACGAGAAAAGGGTGGAAAATTGGCTTTACAAATGGCTTATTTTTGTCCACACAGGCAGAGACACGAGCGTGTGTCTCAGCCGTGTACGACACATGATTATGTTACACGGCAGTGTGTCCCCTGGGGTACCCTTTCGAATTAAGTCAGTATACCCTACAGTTTTGACACGGCCTAGACAAACGGGCTTGTCTATTGGCCGTGTGAGACACACAGCCTTAGCACATGGGCGTGTGTGGTCATTTCGAAAGGTACACGAGTTTGGCACACGGGCGTGTGGTCGACCGTGTGGTCCTAGTCAGTATGTATGCCCTATTTTCGCACGGCCTGTGACATGGGCGTGTCTGGTAGCTGTGTTAGGCACACGACTTGTTCACATGGGCGTGTGACCCTCAAATCAAAATTTTTTTTCTAAGTTTCCCAAAGTTTGTAAATGTTATTGGTTTAGTCCCGAACCACTTTTAAGCATGCTTTAAGGACTTGTAAAGCCTTATGTGACATTATGAATGAGATGAATGGAATTTAATTATGATTTCTCAAATGTATGATTTAGGTTGTGGTTGATCGGTAACGCCTCGTAACCCTATTTCAGCGTCGAATACGGGTTAGGGGTGTTACAAGACACGCCCGTGTGTCTAGGCCGTGTCAAATCTATAGGGTATACTAACTTAATTCCGAAGGGTACCCCAGGGGACACACGGCCATGTAGCATGACCGTGTGTTGCACACGGCTGAGACACACGCCCGTGTCTCTACCCGTATGGACAAAAATAGGCCATTTGAAAAGCCAATTTGCCACCCTACTCTCAAGCACACATAGCAACCAAATTGGTACCTATAACACCCCTTACCCGTGTCCTACGCCGGGATAGGGTACGAGGCATTATTGGACTTAAACATAAACAATCATGCAAACTGGGCCATAAAATTTTGTTCATATTTTAAAACATTCAATCACATGCACATAGTCCCTTATTTGGGTTTACGAAGCCTAAAACATACTTTAGAAAGGGTTCGGGACTAAATTGAGAACGTTGGTATGCTCTGGGAAAAACTTAGAAATTTTTCTCATAAAACAGGGTCACACGTCCGTGTAGACACATGGGCACGCCAATGTGCCATCAACACGCCCGTGTCTTCAGGCCGTGTAACTCTCTTTTTATGACATCAACAAATAAATTGAACCACACGGCCAGGCCACACGCCCATGTCACCGAACCGTGTCCCTTACACGGTTGAGACAGACGGCCGTGTCTCTGCTCGTGTAGCCAACACTTAGACTATTTTTCAAGCCTTCGTGTTACCCTTAATTCCACATCTCATTACACATATTAATGACACATTTCATAGCATCATTTTAATAATTTATCCTCCTTCATTAAGATATATTCTTAACATTAACATGTCATCATTCACGTATTTCGCATACTCGTGCAATATCAAGTCTAGATGCAACCATCCCATATCTATTAGTCTTACCATTGCACCACCTATACTAATAATCTAGAATTATCCACTTATCACTTATTTCATTAGACCTTAAGCATTCAAGTTCAATCAACATCATCATCTTATTTCCATATCATGCACTTTCTTATAGCAATGACTGATTCGATTGGTCATGAAGCATTCATCATACACACATGTTATACACCAATCATGCTTTTTCAACAAGCATATTCACATCACAAGCATTAGAACTTAGTATGGATAAATAGGCTTACAAGCCATAACCATTATAAGCCACATCTTATGACTATATACAATGAATCAATATAAGCCAATACATTTGGCTAAACATAACATCTATCATAAAACTAAGTCCCTATACATGCTACTCACTTGAAACTGCTAGTATATATATGTTGATACTCCAAAGGTGATACCTCGATAGTGTTATGCTGCCTCTGACGATCTCCAACCCTGAGCCAACCTGACAAAACTAAAAGAAATAGAAAGGAGGGAGTAAGCTTTACGCTTAGTAAGCTCGCATGAAAAATAATAAGCAATGTAATAACATGCTATTTTCAAATTCTTTCTATTTATTCAAAGTCTAATTAAGCTATTTTCTCGGTCACAGTCATTAAATTATTTATATCTAGAGCTAAGGAACTCCAAATTAAGATATAATAATTTTCCCTGAAACTAGACTCACATATCTTCTCATCTTAAAATTTTTAGAATTTTTGGTCTAGCCAATAAGTACAGTTTATTCTTTAAAGTCTCCCTTGTTTCACTGTTTGATAGCTCCGACCTTTCTTCACTAAAATTTATTCATCTCTTAGTACGGGATTCAGATAATATTCCCGTCTGATTCTATTGAAAATAGACTCATTAAGAGCTTATTCATATGAATTCTAACCTATATTTATTTTTTTAAAATTTCTAGTGATTTTCCCAATTCAGAATAGGGGATTCCAAACTCATTTTGACTCTGTCTAACAAGAATTCAAATATCTCATAATATTAAATTCTTTTGCTTATACCGTTTCTTCTATGTGAAACTAGACTCAATAGGATTTCATTTCATATTTAATTCAGCCTTTAATTCGACTTCCACAATTTTTGGTAGATTTTCAAATTAAGGCTACTGCTGCTGTCCAAACTGTTTTAGTACAATATTATGATGACCGTCACAAGATTTTCATGAAATTACTCTCATAAGTATCACTCATTCATTTTCATTCTTATCACAAGTCCACGGGTTTTGAGTACTTACCTATGCTATCATTTAGCACAACACTCGTCCAAACATGACAATTCATATGCATCATAATAGTATCATATAACATAAATGAGTTTATCATGGCAAGAACCTTTTATTTCATTTCTCATATTAATCTTATTGAATTTCTCAGAATCTCGATGGATATCCCATTCATCGTCAATTCATACAAGTGATCATTTTAAGTACACACCCCCGCGAACCTCGCTCTTACAGCGGGATTACTAGTCCATGCTAAATCCCCCGTAATATAAACTCATAGAGTATCGTCAAGATTACCAGTCTAGGCTAAATCCTTTGCAACGACATATACTCTAATGAGCTCGGATCTGAATTACCAGTCCAGGCTAAATTCAGATCCTAATCAGATTACCCATTCGGGCTAAATCCATTTCAGTACACATATTCTTCGGGAGGCTAGATCACTTTACAAGTTCATGTTTGTCAATTCGTATTTTCCCCTTCTAAAGAGCACACTCCCGCAAACCTCCTTTCTTACAGCGGGATTACCAGCCCAGGCTAAATCCCCTGTAATTACATATACTCAAATGAGATCAGATTTGAATTACCAGTCTAGGCTAAATTCAGATCCTAATAAGATTACTTGTCCAGGCTAAATCCGTTTACACATATTCTTCGGGAGGGCTATATAGGGATTGGATCACCCGTCCGGGCTAGATCCTTTTTACCATCAATTTCTTTTCGAGAAATCCATCGAATATCCTATTTCATTCAACGTAGATTTTTCTTCCTCTTATTATCAATTATCTCAATGTTTCATAAATTTTCATACAATGAGCATTCAAATAATATTCTTATCAAGAGCATACATTTATCATCTAATCATCATTTAAGTAATTAACATACCTCACACAGTGTATTTACTTGCAAATGGACTTACCTTCCTTTTCACTCTTTCAAAAGTTATCCAACTTAATAAAACATCTTGTTATATTAAATTCTCAATATATTCAACTATTATATAGCAAGCCATCAATGATTGAACCATCAAACATTTCATGTGCTACTAGTCATATATCATTGTTCTCACAAATTTTATATACCATTCTTTTATCATTTTTCAATATATTAAATCATGCCATTCATGCAATAATAATATAGAATTTTCAATTCAAATATAGCATTGCAATATTATTGACACACGAACTTACCTCGACACCAAAAAGGCAAAAAAAACCCTAACTGTCGATTTTCCATTTTTCACCCGATCTAGGTCCAATCCTCGTTTTCCTTTATCTATAATATCACATTTAGTTTAATTATTAGTCACATTATTTAATGTGATCCAAAAATTATATTTTGGCAAAATTACGTTTTGCCCCTAAGTTTTGTCGAAATTACACTTTTGCCCCTAGGCTCGTAAAGTGATTTTTATTCAATTTTCTCACTCTATAGGCCTAGCCGAACCATTTTCATAACTATAGAAAACTATAATTCTCATCAAAACACCATTTTATACCATTTTTACAACTTTTACAAAAGGGTTCTTTCGGACGTTTTCATCGAAAATCGCTTAGTAAAAGTCGTTCACTTAACACCAACATTCATTTTCTACTATTAGACATCAAAATGCATGCATGCCACATATGGGTCAATTTTTAAACATGAACCCTAGCTCAAATAAATGGTAGAAATAGCTAGATCTTGTTACGAGAATTTCAAAAATGTAAAAATCATTAAAAATGGGGCTAGAACGGACTTACAATCGAGCTTGGAAGCTTGAAAAACCGTAACTATGTCTTCTCCATACAAGTTTTGGCCATGGGGTAGAAGATGGACAAAAATTGGCTTTTAATTTGGTTTTTAATTCATTTTAATTACTAAATGACCAAAATGCCCCTAACTTAAAAATATTCTATTTCACCTATTTCATGTCCATTTTGGTCCAATAAATTAACCAATGGTCTAATTACCATATAAAGACCTCCAATTTAAAATTTCATAATAATTGGACACCTCTAGCATGTAGAACTCAACTTTTTCACTTTTTACAATTTAGTCTTTTTAACTAAAATTGAGTGTCCAAACGTCAAAATTTTCGAACGAAATTTTCATGAAATCATTCCGTGAAATTGTAGACCATAATAATATAATAAAAATAAAATTTTCCTCATCGGATTTGTGGTCCCGAAACCACTATTCTGACTAGGCCCAAAATCAGGATGTTATAGTACCATTACATTACATTTATAAGCAGCCAAAACATGCCAATTTATACACATATCATACCAACTATCATCAACTATTTCTACTACTCAATTCCACATTCAATACATACCAAATCATTATACCAAAATCATCACAAATCACATATCTTATAAATGCATTTCATCACCTTTCCATAAACTAAATCATACCTCTTAAACATGTAAATTCATCATCTATAAATCACACCAACTTATAACTATCCAAAATAACCAACACTTAAACATACTAAGCAAGCCAACACATAAGGCATTATATACATCATATACATGTCATTTTCCAAACACATAATTCAAGCCAACTTAAATGGCCATACATACCAACATTTAAGAGCCAACTCTCATGGCTAACACCATAATTCAAAAAATATCAAGATGACACTAGCTTATACATACCATATACCAAATATACCAAGCTTCAATAGTACCAAAAAAATGATCGATAGTGTGATGACGCTTCCCGATGATCACTGAGTCCAAGCTAGCTTTGATCCTCTATAAAACATAAACAAATAACATATAGTAAGCTTCATAGCTTAGTAAGTTCGTACTAAATATACTTAACAGCTCGTAATATACAAATCATCAATTCAAACTAATTAACATCTAAATCATGGTGACCAACAAACTTTCCTCATACTTAATTAAGTGTTTATGATCAAGTTCATAACTTCTTCTAATTGGATTTCATGCTTTATATGTACTTACTTGTACAAATTCATATCGAACTCATACCCTTACGTAATACTGTCGAATACTCGATATCTCGCACACTAAGTGCCAAAGCATATCTGAAGCTATTATAATCTCGGACACTAAGTGCCTTTCATAGCCGAAGCTATCTCAGTCTCGCACACTAAGTGCCATTTATATAGCCGAAGCTATTCTAATTTGCACACTAAATGCTATATATATAGCCGAAGCTATCACGAAACGCACACTAAGTGCCAAACATAGTCGATTTGTCGTCGTACGCAATCGTAGTCGTATATATACAATTTATGCAATATTAAAACATTTAAAACATAATTGTAATAATTTTTATCACGTACGAACTTACCTCGGACGTAAAAACGACAAAACTAGTCGATTAGTCGAGTACTTTGTTCTTGCCTTGATCTAAGTTTGGGTTCCTCTTTTCTTGATCTAAACACCTTCAAAATTAACTCATTTATTCACCTATTCATTCAATTTCATCCAAAAATGTCTATTTGGGCATTTTTACACTTTAGTCCCTAAACTTTCACATTTAATCAGTTTAGTCCTTATTTCTCAAATACATCAAATTCACACAATTTAATTTAATCCATGCTTAACCGAATTACCCTAGTACCCTTATCAACCCATATTTCAAATTTATTTACACTTTTAACCCCTTAATTTACACTTTTCTCAATTTAATCCCTAATGTGCATTTTTACTCAAAATCACTTTACAAAACATGTATATCAAACACCAAGCCTTCATAATTCATCATCAAACATCATAAAACTCATGGATTCATCAATGGAAATTTTCAAAATCATTAACAAACTCAAAAAATTAAGGAACGGGCTAGCTAGTACTTAAAGCAACGATCACAAAAACGTAGAAATCATCAAAAATTGAGCTCAAAACATACCTCAATCAAGCTATGCAAGTGCCGAATATGAAAGCCCTATTTAGTTTTCTTCTTTGCTTCATTCGGCCATTAAAAGATGATAATGGAACCATATTTGATTTTGTTTTTACTTAATTAAACATTAATTCCATTATTACCATGTTAACCTTTATTTAAAACATCATAAATCATTTAATGAATGGCTATTCAAGTCAGTTTCCATTATCCATGTTTATTCACAACTTAAGGACTTCACCATTAATGAATCATAGCAATTAAAAACTTAAACAGTTAGCACATCAACTTTGTATATAGAATAAGTCATGAGTCGACCTGTCCATGGGCCGGGCCACCTGAAATATGAGAGTTTGGAAAAATATATAGGCCCGAAAATTGAGTGTGGGTTTAAGAATAAGACCCATTTAAAGAATGGGCTAGGCTTCGGGTAAGGACTTTTCAGCCCGTGCTCGGCCCAACCCGATTTTATAAATTTAAATTTTTTACCCTTGTTCCCAATAGACCCAATCCCGCATATTCACCTTTCAAATCCCTACTTCCCCTTACTTAATCCCTAAATTTTTTTCCTACTTCTTGCTTCTTCACCACTGCCACCACTATTGCTTCTTTGCCTTCTTGTTTCTTTGCCATTCTCGCCACTGATGCTTCTCTACCTTCTATTGGTTTTCACTTCTTGCTTCTCGCTTCTCGCTTTTTGCTTCTTCGCTAGTCACCATAGCTGCTTTTCGCTTCTCTGCCTTTTGTAAATTCTGAAACCTCATTTCCCCCACCCACCCATTCACGTATTCATAGATACAACACCCCCACCCCCATTAGAGACCTCCAGCATCGCTACTCGTTTGTCTCCTGCTTCTCCCCTCCAACATTTTGTCTTCAATCGTCGCCATAACACATTGTGTTTCCATTGGTATCACAACTATATATTGCAACAACATAGCCCAAAACATTCATTCATTGTGGTTTATTATTATTTTTTATTCATTATGTTAGAATATTTTATTTAAACCACTGTACTTGTTTGATTAGTTACTAGTTCCTATCGACTATTGAATTGATTCATGTACTGAACAACTTCAGTGAGGAATTGACCGACTATATGGTTTACTAGATTTGAGGTTTTAAATTCATGTATATTAATTAGTAGTTAAAATCACAACCAGTTCAAATATTTGTTACTTTTGTATCTATAGATGGTGCAGATAATGTCCAGTCAAATCTTTTGGAGTGTTCTATTAAATTTTAGCTTGACTAGAATTTACAATATTTCTATAACAGAACTTCATAAATTTGTGTGTTTTGTGAGGAAAAATTAAGTTCTATGCATCAAGATTTTAAAATACTATAAACTTCTAATGGTCTTACACACTATATTTTATAATTGTGATGCTACTACCACCATTTAATAATATTATTATTAAAAAGGAAGGAAAAAACTTTGTTTCCAACTTGGCAAGTTCAACATTTGATACCTAAAATCCTATCTTCTGCACAGGTTTTATCAATGTATTTTTCCTTAACTATGTGCTAAGTCTTGGTTACTTGAGAGAATAAGCTTACATTTCAACATTTCGTCGATGTATAAGCATGTGAGTTGTAATAGCCCGATTTTGGGGCTAGTCAGAACAGTGGTTTCAGGACCACAAATCTGACGTAGAAAAATTTATTTTTATTATATTTTTATGGCCTAAAGTTTTAAGGAACTATTCTGTGAAAATCTCGTTCGAAAATATTGACGTTTGGGCACTCAATTTAGTCAAAAGGACTAAATCGTAAAAAGTGTAAAAGTTAAGTTCTACTTGTTAAAGGTGTCCAATTGCTATGAGATTTTAAATTAGAGGTCCTTAGTTGGTAATTAGACCATTGGATAAATTAGTGGAGAAAAATAGAGATGAATATATAAAATTTCAAAGTTATGCATTAAGAGCATTTTGATTATTTGGTAAATAAAAGAATAAAAAGGGAAAATAAAGTCAAAATTGGTGTCCATCTTCTTCACCTTGGCCAAATTTTACATGGAGACCATAGCTAGGGTTTCTTTAACTTTCAAGCTTGATTGTAAGTGCATCCTAGCCCCGTTTTAAATGCTCTTTACATTTTTGAAATCCTCGTAACCCGATTTATCTATTTCTACCATTATTTTGAAGTAGGGTTCATGCTTAAAAATTTACCCATGTGTGACATGCACATATTTTGATGTTTGATGGAAGATATTGTATGTTTAAGGTGTGATAAACAACTTCTACTAAGTGATTTTTAGTGAAAATACATGAAAAGGACTTATTTGTAAAAGTTGAAAAAATGGGTAGTAGAAATGTGATTTGATGAAAAATGTGGGCTGTTATGAGCATGATTTAAGTTTGGTTAGACTTAGGTAACAAAGAAAATAGATACATTTCATTTTACGAGCCTAAGGAATAATTTGTAAAAATGTGAAAAGTTAGTGGCAAAACTGTAATTTTTCCATAAGGTGATTTTTGGATAGTATTGAGTAATGTGATAATTAAATAAGTTAAATTTGCTATTATAGATCAAGAAAAACGAAGTTCAGACCTTAATCGAGAGAAAAATAAGGTTATTGACAATTAGGTCCATTTCTTACTATTTTGTACCGAGGTAAGTCTGTGTGTAAATAATGCAATGTTATATTATGTATTTAGTGATTAATATTTCATAAATTGTTTGATTTTTTCTATGAAAATATTCAACGAAGTTTCGACGATGAGAAAATCCCAATTGAACCCTTAGGAATAATTTAGGATACAAGTGACATGTCACTAGGAAACCATGTGTTATATGATCTATTTGAATCCATGTGCTAGTTATGTTGTCCTACCGGTGGCTAGGTAGTCCGGCATGTGTTGCAGATACTTGACAGCTTGTGTGAGCAGCCCGTGTAACTACGTCTTGACTGACAGCTTGTGTGAGCAAGCCCGTGATTAGCTCGTGTGCGAGCCCTTTGTGTTATAAGATATGAGGTAGCATTGGCTACATATGTGGCACTTACGTGCAAGAATTTCTGTGTATTCGATAGTATTCCAAGTGTTCAATGGGTTATTCAAAGAGTATATCAAAGTTGACAAAATACGCAACTATGTTATGAGTTGGTACATGTATGTATGTAAAACTCATGAGTATGGACTTTAGCATGAGATGAACTCTTGGTAAGATTGCTAATGAGTAAGTTATACCTAAGATACATGATGATATTTATGTTAACTTATGTTGAATAATTATATGGTTAATGTATGATTAGTGTTGCTTATTATTTACATGCAAACTTACTAAGTTTTAAAGCTTACTCCCATTTTCTTTCCATTCATTATAGTGTCGCCCAACTAGCTCAGGGATTGAGGAACGTCGGAGCTCGAATCACACTATCAAACGATTATTTTGGGTATACTTGGTTTCAATATTTTGAATATGGCATATATAGGGACTTGGTCAATTTGTTACGTGTCATATTGGTTAGCCAAATGTATTGGCATTGTAATGGTTAATGATTCATTTTGTATATGGCCATTGGAAGTGGGCTAATGTTAATCTTATTGGTCATTGGTATGTTTATGTGATGATGCTTATCATGAAGATAAAATTGGCATGAATGGGAAAAGAAAGTATGTGATGTTTAGGCATGATAGATGTTAGTATGTGCAAATGATGTATTGATATCTTGTTTGTGGCTGATTTGGTTGTATGTATATGCTTAGATTGGTGATGCTTGTTGTTGTGTAGGTTGGTGCAAGTAAAGGTGGCAAAATGGCTTGGTAAATAGCCTTATTTTATCCACACGAGCAGAGATATGGCCTTATGTCTCAGCCGTGTGAAAGACACAGCCTAAGGACATGGGGTGTGTCCAAGGCGTGTGAAGTCTGCACCTATTTTATGAAAAATTTTGAAAATTAAAATTTGCCACATAGCCTAGCGCACGAGTGTGTGACTTGGCCGTGTGACTTCCTTTGGTGCATGACATCATAAACAGAGAGTTACACGGGTTAGGGACACAGGTGTGTCCCAAGCCACACGAGCGTGTGACCCTATTTTGAGGTGTCGTAAAAATTCCTAAAGTTCTCAGTTTAGTCCCGAACCACCTCCAATGCATGTTTTGGGCCTCGTAGGCTCATTTTAGGGACGATATGATTATAAATGAAAAGTTTTAAATTTGGATGGAAATTTATACTTCGATTCATATGTTAGCTTGTGTTTAAGTCCGATAATGCCTCGTACCCTATTCTGGCATTGGATACGGGTAAGGCGTGTTACATGAGCTCATTTTAGCCTAATTATCAGTTTCAGATAATTGTCTTATCCTTTTTGTTAGAAATTTGATAAATCTCATATGACATTTGCCTCTCTTTAATAGGTTTTATTTACTTAGATACTCGTATTGAATTGCATCAATTATGTCTTGTAGTTTCTAATATATACATTAATATATATAATTAATTAATTAAAGCATCTATAGGTCAACTCTTTATGCCATGAAATTAATGCAAATAAACTTTTGTTTCTTTCCTTGTACTTTATGCCATGAAGTACTCAACTTGAGATTATAATGATATCTTTTTATAGTAAGATGAGTTATTATTTGGTTGATGGTATTTATTTTATTTTGTATTCAAAATTGGGATGATAAATATGTATGCCTAAGAAAATGAATGACCAAAATCCATTATTAGTATTCGTACTTTAGCAAGCTTTCAAATCATGTTGCCATAGCCAACCATATATATATATATTTAGAAATTGATTCTATTCTTTTTTTTTATATATATTAATTGAGTTTTTACGATTGCAGGACTTCAGATTTTATGACAATAGCAAGTTCAAACACTCCAATACATGTGGGTGATAGATTTAATATATATGAAAGTGGTCCCAAATGTCAAAAGTCTACTACTTCAAAGGTGTAAGATGAAATGACAAAGCTTGAATGTGAGAACAAAGACAAGTTGAAGGGATAATGTAATCATTATAATAGTATCTTTTCTGCTAAATTTTCTAGCGGAACCTCCCATTTAAAACATCATCTAAATAGTTGTTTGAAAAAAAATTAATAAAGACATCACTCAATACACCATAGCCACTCAACCATCCTGAGGAGGTGGTTGATCTATAAAAACCTACAAGTTTAATGCTGATAAGTGTCATTGAGCTATTTCTACTTTTCTTATGTGTGGCTGGCATTCATTTAGGATGGTTGAAGAACCAAGATTTAACTATATGATGAGTATTTCTAGTCCTAATTTTAAGAATATAAGTAGACAAACAACTACTAGAAATTTCCTAATGTATTATACAAAAGAGAGAGATCATGTTAAAAAAGAGTTGGCTAAAGCACCTAGTTTAATTTTTCTAATTTCTAATAATTGGAACTCTGAGCATACTAATGATGAATACATTTGCATTACTCCTCATTGGGTTGACAAAGCTTAGAAGTTACAAAAGAGAATCATAAGGTTTAAAGCTTTATCTCCTTCGTATGATGGTTTGAACATAGTGAATTAACTAGTAGTAAGAGTAAAAGGTCATAGTTAGACATTTATTTGGATGAACTAAAGTTTGAGTTGAATAGGCAAATAGATGTATTGGATTATTGGACCAAAAGTTCAATTCGATATAGTAAGCTTTCAATTTTGGCTCATGATCTTTTGGAAATTCCAATATCGATTGTTGCTTCTGAGACGACTTTTAGAATGGTAAAGAAAGTTATCACATCTTTGAGAAGTTCCCTTTAACCAAAAATGGTTCAAGTCGTTTGCTTTGATGACTGGATGCGAGGTAAGGGATTTTCAATAGGTAATTATTATTATTGTTTTTTTGTTATAATTTTATAACATTTTATCATTTGATTATATAACCATTTATTCTTATTTTATATTAGAAATTGATTGCAAGAATGATAATGAGGAGGATGATGATTCTTCGATTCCTTTTTAGGTATATAATTTATAAATTGTTATAAAATCAAATTTTTTTTTTTGAAAAGATAAAATCAAATATGTTGATTGCTTGATATATAGATATTTTGAATGGTTGATTACATTTTGTAGGCTGTTTTTGGTGTTACTTTGGGTGTTGTTTCACTGTTGTTTTGCTGCTACTTTTAATCTTCTGTTGCTGTTGTTAGGTGTTAATTTTTGCTGCTTTTTTGGTTCTATTTTGCTTGATATATTGATATTGTAGAACTTTTTTTCGGATCTTGTAAAACTTTTAATTTTGTTAAGTTTCAAACATCAATTGCATGAGGATATAATCTTCTTGTGGTTGGTTTTTGTTACCCAGGTGTTTCACTAATTATCAATTTTCATGTACTTTGTCCTTTAGCTTTAATGTACTTCAATGAAACAACATTGATGCCATCCAATATTGAAGTCATTTTTCATTCTTTTCATTCTTGTACTTTGTCGTTTTTCATTCTGTGCAAAATTTATTATTCCCTTGAAATGATAATCGTTACATTAGCAATGTTTATTTTTTTAAAAAAGAGCAATGATTAATTATTATGAACGTTAATAAGGTCTACATCTATCAAATGCCAATAAGTTTTCATCCAATTTTTAATATTTGTTAATGCAATTTGATAATTTTTGGGAATTATTTGTTTTAATATTTTAATGTATTTGATATACTATATTTCTTAAATTTATTTTATGTTATAAAATATTTTTTAAAAAAAGGTTGGGCCAGATCAGGCTAGGTTAAGCGTATATAATCTGGGTTGAGCTTGGATAAAAAAATCAGCTTGTTTTTTGGGTCGGGCCAAGCCTGGGCCTACCAATCCAGCCTAAGAATTCGACTGGGCTCGAGCCGACCTGGCTGATGGTCACCTCAGTTGTGAGTGTATATAGTGTTAGAATTTGACTAAGTATAAGAGTTCTATAAGCGCGCCTAGAAAGCCTTAGTTCTGGTGGATGCAAGATTTGGCGCATAGTCTTAAAGCATTATGATTGGCAAAGTAGTATTTTCCCAAATGCATTTTTGGCGCATAGAGTGGACAGACTCTGAAATGAATATAAGTGAATAAGGGTTCTATGTCAGATTACTTTGACTGGTGGGATGAGATTTGTGGTTAAGTGAAATGATATTTTTAGGGTATACGTTTGCGCTAGTAGTATAATGCAATGCACCCTATGACTGTGGTTCAGTGCTAGTTAGGTTACAAGGTAAGCTAGTGAAGAACTAACCGAATGTGAACTAGAAGAGTTAAAGGCTAAGAAGATAAACGAGTAGCTCTCTTGGAAGTGGCAAATTTTGGATAAGACAAATCAGTATGGATGTGACGTTTACCAAATTCCAATAGAGACTTGGGTTAAGTTAAAAGAGTATTCTGGTTTGGTTAAGGGGACTTACCTTCTTCCCTATTTCCTCTAAAGTATTAAGATCTAGACCTGAAGGAAATAAGAAGCATTTCTCTGGTTTAAGCTGGATCTGAAATTTTGGGTTTTATTAGTAATTTTTCTCCATGTCGAGTTAAGCTTTATGGCTTTGGAAAGGTAGATATGGATGAATGCCTGATGAAGTAAGGCTTTGTTTATGGGTTATTTGGGTATAAAATGATTGTAAAAGCTACTCGGATGGGTTTTAATGGTGATATTCTATTGTACAAGGTAGAAGTTGTTGCAGTACCTTGCTGAGTGCAAGATCTAGAGTCTAAGCTGCCTTTTAAGTTATCAGGTGAGTCCTTAAGCTGACTCTTGCATGTATGTTATGTGTTCTAGAAAATTTCTATGAAAAGTGACTGAAACATGAAATGGAAGGTGGATGAGTATGGTACGACGATTCTGATATAAAATGAGTTTTGATAGACTTTGTATGCCTGAAGAGTATGCGATCTGACTGGTCTAAGTACGTGATTTGAATCTTACGGTTAAAGGATGATTGTTTATGAATGAACAAAATGTATGTGTGCATATGTCTTGAAAACATGCTATGGAATGTGTTTGTTGTAAATGAGCCTGTATGTATGATGAGTCTGTGTTTGTCTCCATGGAGTCATCAAAAGGGGTCTATCAGGACTTTAAACACAATTCTCTGAAAAGTACCTATTCATGGCCAAGATTCCATATCATGCAAGACCATAGCTGGGCTATGGCATCATATGAAAAGAACTAAAGGAAGGTTATTACCTAATGGGGTTTTTGCATGACCTAAACGATGAGGGGCAAACCTCATGTACTGTGAGTCTAGGAGAATCCCTATTGCAAACACACTAGAAAACGAAAGCCTTTGTGGCAAACCTCTTTAAAGGAAAAGTGTCTATGGAGAACCTCTATAAAGAAAGCCTTTATGGTGACCTTGGATAAAAGAAGCCTCCTGGCAATATCTAGAATGAAAATCCTCTATAAAAATTCATGAAAGGAAAGCCTTAATGGCGCAATTTGAATGAAAAGCCTTTGTGGTGATTCATGAAAGGAAATGCCCTCGTAGCGTAGTTTAAAAGAAAAGTCTTGGTGGCAATATTGAAAAGAAATGCCTTTGTGGCATAATATAAAAGGAAAGCCTCTATGGCTTATCTTAAAAAGGGAACCTTTATGGTGTAGGATGAAAGAAAAGCTTCTATGAAGAGCTCGGAAGAAACTGTATATATGACAAAGTCTTAAGGATCAAACTTTGTAGTGAGCCACAAAATAAATGGATATGGCACAACTGGTAAGACCCGTGAGAGTAATTAGTATAATTTACATGATTTAGAATAAATGCACTTCAGTAAAGTAGAATACTAAATTGTGTTCAGATAAGGATAATAGATTGAAAGTAGATAGAGAAGTTATAATCTATCTTATTAGAGCTTATTTTCAATAAAGTACATTAATCGTGTAATTTTGAAAGAGTATTGACTAACTATAGGTAACTATTAAAGGGTGTTGATGATATGAGAACCAAGGGTTGATGAATGCTGAAATACCAATGTTTTGGGCGAATAGATCTTTGACAAGGAATAAATAGAGTAATTTGGTGAATATTCACCAGAGTATGTGGTGAATACAAAAGAATTAGTTATTTAAGCTTGAAGCACTAACGCAAGTAAGGGCTATGTCTGGCAAGGTATGGAATAAAAGATAAATAAGTGTCTATGAATTTCATGATTAGTTAAGGGAAATAATGGTTTAGAATAGGAACGTAAAAAACAATAGTATTATACCTAAATAGATTTCTGAAATGAGATTGGTTAAGGAAAAGATGAGAAAGTGAAGTGATTAACATGAGTATTGCATAAGAAAAGGGGCAGATGTAAGGTATGATGTCAAGATAAGGCACAACACCACGATATGAAGAAGGAAAAACCTAGAATGATATACGCTAGAGTTAAGTTGATGAATAAGTATAAGGAGATGGATAAAGGAAATGTTAAATACAATTCAGGTAATTAATGTTTGCCTCACTAAGGTCACATGAACTCATTTTTATGCCTTATGTTTTAGGTGAGTTGAATTGGGTCTACGCTTAGAGGGAGAATGTCGGGACTACGCCAAAGGAGTGGCGAGACGGGGCTATTATGCATATAGAGCAAGTTAAGCGATGTGATCAAACTTGAAATACATGGTTGTAAATCAACATCTTATGGTATTTATGTTGGAGTTGGGAGTTAATCATAGGCGTCACTGAATTTTAACTACCATATGTCGTACTTGTAATCATGCACTGTATATATATATACTTAGTAATTTAATTCGAAGTTCTCATAACTATGTAAACATTCATGGATAAAAATTTTTATTTAAGTAAAGAATTAAGTTACATTTGTACTAGGGTATGACACCCAATATTCAGATTTGGTTTATCGAACCGGATTTGGGGCGTTACATGTATGACACTTGTTAAATTCCACTAAGCAAGATGAGTCATATTTATATGTGAGAGTGTGTTCTGAAAGGGATTCTTCTTCCTCTTCCTCAAGTTGGATTTACTGAAACATTCCTTAAGTCTGAATATATCCTATATCGATGATCTAGAGGCCATGGTTCTTTTATGATCAGTAGTTATTTCGCATCAGGGTAAGTTTTTCATCTCTGCATGTTAAGTACTAAATGATTAAATATGTATTTGGTAATTGAATAGAAAGAGTTTCTACATGGGATTGTTAGCTATTGAAATGATAAATAATTTGTATGTACAAGAGTATTAATGGTTAAATTATGTTTATAAGCAGTGATTGCTGTTAGTTTGAGATGGATATCCATATTTAGAGTTTTGAAATATGAATTTGAACCTATGAAAAGTGTAGTATGTATATGGGTAGTGAATCTGATAATTTCAAGTATGTGATAATTGGTGTAAGGGTATTGAAAAATTGGAGTTTGGCTGAGTATGTATATGTCTGAAATGTATGCTATGAGATGCGTGTTCTAATTGAGTGTATGTTAGTGAAGTGAAATGTTGAAATTAGATTGTGTCAATGCATGAAGAGTCTGCCAAAAAAGTCTGTATCTGTTCACTACGGTGGTGTCTAATAGAGTTTGTCAGGACTGAAAACACGAACCTTGATATGAACTTTGAAGGAAAAGTCTACGACTATGGCATCCTCTGAAAAAGAACTAAGGAATGGTGATTTCCCAATGGGGTTCTCTACGTACCTAGGACCATGATGGGCAAACCTCACATAATGTGAGTTTAGGCAAGTCCATATCGTAAACATGACTGCTAAGAATAGGCTTTGTGTCTAACTCTGAAAGAATAGCCTTTGTGGTGAACTCTATAAGAACTGCCTTTGTGGCGTACTCTATATCTTGGCCCATGTGGCATGTTCTGTTAGGCCTATGTGGCGTGAATTGTAAGACTCCATACCCGGCCCTGTTGCTGGACCCGTGTAACAGGATGCTACATCAACATCATAAAATTTACACATACACGCAAGACTTTTAAACAAGGATAATTTTCAATAACTTAATCATTTACAGAGGTTTCATGACTTAAAAAACATTAAATGACATTAAAAACAATTTAAAAACATGCTTAGGGACCATTTAATAAATTTCCAAAGAAATCATGTAGGTATCGATATGCAATTGTAGGTATTGATATTTATCAAGACAAGTATCAATACCGTTAAGAAAATTGACACCATTTTAGCATTTTGTTTTTCCTTAAATTTGAAACCAAACATTTTCTCAATACGTAAGCAAAGGTATCTGTATTTTTACCCCGAGCATCGATACTCGTGAGAGGGTATTGATACCAAATTGAGCTACTGTTTTCCTACACATTAGTTCCAACACTAAGGTATCGATACTTATACCCTAAATATCGACACATCTGTACAATTTGAAAAAAAAACACAACACAACAGGGCAAAGTTGATAGTCAAACATACTCCACCTCAACCTGCATTAGCAAACACATTATCCAACTTCAAATTGACCATACATATAGTCCAAAGCGACATCAATACTTCAATTATTCAAGTCAAAATAAAGCCAATAAAATGATAATAACATCCATCAAATCCTAAAAGTCTTAAATCATAATAAACCATTAACGACACAATAATAACTAGTCAAAATTCTAAACACATTGCCTTTATTTCCAAAGTTCAAAAGCATAATAATGTCACCTTCTTAAATTACTATAGCCTAAGTTGGACCACTTCTTTGGAACCACACTTCTCACACCGAAAACGCTAATTATTTGTAATGGTTTAAAAAGGAGTGTGTGAGCTTAATAGGCTCAGTGAATGATCAGAATTACTGTAAATAAACACAATATCATACGTTGTAAAAAAGCATCTAAAGCACAATTACAATAGTACTAAACTATAATTCCAAACTTAATTGATAATTTGGCAACATCTAACTTTGCACTCACATACTTATATACATAGCATATTTCATAACAATTCGTTAATTGATAATTTGGCAACTTAAGACTATGAAACATAAAATTTGGCTCTATCACCACACATTAGATACACGAATCCCCAACACACCAATGACTCGAAGAGTCGAACATATCCCATAAGTGTAGCATCAAGCTAACACTCTCTAACACACCAACTTATCTTAATGAATAGAGCTTAGCTTACATTCCCTTATCTCTCCAAACTGTCTCGAGCCTTAATACCCCAAATCACAACACAAGGGTGAATACTCACAAAATCCTATCGCATGCCAACTATATCCAACGGTCTCAAAAGATCACAAGGCCAAAGTATCCACAATTATACACATATTTACTTACCATTTTTTGCATATTTTCACTGCTCTTTTACATCATGCACATAACAATGTCACAACCACATAGCATGCTTACCATGCTCTCTATTTTTGCACTTACAAGTGATAACATATAACTCAATGAGCTATAACCACAATAAGTCACATATACATGCATAATACAATCGCTCTACATAATGTATTAACACAATCACATAACCACAATTTTGCAAAATACATAAAAAGAGTAAGAAGGCTTACACTTGGAATTTAGGATAAGGGTTTAGGATTTTTCTAAGCTCTAATTTAACAGTAAGAATTGTGTTTACAAGTAGCAATTCCAGAACACACACCATTAACGTTTTTGCTTATTTGTCAAGAGCTTAAACTAGTTTTCCTTACTTTTTTTTCTTGCTCGAAGAGGGCTCCAATGGTTCCAAATCTTCTCACATATTAACCACACAACATACACAATTAATTAGCAGTCATAACACTCCTTAATCAAACAAAAACGCAATTCTAAGGTTAATTCCACTTGGAACTGAAATTTTCGAGTAGCATAGCCAAAACACAAATATATTAATCCAAATTCATTCCTATCACTTAAAACTGATTCTAAACATCTAATTACTCATTTAAAAACAATTCTTAACCTTAAAATCACCCAAAACTCCTCAAACTTGTGATTCCAAAAATTTTGACATCCATGGCCATTCTTAACGAAACTCATCAAAACCTTGAAATCTTTTAACAAAAGTTTAAAATGAGTTTAAAAACCTTCTAATCACATAAAACAAATTAAAAAGTACATAGAAACAGTAGTTTCATTTAAAAATATAAAAGCTTCCATTAATAACCCTAATTTCAGCTAATCATGAAAAATTCTTATTTCAACTGATTTAAAACTTGATTTAAATGGTTAGACTTCAATAAAAACTACTAGAAATACAAGACCTTACCTTGATTGTGGAGAAAAACAAATGGTTGATGAAATCCAGTTAAACCCACAATATGAATAACAATGGCTTTAATGGTTTTCTTGATGTCCTTCTTTGACTTAAGAAAATATATGGTGTTTGGAAGATGGTAAAAATAAAAGGGATTAAAGTTTCGAAGATCAAAATTGATGGATGGGGTTTTAGGGATTTTAATTGACGGCAAGAAATGGAAAGTAGTGTTTCTATTCTCTATTTTTTTTCACGTCAATAGTAGGGTGAAAGCGGGAAAATGGGTTGATTTTTAAAAGTTGGTATAATTTGTATAAGCTACTCTTAAATTAAACCCTTCACAAAACAGTCCTCTTTTTAAAATTGAAAGTCTTTTCCACATTATTTTCATAAATCAATTTAAATTTTCAAAAGCCATAAACGAAAATATTATCAGGTTACAGATTCTAAATTCTTGAACCCAATTTTAGGCCATAATTCCAAAACTACCCTCGAAACTTCTAGATCCAATTTCGAGATGTGACATGAATTGTCAGGAATGTCTGATAAGATTTGAATTTGAATGTTTATCTTTATTGTAAGGTATGAGTAAATTCTTTAAGTTTTATAATAAGTAAAGCCAAGGTGAAGTATTGATGTGTTCTGGGTTATGAGGGACTAAAAATGATGGGTTTTTTCATGAAAAAGAAATTTGTATCTGTATTTTGAGATGAATATCTGTCACAATGAAATATAAATAGGAAAATTAAATTGTATTTCACCTTATTCCAAAATTATTTTAGATCTGAGTAATGTTATTTTGAATGATGAGATTCTGATATAGCATATTATGAAGTTCATCTGGATGTTATATGCAGTGAAATAACAGTATGGATCGGGTTGAGGGTGTTATAATAGCTTTAATAGACATTTGATTTTCTCTTACCTCCTATACAACCTATATTTCTCTAATTCTCGTGGGGTCTTTGCCCTTGCCTTGTTGGCTTTCATATCTACCTTTACCATTTTCAACATTTTGGCGAATACCTTATGATCTGCTTGCTTTACTTACGCTTTCTTTAAACTCTTCTTTCACCTGTGTGGTTTCTCATACTTGGCGTATGGGCCGCATGCCTCCCACATGAGGTCACAACGTACTTACTACATTTTTCTCATAGCAGACTCTATGGGATGCCGTAGCCAAACGTTGGTCTCATATCCTTCTTACCTCTTTCTCTCATTCTAGCGACATATTCGTGTTTATTGTGCCGACGATCCTCATCTCTATTTTGTGTTTACTATCCTAGCGGACTATCTCTGTTCTGTGTTTACCATCCCGACAGACTTACTCTATTCTGTACTTACTGTCCCAATAGAATTCATCTCTATGGAGGCCATGGATTCTTTCATCCATGGTCTTACACCGATTCACCATTCTTGCATATTACCTTATAATTCCATAGAGTCTTTCATCTATGGTCTTACTCATCATACCTAACTGTCATATCATCTTTCATCTATATTCTTACACCGTATACCTTATACTATTTACCTTATTGCCATGACACCTTTCATCCATGGTTTTACGCTACATACTATATATCTAGATTGTTATAGCCTCTTTCATCTATGGTATTACGCTATATATCGTCGTCACACTGTCGCCCCAAAAGACCAGTCGATACCACTATTGTGGTAAATACTTTTCTATTATTTTATTTCCGGAATCCTCCTCTAATTATCTCCTTAACACCACCTAACCTTGATGCTCAAACACTGTAGTGTTCCCTCTACAAGGTTCGAAGCCCGATTCGGTAACTAAAGGTTCTTTCTCCATTCTCATCCTAACTTCATCTATCCCATGAAGGTTTTCCCATAGTAATGCAATGCATGCTCATAACATCATATTATCATGCTCATACAAACATGAATTACTTAAACAGTATAAACCTTAATAACTGGCTGAAGTCTAGAACTGAACTTAAACTTCATTGTCTCCATAGCTATTCCCTTCCTTTGAACACCAGAGTTATTCCCTTCCATTTGCTTACAACCAAAAAGATACTGCTAAAATTATGCTACATCTTAAAAAATTAAGCTTTCATAGCATGCAGAACCCTTAAAATGATTCTAATGTCCATAACTTAATCCTAAATGTATAGAAGGGTTTAAAGCCTTACCCATTTTCTGGTTTCCTTACTTTTCTAGCTTCATCCATATAAAGTCTGCTCCATGCAAAGCTTTCCATAGCTACTTCTTTGAGCTACTGAAAAAGATTAAGAACGGGTGAAATTAAGATAAGTTCAGAAAGAAAATCATCTTTAAAAATAAATCTATTTCTTCCCCCTACCTACAGGTTTCATGTTAGTCTTCTCCTTTGTTTGTTTTGTGCTGCCCCTTAAGTTACCTTAGCTCTATTTCTCTATTTTTGTTTCTCAAAGTTCATTCGTTTGATTCTTATCATCACCCAAGCCAAAACCTCTATCGTATTTCAATAAAAACACTTAAAACACTATAGATTTCTCCATTATTGAGTTTTCGGGTTTATTAGGTTTTTGGTCAAATGCTCGATTTTTCATCATCAGAAGTAATCGTTTATATTTCTATTAGCTTTTTTATATTATTTTATACTTTAAATTGAGTTTTTAACCATTAAATCACATATTTTAATAAAAGCTGAAAATTGGGTCGTTAATGGTGGATTTCGAGATTTTGGGTAAAACGTGATTTTAAAGTATTTTTCAATTAGTTTCGAAGAGATTAAAAGGTTTCTAAACTTACTTTGAAGTTTCTTTAAAGATTTATTAAATTTTAATGAATTTCGTGAAAATTTCCATAAACATGTCGAAAATTTGAAAATATGAATTGAGTACTTTTTTGTAGTTTAAAGATTGAAAATTAGTCGTAGGTGTTTATTTATCTATTTATGTTTTGGAAAAATAAAGGCAATGTGGTAGAACTATTGCACAAATGTTGCCATGACGTTTTGGTTATTTACATTACTTAATAATTCATAGGATTTATGGATATTGTTTTTGTTATAGCGCTTTGTTACTCGGACATGTTTTTTATTATTGAAATGTTATTATGGTCATTCTAATGTTTATTTGACGAGGTATTAGTTACATGTTGAATGGTTTATGATTGGGATGGATTATTTGCATTGTTATGCTATATTTTTTTGTGTCTAAAGCAGAGATATAATTATTCGGGTTTTAAAAATGATACATCTATGATATTTCACTGTGTAGGAAGTTAGTATTGTTATTTGGTATCGATAGCTTATTAAGAGTATCTATACTTGAGGTAAAATAATCGATACTTCAAGAAATGTACTGATATTTTCTGGGATTTGATTTTTAGATGAGAAATAGAATGTTGTTTTGGTACCATTTTTTCAATCGGTATTGATACCATTTAAGGGAAATATTGATACTTATGTTTCAGTATCAATACCTGCGTTATTGTTTTAGGAAATTTTGCTATGTGGTCCCTATACATGTCTAATTTTATTTATAAGAATATTTGATGTGTGTTAGCATGTATTAATGATAATTATGAGTCTATTAGACTTAAAACTCGTGTAAAAGTTAAAAATGAAGGAAGTTTCTTTAAGAATGATTTTATTTGTACTATGTATGTTGTTTGACGGTGGTGTGACATCATAATATTCAGGTCGACGACCGGGCCTAGTATAGGGTGTTATAGTTTCCCAAATATTTATAAACGTTTCCGCGCTAATTCTTATCATAAGAGTCATCCATGGCTAATTATGATGTTTCCCGCTAAGGAATCTGCGGGTTCTATTTAACTAAACTAGAATTCGATCTCAACCATGTCCAATTCGGTTTCTAGCTTTCTAGTTTCTTCCAATATAGGCTGTTAGCTTGCGGCCTATTTCAATTTGGTCTCTTATTCATTCTAAATTTTGAGTTTATTGGAAATCGAGTGTTACAATTGAATTGAATCACAACTGAATCATAATATTACTTTTCAACCTAAAATAATGGGGGGACTTCAAATATGAAGCAAAATGGCTATTAGAAAAGGATAACACTAATATCACTATTGAGTTGTAACATCTCCCCGGAAAGTCTTGACTATTTAAGTGTCGTTTATAAAAGTAAAGCTTAAGGGTAAGTTTCAAGTGCTCAAAGTTAGGACTTGATTAAGAGTAAGGACTTTCCAAATGCACTAATGATGCCTTGGTCTGGCGGACTTTGAACGAAAAAAAGGAAACCATGTGAGCTCTGGTATGTATAATGTATAGGATATTCTGAAAGAACAAAGCTTATGGCTAACTCTGAAGAAAGGTAAGTATAACGAATTAATGAGTGTTGATATATATATATATATATAAATATGAATATGGTGTATAGCATAAAAAAGTACTATTGACGAATTAGTGTTTGCCTAAAAGACCTTTTCGACGTATAGAACGAGTGTAATCCAACATGATAATAAATTCACAAGGACTCCTCAATAGATTACGATAATAAGTGAAATAGAAGTGGTAATTATGAAAGGAATGGTTATAAGGTACGAGTCCACGCCAGTGATATAGTACATCCAGTGACTAATGTGGTCCTATGACAGTTAAATTGTGAGGAAAGTTGGTTACTACAAGGGCTAAAGGCTAAATGTGTAATCGAGTAAGTTCTTAGAGGTGGAAGATTATGATAAGGCCACTCAATCTTGATGTGACGTTTACCAAGTTCCTATAGAGACTTGGGTTAAGTTAAAAGGGCACTCTGGTTTGGTTAAGAAAAGGTTATCTTCTTTCTCTTTTTCCTCTGAAAAATAAAAAGATTTACGGCTAAAGAGAATAGAAATATTTTTCTAAGTGGAGTTAGGAATCCTGGATATCTTTAGTGATTTTACTCACTACAAGATACATTTTGTGACTTTGTCTGTCAAGGAAACATAGATCTATAAGTATGATTAAAGAAACATGGCTTTAAGAGATGTCTGGGTTTGATGGATTCTAATGAAGTGTTTCTATTATAAAAGGCAGAAGGGGTTGTAGCATCCTATTGAATGATGGATCTGAAGGATAAGATGCTCTTTGAGGTTATCAGGTGAGTCTATAGGCTGACTATTGCATTTAGTGTGTATGTTCTAGGAACTCTTACCAAGTGGCTAAATAGTAAAAAATGAAACTAGCAAAGTATGATGTAACAACTTTGGTATGAAATGAAAGGCTTAAGATCATGCATGCATGAAATGTATGAAGTTGGATGGACTAAGGGTGGGACATGAACTTGAATGGTTATGTTGTGCATATGAGTCTAGAAGCATGTATATATCTGTCATGAGAAAGTTATTGTATGATGAGTCAATGCATGATGAGTTTTATGTCTATCTCTGGAGTCGTCAAAAGGGTCTGTCGAGACTAAAAACACGAATCTCTGAAAGGACACATGACGCCAAAAATCATATCATGTAAGACCATAACTGGTAGGTTATAGAATTATATGGGAAAATTTAAGGAAGGTTATTACCTAATGTGGTTCTCTGTGTGTTCCAGAGTGATGAAGGGCAAACCTAACTAAGTGCGAGTTTAAGCAAATCCCTATCATTTAAAACACCTAAAAAAGGACAGCTTTTATAGAAAAACTCTAGACAGGAAAGCCTTTATGGCAAGTATTGGATGTAAATGACAACCTTTATGGTAAAAATCTAGACATGAAAGCCTTTGTGATGAGTAATGGATGTAAAGGACAACCTTTGTGGAAAAAATCTGGATAGGAAAGCCTTTGTGGTGAGTACTGGATGTAAAGAACAACTTCTGTGGTAAATCTCTGGATAGGAAAGTCTTTGTGGCGAGTATTGAATGTAAAAGATGCTTTTGTGGCAAAACTGTGGAAAGGTAAGCCTTTATGGCAACCTCTGTTTAAGAATTCCTTTGTGGCAAATCTCTATAAGGAAACGCTTTTGTGGCGATCTTTATCAAAGGAAGGCCTCTATTGAAATCTCCGTAAATGAATGCCTTTAAGGAAAATTTTGAATGAATGACGTGTAAGAAATTATGAAAAAATGACATGAATGGTCCTCTGAAGGCAAAGTAAAGATAGGACTCTGAAGGTATGGTAAGTGTAAGAGATAATGTATGGACAAGTAGAAGGACCTAAGTATCCAATGAATCCTTAAAGAAAGGCTCCGTATGTAATGAAAAGACGAACCTCGCATAACAAATAGAAAAGAATAGTCAAGCTAGAGCGCGCCAAAATAGGTGGTGAATCTAGGAGATGTGTTATAGGCATGTATAGATAGCACATTGAAGTAAGGAAGATCTAGGCGAACTCTGTGTTAAGTAATATGTGTAGTCTACCTTGCCCGAAAATAGTGGAAAAATCAGCAAGTATGAAATATGATTTTAAGCCTGTTAATAGGGTAAAAAAATGGTTAAGGACTATGTAAAGATAAGATTTAAGAAGAGACATAGGAAGTGAAGAGATTTTAAGTATAGTATGCTTAAAGCAAAGAAATGGTCATTTGTGTTTGGACCTCGAATCTGGAGCCTAAAAGAGTGAATGTTTAATGAATATGAAAGGAAGATAAGTCCTTAAAGACACTGTGAGAAAGACAAAGGTCTAAAATAAAAAGGTGTAATTACAATCTGTTAAAGGAAATCTTAGTAAAGTAGCCCCAGAAGGAATAAGGCAAAGTCTAAGGGCATATGTAAGATGTGTGAAGCATCTATTACGCTTGAATATGATGAATCAGGTATTTAAGGTTTAACTCACTAAGTTCTTATGAACTTACAAAGTTTATTTCATGTTTCAAGTTGCAAAGAGGTATGCACCAAGAGGGACGACGCCAAGGTTACGCTAAAACGAAGTGGCGCAATGGGCTGTTATGCATATAGATGAAGTTAAGTGAAGTTAAGTTTTTTAAGTAGCATTCCAATGTGTTTATAGTAGAGTAAGAGATAAAATAAAGAAATCGATGAAATTTTATTATCATGAACTATAAATGTAACAATACACTATACATCCATAAGACATAGAGGAGAAATTTTAATTTACATATGTTATAGGACGCAACACCTAATACTGGGATCCGGTTCATCGAGTCAGGTAGAGGGCATTACATGAGGCATAGAGGAAGACAAATGGGGGTAACATAAAAGCAATGTTTACTAAGAAACTTAATACTACAGTGATAATGTTAGAATAGTAGAACAATTTTTTTTTTTTGGAAACCTAATGAAAGAGATATTGGAGCTAATAAAAAATATTTTTAAAAGAAAGAACAAACTACCTTTTTCATTTAAGAAACCAAAAAAGCTATTACTAGATTTAATAAACTGATTGTAATTGAAGAGATGTATTGGTACCAACAGTTAAAAATCAAATGGTTACATCAAAGAGACAAAAAAATACCACATTCTTTCACACCACCACCACCAACCATAAAGGAAACAATAGAATCAACCATATTAGAAACTATGTGGAGGACTAGATTAAAAATAAAGAAAATATATGAGGATTAATCACATTTCATTTGTAAAATCTATTCTCAATTAAATAAGTTTTTATTGATAAAAGAATCAATGAATGCATTAATAGTTATAGTTGATAACATGAATGATAAGCCAGAGATGAAAATTAATGATGAGTAATGAAACAAGTTGTTTTTAGTTTAGAAGCAATGAATGTGATACGAGATCATGTAGGACTTTAGGTGTTTAACTTACTTTAAAACTTTTATTTTTTAAAATTGAGATTATATAGAATTATTGGAGATATACCGTAAATAAAACACCTTAAATATGGTCATCACCTCAAGTCTTACTTGATCTTGTATCAGAAGGAACTCAAACCTAGCAAGTTATTAAACCTTTTCTTCCATACTTTTTGGGAGGATATCAAACATGATGTCATATACATGGTCAAGGATTTCTTTCAAAATGGCTAACTTTCAAAAGGAATTAATGCCACCAACATCATTTTTTATCCCAAAGAAATAGTGTCTGGAATCTATCAATCACTTTAAGCCAATTGGGTGTTTCAACTTTGCTTATAAGATTATTGTTGGAATTATGACTATTCAATGCGATCATTTTTTAGAAACAACATTTACCAAAGCTCGAACAACTTTTGTCTCGTATCGACAAATCTAGGATAAAATGATTGTTGCTTATGATGCTTTTGGCACCATTAACATAATAACTCAATGCAAGAAAGGAGTGGTGGCCATTAAAATTGATCTCAAGAAAGCCTACAATAAATGTAACTAGTTGTTTTTGGAAAAAAACCTTTTAAATATGGGGTTTAGTAATAGGTGAGTGGACAAGATTATGGAATACATCACCATAATGGGCTTTTTGATCACTTTAAAAAAAGAACATGAACAGGTCTCCAAATCAATAAAAGGAATATGCCAATCGGAACTTTTCCTCTTTTTTGTTTGTTATTGTGACTAACACACTTTCAAAGGTTTTTGAGAAAGTTGAATAGGAAGGTTTTCTTAATTCTCTCAAAATTAACTCGCATTGCTAGACAATTTCCACTTACTATTTGTTTATAAATGCATTATTTTTGCATAATCAAATAGTGGTAAAAATTTGGAAATTCTCTAGATATTCCAAAATATTATAATATAATTAGTCAATTTTACTAAGTTAATTATTATTTTCTCTTCCAACACTTGCAAAAAAAGATAAAACAATTATTAAAGGAAAGTTTGGAATCTCTATTGATATTGCTGAGACATGTTACATGGAGTTTTCCCAATTGTTTGGGGAAAGAGGAGGAAAGTAACATTCTATTTCATAATTGATAAAATTAGTGTGAAGATGCAGGGTTGTAAAAACAAAATGCTTTTTATGGTTAGAATAAAGGTTTTGGTTAAACTAGTGGCAACTGTTATTCTTGCATTTGTCATGAATTGCTTCAAAATATCATCCACATTCTAGGACAAATTAAATGCTATTATTAGCAGGTTCTAGTGGGGAGATGGTGGTGACACAAATAACAAACTAACTATTGGAACATTTTCAAAATATATATAGTGTTTCATGGTTATGAGTTATGTCTCTTGAATACCAAAAGTTATGTCACTTGATTGAATAGATATGCTTATTTAAGAGATGCGTCTATCAAAAAAAAAAGTACCTATAGGATAGTTATATATCTATGAAGAGACATGAGAACTCCTATAAATAATAGTGAAGTTCCATTTGCATAAGACACACACAAAAAAACCAAAAACTTTGGAAAAAATTTCTCTATTCTCTTCCATATTTTAATATTCAAATATTGTTCTATAAAGAATATTTCTTTATAGAATTTGAAACTCTTACAATGTTTTGCTTAATGCTTAGTGGACTATTTTCGTCAATGCAAAATATAGACAATCATTAGAATTTATTGTATCATCGAAGTTCATTTGTTAGTAACTTTTTTGCACACTAAAATATAGGTGGCGGCAAATAAAACCCTAAAGAAAGTGGTATGATTACATGCCTTCAAACCTTTAGTTAATTTCTCATAAGTTTATTAATCTCTACATACCAACACTAACAAACTTGAAGAAGTACAGAAGAATATGGTTTAAAGACTTCAATAAGTTCAATATTGCCTTGTAATATAGGCATGACATTGCCTAATGAATCCTAATTCTTCGTGTGTCAGGATCCTTAAAGGAAGAGTTTTTCACTTGACTATAATTGTCAATGCTCCTACACTTAGGTAGCATTTGGCGCTTTCCGTGTTATGATTCCAATGGAATGCGATTATTGGGAAAGTTACTTTACAATTTTTGGTATACATTGGAAGGTATTGATTGAAATTCTAGAGAAGTTACATTATCATGTTTGGTTTACTAAGTACTTTCCTAGAAATGTAATGATAACTATGAATTTACCTTTATTAAATAAAATATAATACTCATGTATTTAAATTCTGTAATAAATTTTATTCTTAAAAAAAATATTTGGATTAAATATTTAATAATAAATTTTAATTGATTTTTTTAATATTTTTAATTTATACTTTAGTTGAAAGTAAAATTATTTCAAATTTGTCCTACATATATTTTTTAAAATATAATAATGTACATACAAAATCATGTATATATAAATTCTTTTTGGAATAAATTGAAAAAAATTATTTATATATAATACTTGTAAAGAATCTGTTGAAGTAATAGAGAAAACGTAGTAGGACAACAGAAGAAGACAATTGCTTCTTTTTCTTTTATGTTTATTAATAGACTAATATTCTAAACCAATATAAAATAGAGTTAATTTTGTCTTAATGGTTTTTTTTTAATTTTCCAATCTACATGGGAAAGTAATTTTCCTATCATGTGAATCACATTGCCATGTTCATGAGAAAGTAGCTTCCAAGGGAAAGTTAGACTGTAATAAAAGTAAATAAAATTTGACGTGCCAAACATTGGAATCAATTTTCAACTGATTAAATTCCTAGGAAAGTGAGTACTTTTCATCATACCAAACGCTACCTTAAAGCTTTATCCTCGGCTTGGAAGAGCTTACGGAAAGGCATTCAATGCCTTAAGAAAGGGATATGATGGGACGTGGGCAATATGAAAAAAAAAAATTCTATTAGTGAGGATAAATGGATTCTTGATACGCTAAAATTTAGAGTTAACCGAATATCAAAATGTTACCATGAGGCTCTCGTAGTGCATGAGCTTATTGACTAGATCTACAGATGTTGGAAAACGGACTTGATGATTCAAATGCTTGGTCTATAGGGTGTTGACAAGATTAAAATCATTCCTATTGTCAATGGCTCAGAAGAAGATAATTTTCCAGTGAGGCCTTAGGAGTGTTGGTAAAGGTTGCAACATTGAGATCTTAAGTTCCCAAGTTCAAGTCTTACCATGCATAAATGTCAAGTGTGGGTTCTCCTTCAGGTTATTCCAAGTTTAATTGTACTATATGTTGACCTTGTTCGAATATATTTTAATTTTCAGTTTGTTATGATTTGTATTGAGTTGATTCTAATTGATTATACATGTATTATTTATGGTGCACTTGTACTTGTGGTTTTACATTGTAAATTCCTTCAAGAAAAAAAAAAGGATCATTTGGTTTGGCACTTCACAAAGGATAAAGACTCCCAATTTGGCAACCCAAGTCCGTCTAGGATTATTCGGAACAATAAAGGGGTGTGGAGAACTATAAGGAAGCTTAATTGCTCGCCAAAAGGCAAGATGGTCACATGGAGAAGTTGTAAAAATTCCATCGCTTCGAAAGAAAACCTTTTGAAATGCCACTGATCATACCATGGCAAATGCCATAGATGTGAAACCATGGTTGAATTTGGAAAACACATTCTCTTCCACAATCTGTTAGCTAAAGTGGTGTGGGGATGTTCAAAGTTTGGATGCAATCTATCCCTCATTGATTTTGGCTCTTATTTTGATTGTAGATCCACAGCAACTAAGTCGATAATTTTGGCTTAATTACAATGCTATGTTAGGAAAACTAGAAATCTCGGAATGATGAGATTTATTAGAGCAGTAAAAGTAATCCATTTCAAGTATGGAATAAAGTGTTAGAAAGGTTCAAAGAATTCAACTATTCATGCCCTCCCCCTTAACTAACTCATAATAGAATCAGGACCATTGAATCCTAGTCTCATTTACCCTCATTTTAATTGATGTAACTTTTAATAGCCATTCCAAAAAGTAGCAATTATTGTTGTGGTTTGGAACCATGAGAGGAAAATTGTCAATAGTATTAACATAAATTTCGATGCTTTTAATGTGTTAGCTATAAAGGTATAAGTAATTCATTTAAGGTGTTCACTTGTCAAAAGGAATGACCATCATTGAAAGGCAAGAAAGGAAGCTTGTGGGAGATTTAGTGATGAACCTATCCTTTTCTTAATTGTTATGTTGTTACTTGATTGGGTGGCAAAAAACCATGAAATTGGTAACTCCTTCAATTAACTGGGTTGAGTTCCTCTTTTAGTTATTGTTAATCTGTTATTGCTACTTCTTTGTTATGGAATGAAAATTGTATTTCTTAAGAGCAAAGCCATAAATAATGACAAGAGGCTGAAATTACATGCGTTCAAAGATGTATTGTTATTTAATGTGTTAAATAAATTTGAGACCAAGTAAAAGCTCAAAAGTAAAAGTATCATAAAAGTCGAGTTGGTTGCATTTTATTCTCTTAATTCAAAAAAGTGGTTAAATTAATCCCTTTAGTTAGATCTAGTAACAAATTGGCCTTTTTTATTTAAAATTTCATTCATTTATGTAGTTAAAAATTAATTTGTGAAATGTAATAACCAAATAGCGACCATGTTATATATACGTGTACTTTATATTAATGTACAAAAATAAATTTTTAATTAATATAAAAAAACATAAAATGTGAGATCAACCTAATAAAATACCTCAAAATTAGTATTTTATTTTTCTATACGCAGCATATAACTTTTGGTCAATTATTGGTTTAAACTACAACAAAAATACAAAACGAAACCCACATGTAACATCAAAGATTAAACAACGCAAAACAAAGACATGTAAGACTAAAACATCAATTATGTGTTTAATCAAAAGAAGGTTTTTTTTTTTTTTTAATTTTATAATTATAAAAAATTCTAATAATCCATTTTCTCTCTGTAAAGACTGTTTTTGTCAATGGAAGAAGGGTCAAGAATGGAATTTACATGAAAAGAAAAAAAATACATCCCCTCAAAAGCATACAAAAGACCTGGGCATGCTTTTGAGACACAGAATATAGAATAGTAGGAGGAAATCATGTTGACTCACAGTGTATCTGCTTCGACCTCACCACATACCTGAGAAAAAAAAAAAAAAAACCCAATAAAAGATTATAATAATAATACAACTTTCTTTGTTCCACTATCTTAACTCTCTGTCTTTCTCTGGTTTTCATCATTTGCTTTCTTCTTCTTTTCTCTGTGGTAAGCTTAATAAAAATCTTGATAACCCTTTTCTAAATTTCGGTTTTTTTTTTTTTGTTTTTTCGAGGTTTTTTTTTTTGTTGTTGTTTGAGGGGTTTTTGTTTGGTTTCCTAGAAAACTGTAGGAAAAGGAGAGAAAGTTGGGAATCTTGCGACATCCTAAATTGTTCTACTACAGTTTTTAACAGGGACTAAACGTACCCATGTGAACTCTTTTTGTCTGTTAATCTCCGTTAATGGGTTGTTTTCATCTTTCTTTTTTTTCCCACTTTTTATTTTTGGTTGATTAAGATTTTGGAAAACAAAGAGAGAGTAAGCTTTTTCTTAGCAACTCTGTTTTCTTGGGATTTGAAATGTGAAAGAATTTGTTTTTTTTTTTTTTTTTTTTGATTCTATGAACTTTGGGTTTTCTTCTGCTTCAGCTAAACTTATTATGTTTTTCAATAATTGCTTCTATGGGATTGGATTATCAAAAGAATAGGAATTTGTTCATTTCTTTTTTTAGCAAAGAAAATAATTATCAGCTTTTTTCTTGGGCAACTCAAATCATCATCTTTACTCAGTTAACTTATTATGAAGAAGTTCATTGTGTTTAAATTTTCCTTTTGATTTTCTCCTTCACTTTCACTGCAACCGAACATAGCTCTGATTCGTTCTCTTCTTAAAAATCTCTTAACTTTCCTTTTTTATTTTATTTTTGTAATGTAATGCTAAATTGAAATAATACACTGATGAAACCGATGGTCTGAATCTTTATTACACTTGTTATTTGTTAGCACATTATTTTTGTCTACTGATAAGCTGCTGTTGTATGCTTCAAGTTTCCAATTTATTTGTTCCTTTGAAGTGTTGATGATTCTTATGTTTAATTTGTTTACCAATTATGTATAGGCATTTACATTATTCATAGTGATGGAGTCTTGGAGCTATGGGTCTGAAGGGAAAGGCCTTCTGTTTACCGATGAAATGGATTTGGATGCTTTTTCTAGAAGTAGGAAAGCAATGCTAAGTTGGGACCTCAAGCCTTCCACTGATCTTGAAGGTGTTGAGAGCATGGAATTCATGGATTTTGGTATTGCTGCTGATATGAACAAAAAACCCTTTTATGGTAACACCAATATGGGGATTTTTGGAGCTGAGTTTGGTAATGATTCTACTAAAAGTCTAGTTTCTCCTACTTGTATGATTTCCTCTACTTCATATTTTGGTGAAGAAGAATCTGGTTCCAAGCATTGCAGTTCTTTGATGGACTCTAACAGTCAGGAATCTTCACTCATTGATTTGAAGCTTGGGAGATTGACTGACTATAAAGATGCACACCATGGCAAATTCTTGAAGGAAACCTCTGTTGTTTCCCCTGTTCGACCGGCTTTTGTGCCGAAGAAAGCTCGAACCACAAGCTCACATTCTCAAATTCCTTGCTGTCAAGTTTATGGTTGCAACAAGGACCTTAGCTCTTCAAAAGATTACCACAAGAGGCACAAAGTTTGTGAGGCTCACTCTAAGACTGCCAAAGTAATTGTCAATGGAATTGAACAGCGGTTTTGTCAACAGTGCAGCAGGTTGGTTTTCTTTTTTATCACTTTTTGCCTTTAAATGTTTATCTGTCTATGTCGAATTTAGTGGTTATTATATTTGGAATGATCTGATGAATTAGCCTGCTTGTTCTTAGGATTCTTGAGGAAGTTATTGGTGATAATTGATAAGATATAAAGGATGTATTTTAACAAATGAAAGGGGCTTGTTCATGTTCAGAACAAGGAGTTTCAAAGGAGGCAATGAAACCAATTTAGAGAAGTTCATGTAAATGCAAATGAAGAAGTACAGGGTTATCCTTGCAGGTTTCTTGCAGAACAACTTTTTCTTTTTGGAGGAAGGTCCCCAAATCCTTCCTTCTCTGTCCTTCCCTAGCAATAACTTGGCAACCCATATTGGGGACATAACTGTTCCATCAGGAAAAACTGTGCCTCATGTTAGGAAATGATTGTATACAATTTAAACCCTAAATTCATGGGAATTTGTGCTTAAATTTTAATCTTAGTTTATTCTATTCAAGCTCATTAATCCTAATTATTTTAGTTCATTGTTCTGCACTTTCATGGCCCTTATTTTGACACATTTTTGTTGGTATTAATTGTAATTCTTATTGCTTCATCAGGTTTCATTTACTGGCTGAATTTGATGAGGGTAAGCGCAGTTGTCGTAAACGCCTAGCAGGGCATAATGAGCGCAGAAGGAAGCTTCATTTCAATACCTTTTCTGGAAAATCACATAAGTTGCTTCATTCATATCAAGGTATGAACAATCTCTTACCTTTAAATCTTCTGAGTACATTTGAAACTAAGATATAAACTTAAACCTGTCCCAAGGCAGAATTGGTCATGTAATTTAAGCCACTAAGAACGTTTAGTTGCAGTTTCCCTGACTTCTACTTTCACTTGCATTGGTACAGGTAGTAACTAGTAAGTGCGTACATATAAGAGGGAAATAATTTTCTAAAGAAATGCATTCTAATGTTATTTTCTACCACGTACTTATTCTGAAACTTTGAGAAGTAGAAAAGCTAATGCGATACCTGATCAGCAATCTTCGAACTGAAAAATGCTCATTGTCTTCAGAAACACGCAACTGAAATTATCCATGTAGAAGCAGTTTTACAAGATTTTATGTTGGGAATGTAAAATACTAAAAACTACTAGAAAATTGTATAACCGAAGTATTGTGTCGTACTTAAAGTTTTAATGAGTTCAGATATGCTTCTCAATACCAGTTAATCAGACAGAGTTGTAATATTAGCTTGCTTTGCTTCCTTAGTTTGCTGTAGAATTTTATTTTGCTAGCTTTTAACATGTTGGTCACCTATGTGGATTGTCAGGTACCAAGTTTCTGGGAACCTCCATACCGAAACAAACGCCTTTTGTTGTCCCTAACATATTTCAAGTTGACTTTCTTCATCCAGAAAGACATGCATACAGTAATCAATATCAGCAGGTTAAATCTGAAGAGAAACCAATGTATAGTTCTCAATCAGCAACGCCAATCACAAACGAGTCTTTCTTTCATATGCATGGCATTGGGAAGCAACATCTTTCTGGAACATTATCATCTGCAACTGAAGCCTTCGATGCTCCTAGTGCAGCACCAACAGTTAAAGAGTTATCTGGGGTTTCACACTCAGACTGTGCTCTCTCTCTTCTGTCAGCTCAATCCTTGGATTTGTCAAGCCATGTGACAGGTATTCAAATGACTAGGCCCTTGATCAATCAAGCTGGCCATGCCCATCGTAGCACTGAGAAATCTGCAGTGATGAGTTACTCGGAAAAAGGCAGCAGTTTCTATTCATGTGGGATTAACCCTACCGGAGTAAGCCAAGAAGGGTCGGTCCTGGTCTCCGATGCTGGACATACTGCTAATTTTGAAGGTAAAGTCCAAGACTTGGATCTTTTGAGTGCAAGGTATTGTCTTTCTCCTGAAAATGGGACCACTGTTGATTTGCTTCAACTTTCAACACACCTCCAAAGAGTGGAGCAACAGAGGAACTCCATGCAAGTAAAGCAGGAAAATGAGGATCTGTTTTATTTCCTTTCCACTTAATTGGTATGAGGGAGAAAGGTATATGCACTAACATCTTTGTCATATCATTTTGTTTTCAATGATTTGGTTCAATGTGCATTCTTTGCTGTCAAATGCTCTCCATCTGAGTATTGTTCTTTGAAGGATTAAAAGAGAGGTTAATAATAATGTTCTATTATTCTTGCAGGCTTTCAGGGAGAGTTGCAAAATTGCTGCATTAAACTCTTTTTTTTATAACCTCATTGGTGCGTTTTCACAATACGCTGTTAGGAGACTCGATACCATTGGTAGTACATCTTATTTTCTGGTCAGTACATATAACAAAGCGAATTCTGGAACTGTACATTGGTGCATTTTCAGTAGGATTTGTTCCTTTTCTAGAACTCTTGTTCTCTGCTGATATTATGTAGTTAAGGTGGTTTAATGGTTATGTTAATATATGATGATATAATCTGAGACATTGTAGGAAACACTTTTAGCTTGGTATATGATCCCTCATCACTTTGGTTGCATTGAAGGGGCAATGTTCAAAGGGACAAACTAAGAGTCAAGTTGGAATAAAGATCACCCTGTAAAAAGAAGTTTAGAATCTGAATCATTTTGCACTGACAGCTTATATTATATTATAATATATGTATATGATATGCTTAAAACTTTTAAGTGGTTGATGTTAATTGGAAAAAGATATGCTAGTCAGTGTGCTGCATACATATCTTTGTTAAAATATTTCTTGCTACTTTATTGCTGGTTGATATTAGTTTACTCTGGAGCATGATAACTTTTCTGCATTTCTTTACAGCCACCATTCTTTTTCTTTATATATATAAAGTTATACCAAAAGTCTTGGAGTTTTGACTGGATGTTACTTCAGTACTAAAGAAGAATTTATCAATAAGTTGATGATTTAGGTGATACTAATCTCGTCTTATAAAAGAGAACTTCAATAAATGCATTAATCTCAAGTCTAATATATTGCTTGAGAAAAACTCGAATTTATATAATAAAACAAAATATTTTTAAATTTATCCATACACATGTTATTTTGAAACATGATACGAGATATATGTGTAGGTTTTTAAATAGCTACAGGAATGAAATGCAGCCATTAAAATCCCATAGGAAAGAGTTGCAACTTGGCTTTCTATTTACATCTATATTGTCAGCTCAAGGTTTGCACTCTAATATTTCTGACTGGGATTATGGATTATTCAACCAACAATAGATTATGGATGTTATAATATAAATATTAGCCCAAGTGGTGGGCGGTCACTCTCTCAATAATAATAATAATAATAATAATAATAATAGTGTGGAGAAGGTAGAGATGTCCATGGATTTATAATATTCACCTGAAATTTGACTATCAGGGATATGGCGCTTTAAATTTTGTAAAGTATTTTTTAAATTTAAAAAATGGTATATTTATATTTTATCCTATTAAAATTTTAAAATTTCTTTGGAGTACATAAATTAATAAATTATTTGAGGTATGTTGATGTTTCATCTCTGAATTTCTTTTTAATTTGACCCCTTGTAAAACATTTAGCTTGAAATTATAAAATTTGTTTTTTTTTTCTAAACCTCATTAGTATCAGTTTAATTCTCTTTATTTTAATTTTAAATCAAGTAGGTATTTTAATATTATATAATTTTACTCAAATTTAATTAAATTATAATTGTTGACATCAAGGCTTTATTTATTATTAATTCTTTGCAATATGCCCTATTTAGATAAGCACATATCGAGCTATTACTTGATAAAATTTCATTATTTTCTTAAAAGCTTAATTCCCAATTTGGCTTGTAAAATATATTTGTAACGTCCCAATCCGGCTTAAATTAGACTTGAATTCGGAAGATTACATTAGCCACTAAAATGATCCAGTAAATTATCGGAGTTTTGGAAACAGTCATTTTAAAACATTTGTTTATCTTAGAAGAAAACTTAGTTAATTATTGAATTATTTATTACTCAAAATTTTAATTATTATAGTAGCAAAAAAGTGATATCTATTTACGTTTTTAATGAAAATCGGGGTTCATGCATAGCTAAATAATTATTTATAATTCGATGTCCTAAAATTAAATTAAATGTCATGCAATATAAAAACAAAAATATAAACTCAAATCCTATGTCTCATGCCATAGTTCTAAATAAAATAATACAATCTTTGAATAATAAAATAAATCAAATAATGAGCCTAAAGTAATTTTATAAGTAAAAACTGAGCCGAGACCCTCCGAATGTTGTGTCCGCGTCCTAACCTGGTAGATTATTTGTAAGGATGAAAATTAAAAGGGGTGAGATATGACGCTCAGTATGAGTTCCATCACAAGAAAATCAGTGCAAATTAATAAACCAAGCATATAATAATAGTATTCAGTACAATAATAGTCATATATAATAACAGTAATTGACAGTTTATTCGAGCATGCTTATGAATGCCTTTGTAATGCAATTTCAGTTTAACAGTAAAGAATAAGGTCCTACTCCACCGTTACACTCCACAGTAAGAGTTTCCCAGAACTCTTATATCCTGGACACTCCAGTTTGTGGATGAACCATTAGTGTTGCAGGTTAATACGCTGCTAGTAGTTGTGAATACATAACGGGTTTGCAGATAAAAGCTACCAGTAATAGTTGTGGATAAACCACCAATGTTTGAAGGTTAATACACTGCCAGTAGGTTGTGAATGCACAACAGGTTTGCAGATAAAAGCTGCCAGTAAGTTTGTGGACAAACCACTAGTGTTTGTAGATAAATTGTCAATATTTCCTCATTCCAAAGCGTCCCTACCCCATGCAATGTAGTATGACATGCGAGTATCAATACAATACATAAATAGTAGACATGTTCAACATGTATTTAGATCAACAGTAGCAGTAGACGTGTTTGTCATGTATTCGGTTTATCAGTACAGTAAGCATGTTGTTCATGTAATCAATAATTTAGTTATATGAGTAAAAGTAACAATTTATCAGTAATTCAGTCATAGAAGGCGTGTACTAGTCACATATCATGCACATATAGTAATAATCTAATCAATCTAGTCATGGATTCACATTATTGTGGTTCCTTTGACCATTTTCTCAGAGATTGTCCAGAAAGGGTTGAAAAAGAAATTGAACAGGCTCCAAAGCCAAGTAATCCTGTTTCGACGGGTAGACCACCCTGTCACCCCAGAAATGTCAGTGGTAGTCGAGGTACTACAAGGGATACAACAGTTAAATCTAAGGCACGAGCACCGGTAAAGACATATGCTATTCATGCTAGAGAAGATGCCTCTGCACCAGACATTATTACTAGTACATTTTCTCTACTTGATACTGATATTACTGCTTTGATTGATCCTAGTTCCACACATTCATATATATGCACAAATTTAGTTTTTGTTAAAAATTTACCTGTTGATTTCATTGAATTTGTGGTTAAAGTCTCAAACCCCCTGAGCTAGTATGTTATGGTGGATAAAGTTTGTAAAAATTATCCATTGATGGTAAAGGGTTATTGCTTTTCTGCTAACTTGATGTTATTGTCATTTCATGAATTTGATGTGATTTTGGGAATAGACTGGTTAACCCAATATGATGCAGTGGTGAATTGTAAATAGAAATATATTGTATTGAAATGTCAGAATGGTGAGTTACTCCATGTTGAATCTGATAAATTAGATAGGTTATCTAATGTGATTTAAGCAATATCAGCACAAAAATATGTCAAAAAGGGTTATGAAGCTTATTTTGCTTATGTGTTGGACACTAAAGTATCTGAGTCAAAAATTCAGTTAGTGCCGGTTGTATGTGAATTTCCTGATGTATTTTAGGAGGAATTACCTGGTTTACCACCGGTTAGAGAAGTGGAGTTCTCTATAGATCTTGTCCCAGGAACAACACCTATATCCATAGCATCTTATAGAATGGCTCTTACCGAATTAAAGGAGTTGAAAGCACAGTCGCAAGAGTTGATTGATAGAGGCTTTGCTTGACCTAGTTTTTCACCTTAGGGTGCGTCGATCCTGTTTGTAAAGAAAAAGGATGGATCGTTGAGATTCATTACAAACAACTCAACAAAGTTACAATAAAGAACAAGTATCCATTACCTCACATTGATGATTTGTTTTATCAATTGAAGGGGGCCACTGTATTTTCAAAGATTGATCTCCGTTCTGGTTACTATCAGTTACGGGTAAAAGAATCAGATGTGCCAAAGACAGGTTTTAGAACCATTGGACATTATGAGTTTCTTGTGATGCCATTCTATTTGAAAAATGCACCGGTAGTATTTATGGATCTGATGAACAAAATTTTCAGACCTTATTTAGACAGGTTTGTGGTGGTATTTATTGATCATATTTTGGTTTACTCTCGAGATGAAAATGAACATGTTGATCATTTAAGAATTTTGTTGCAAACTCTGAGTGAGAAGTAATTGTATGCCAAATTTAGTAAATGTGAATTTTGGCTATGAAAAGTTAGTTTTCTTGGACATATTGTATCTGTAGAGGGTATTCGTGTAACAGCCCATTTTTCGATGAAATCAGAACAGTGGTTTCGGGACCACAAATCTGATCCGAAAATAAAAATTTATTTTTATTTTATTATATGATCCGTATTATATTAGAAACGTCATGTGAAAATTTTGATAAGAAAATTTTACCGATTATGTGCTTAATTACAAGAAGGACTAAATCGCATAAAATGCAAAAGTTGAATTCTAGTAGCTATAAGGATTAAATAATTATGGAATTCAAAACTTGAGGTCCTTATATGGTAATTAGACCATTAATAAAAAGTTAGTAGATATTTTTGGATGATTCATCCATGGAAAATTAGAAAAAGGCTAAGGACTAAATTGGAAATCAAAATTATTAAAGATGATAATTTAATTAAATAGAAATAAAAATTATTTTTTATCATCTTCTTCCCCAAAATATTCCATGGAAACCCTAGGAAAGACAGAAGAAACTTTCTTGGCCAAATTAGGTAAGTTTCTTGTCTCGTTTTTAGTAATTTTGATATTTTTGAAACTGAGATATCTTAATCTATCTATTTGGGGGATCAATTTGAAGAGTTATCAAATTATGAAAATTAGGTAATGGATGTATATGCTTAAAATTTGAAATTTATGGTAGAAAATGAAAGGTTGTTCATAGATAAACAACTTTTACAAAGTGATTTTTTATGAAAACATGATTTAGGGATTAAAATGTAAAGTTGTAAAATTTGATGAAAAAATCTAAATTTTTATGAATACATGTGCTGTAAATCTTGTTATGGAATTTTGGTTAGGCTTGGAAAAGGGAATAAAATGCACAAATTTCATTTTCCGAGCCTGGGGATGAAATGGGAATTTATAGAAAAGTTAGGGGCAAAATGGTAATTTTACCTAGGATGAAAATTGAGTCCACTTAAATATGAAATATGATAAATTGATGTAAAATTTACTTGTATAGATCTGGACATGTAACACCCCAAACCCGGCCTAGACGTTATGGCCGAATCTGAGATGTCACATTGGAGTGTGTTTTGAAAAGCGTAGTTCCGTTGGAAATAGTTTGTTTTATGATAAAACCTCATTATGAATTGACAAGTGGAGATATCTTGTTCATTGTAAAAACTCTTGTTGGTTTAGAAAAATGTAAGTCATCTTAGATTGTTATTACCTTTTTTATTGAGAAAACAATGTTTGTTGCGGAAGCTTTTAAAACAAGTTGCATAAGCGTAACAGTTGAAAATCATTTATCCTTTGAAAACTCGAGTCCTACTGCTAACAAGTATAAACCAATATAATTAAATCCCCAAATTAAAAATAAATTTAAAGCGGCCTTATTACATAAAATTTACCCAAAATAAACTTTAATTAAAATATTAAAGATTAACCAAATCGAGTGGCCACCACTAAGTCCTCCCTCGTATCGACCCGTCTAAGTCTGGGGATTTCCTACACAGTAAATAGATGGGTGAGTTTACGAAAAATCAGTGTGTGAAATCCCAAAATAGCAATCAAACAGAGAATATACACTTTGGGCCTAAGCCCTTTTAGTCTCAGTTAAGGCCTTAGCCCTTATCGCATAACAATAGCGATGCAGGCCTGAGCCCATCCCGATGCTTGATGTCGGTGGGGCCTAAGCCTAATATAGTATCAGTACAATATGCAATCAGAGAATCCTACCCAATCCAGCCTCTACACACCATCTCCGTACCAACCCTACACACCATGTGGGGATAAAATCGACCCACCCATCCTTACACAATAAATAGTACTGGTTGCGGCACTAACACAGTATTTGCAGCAGAGTTGCTAGTAATAGGCTTATAGCCTTTTAGTACACTTCCTCCAAAATCATATATCCCACCTCATGCAATGCAACATAATATAAATGCATATACAGTAAAAATGACATGCTCAAACAGTCATACATCACATAGGGGCATATCAATCATTTACAAAAATAAGGGTTGAGTACTCTTATCGGCCAATGATGGAGGTCCATGCTTGTCTTGGGTGACTGTGCAATATATGATCAATCGGTGAAAATGGGCCCACGGCCCATATTGCGGGCCCATGTGAGCCCACACGCTTGTATGGCCCACATAACCCAAAAATGGCCTTAGCCATGTGGTTCACACAGCCTAGCCCAATAGTTATCACACTCCTATATGATTCTCTCCGTGTGGAGCCCACAGGCCTATTGGGCCTACATGGCGTAGTTCTGCCAGAAATGGCCCAGTACCGTTTCGGCCCATGAAAACGCTCATGGCCATCTCGTTGACCACACAACCTGCCGCACCGGTGCCCACACGCCTGTGTGGTGTCGACAACCCACTTTCTGGCTTTTCAACCTGTGCAGATTCGCATCTAATGGCGGTGTTACACACACCTGTTTGCGAGAAGAGTACAGTTTCCACGAACGCCAACCTTGATTCAATCATATCCCTAACTTTAGTTCTTTAACAAATGGGTAACTATTCCCTTTAATAATACTTATCCAAATCATAGTTCGACACTTACCTTGATTGAACGATGAAAGTTCCTCACCCCTTAGTCGATGTCGAATTTTGATTATAGGTTCTTACGGATCGTCAGCACTCAAATCGAGATTACATTATCCTCTATTAGAAAGTTCGCATAAATAATTGAACCAACAAACAATATTTACCAAAGAAGTTGTAAAATCGATCCTAGGGAATGGAAGCAATCGGTTCACAACCCCCTAAAAAGATAGCCGCTACGACGAGGCAAAACTAGTGCTATCACTCCCCTAACAAACGTCGATCAAAAAGAAAAAGTTTAAAAGTGAACCATAGATACGACAGAAGGGAAAAAGAATGAACAGAGACAACATCCAATATAATAGCACTTACCACCAAGATCGACAGAGAAGAACAATAGAAAGGATTGGTTCCCAGAAGGTCAATGCAGGAGCACTATTCGGCCAACAAGGATTAGATTGCACTGAAGAGAAGGAAGAAAAAAAAAGAATGAATCAGTCATCACAAGCCAAAATCGAATGAGATAGAGAGGAAAGAAGGTGCAATCGGTTAGGGGAAAGTTGGTTGGGAAAAAGGGAGATAAGAGGAAAGAGGGTTCGGCTATGGCAAAGAACTAGGAGAAGGAGAATGATGAAGAGACGAATGTTGAATAAACAAGGTACCAATTGGTAAAACAGAGTCAAAGTAAATTAACACGAAACGTACCCGAATGGTCACAAGTAAAATTCAGCTACTATTCCAGCACAACAAAAGAGAACGAAATGAAGCAAAAGGAATCAACTATCGAAAAAAGGAGCAAGCACTAGCCAAATTAGACACTAAGTGCCTATGATCGATTTTGGCACAAGGAGAATCCCTCTTTCGGCAAACAACTATCTCTCCCTTACTCTTTGATCCACTCCATGATTTTCTCCCCACAATCCTCCTTGAATTTGGCTACATGATCCCCTACTCCACTCAAACACCCCAACCGTCCAATCAATAGAGTCCCGCTGCCATACAACCATCCACTCAGTCGTTTGCAAAAATAAGACACACTTGCATGTAGTAAGACTCTAACCCCAGTCTCCTAGCAACAGTAGCACACCACTATCCTCTACACCATTAGACATTTTAAGAACTGACTTCCCCGAAATTATTTAAGAACCCCAACATCTAGTTGCTAGAGTTCTATTCAGTAAAAACATAAAATTTTACTAGTGCCAAGGTTTGAACCCAGAACTTCCCACACCTCTTAGGGCCCTTAACCATCAAAGAAAACAAGCCAACATGTAACACAACACAAAAATTAATCAAAAAAGATTTGGGACCCCCTAAAAGAAAACTTCAGCGTCAAAATTTACCTGATCAAAACAGATGCGGGTATTGTCATTGCATCGCCTCCTTAGGTTCGCACGTAGCCTCCTCCGAACTATGGCTCTGCCATAGGACTTTGACTAATGGAATTGATTTCCTTCTCAAAACATTTACCTCTCGACCCAAAATCTGGACTGGCTCCTCCTTAAAAGTCAGGTCTGGTCTAACTTCAATCTACTCAACCGGTACAATATGCGCAGGATCAGAACGGTAGCGTCTCAACATAGAGACCTTGAGAAATACCATGTCCCCCATAGAATATTCAATCTCCTTACGTTTTAAATCTGCATACGAGTTATGTTTGTCAGATGCTGCCTTCAGTAGATCCTGAATTAGTCTAACTTTATCCTCAGTATCAGAAATCAATTCAGGACCCAGGACACGCCACTCACCCAATTCAGTCTAACATGGAGTACGTCACCTACGACCATAAAATGCCTCGTATAGTGCCATCTGTATACTAGACTGATAGCTATTGTTATACGTAAACTCTACTAACGGCAAGTAATCCTCCTAACTACCTCTGAACTCAATCATGCAACCCCTTAACATGTCATCCAGTATCTGAATCACCCTCTCGGACTGACCGTCTGTCTGAGGATGAAACGTAGTACTGAAGTCCAACTTTATACCCAATGCTTCATGTAGCTTCTTCCAGAATCGAGACATAAAGCGATGGTCTTTATCAGATATTATGGAAACTAGTACCCCATGCAGTCTCACTATCTCGAATACATACAACTTTACCAGCTTCTGCAATGAATAATCAGTGTGAACCGGTATGAAATGGGTAGATTTGGTCAGCCGATCCATGATGACCCATACCGAATCTTTCTTAGTAGGCGTTAAGGGTAGCCCACTAAAAAAATCCATAGTCACCCTTTTCCACTTCCACAACGGAATCTTAACTAGTTGAAGTAACCCTGAAGGTAACTGATGTTCAGCCTTCACCTGTTGGCAAGTCAGACACTTACTCACAAAGTTGGTAACCTCACGCTTAAGTCTGAGCCACCAGTATAACTCATGAAGGTCTCGGTACATCTTGTTCCCGCCTGGATGCATAGCATAAGGGCTACTATGCGCCTCTCGCAGTATAGACTGTCTCAAATCAATATCCCTTAGTACTCAGACTCTCCTACGAAAACATAGTATCCCTTTGCTATTCAATCCAAAATCTGAAGTTTCCCCACACTCTACTTGTCGGAATTGAGGACCCAATGACTCATCCTCCAACTATTTACCCTTAATCTATTCAATCCACCTCGATTTAGCTTGAAGTTCAGCCAACAAACTACCATCATCAAATAAGATGAGTCGAGCAAACATTGCCCTCAGATCTATCATAACCCTATGGCTCAGTGCGTCGGCGACCACGTTAGCCTTACAAGGATGGTATTTAATCGAATAGTCATAATCCTTAAGCAGCTCAATCCATCTACGCTGCCTAAGGTTTAGCTCCTTCTGAGTGAGGAGATACTTGAGGCTTTTATGATCCGTGTAAATAATACACTTCTCACCGTACAAGTAATGCCTCCAAATCTTCAGTGCGAATACCCTTGTGGCCAACTCCAAGTCATGTATAGGATAGTTCACCTCATGCGTCTTAAGCTGGCGAGACACGTACGCTACCACCTTTCCCTCTCGCATCAACACACATCCCAAACCGATATGTGATGCATCGCTGTACATTGTGAACTCCTTCCCAAACTCTGGTTGTATTAAGACAGGGGCTTTAGTATTCTTGAGTTTCTCAAAGCTCTCTTGCTGCGCATCAGTCCAGTTAAATGACACACCCTTACGTAGCAGCTTAGTTAAGGGCGCGGCAATCAGTGAAAACCCCTCCACAAAACGTCTATAATACCCTGCCAGACCCAAAAAACTTTAAATTTTTGATACCGACTTAGGCTACTTCCAATCCAGGACAGCTTCAATTTTTTGAGGATCAACCCTAATCCCCTCAGTAGATACCACATGACTAAGAAACTTTACCTCACATAACCAGAATTCACACTTGCTGAACTTGGCATACAATTACTTCTCTCTCAAAACATACGAAACCACTCGGAGATGTTCATCATGTTCTACCTCAGTCTTCGAATACACCAGAATATCATCTATAAACACCACTATGAACTGGTCTAGATAGGGTTGGAATACGCGGTTCATCAAATCTATAAAAGCCGCCGGTACATTCGTCAGTCTAAAAGGCATTACCAAGAACTCACAATGACCATAGCAAGTCCTAAACGTTGTCTTATGCACATCAGACTCTTTGATTCTCAGTTGATGGTACCCAAATCAAAAATTTGTCTTAGAGAAAATCAAAGCTCCTCGGAACTGGTCGAATATATCGTCAATCCTCGATAGAGGTACTTATTTTTAATAGTCAATTTGTTTAATTATCGGTAGTCGATGCACATACGCATGGTTCCATCCTTCTTTTTCACAAATAAGACCGGTGCTCCCCATAGAGACACACTGGGCCGGATGAACCCTCGATCCAATAACTCTTGAATCTGAGCTTTGAGTTCCATAAGCTCTTTCGATGTTATTCTATAAGGGGAAATGGATGCCGGAGTTGTACCATGAAGGAGCTCAATCCCAAACTCAACTTCACGACTTGGAGGTAATCTAGCTAGCTCATCGGGAAAGACGTCTGAAAAATATTTGACTGTTCTTATATCCTTAACAGAAGAACCCTTAGATTTTGAAACACTGATGTAGGCTAAATACACCTCACAACCCTTACGAACCAATTTCTCAGCTCTTAATGCAAAAATTACATTGCTCAAGTAATTCCATCGTTCCCCAATTATCACTACCTCCCCGTCCTCCTTATTTCTCAGTATTACCCGTTTAGTGGCACAATCTAAGTCACTCGGTGCTTAACTAAACAATCCATGCCTAATATCAAATTAAATTCTCCAAAAGGGAGTTCCATTAGATCTGCCTGAAAGATAACCCCTTGTATCTCTAAAGGGACGTCTCTAAACAATTTATTAACTCTAACGGACTGCCCTAACGGAGTCAACATAGTAATTCCACTCGAAGTATCTCAACCGAAATCCCCAAGTTCTCAGTAACAGTACAGGCAATATGGGAATGGGTAGATCCTACATCTATCAATGCAGTATAAGGTACATTAAAAATTAAAAATGTACCCGTAATAACATCTGGGGCGTCTCTGCCCTCTCTGTGACGTGTAGCATAAACCAGTGCCGGCTGCCTTACCTCAGTGTGACCAGCACCTTTGGCTGGTGCTCTATGACCATGGCCTAGACCATTTCCATCTCTAGCTTGCCTATGACCTCTCGGTGGCTGCTGAATAACCCTTTGAGGTGCATTACCAACACCAAAACCAATAGCCCCACCTGATCGATCCTTCGCGAACAATCCCTGATACGGTGCTTCATAGAACCGTATCTCAAACATGCTCCTATCCATTTCCAGCACTTGCCCTGATGGTGTTTCCCATAATCAGCACAAAACTGTGGTCTAGTAGCAACAGGGGCCCCAACTCTGATCGGCCCATCAACTCTGGCCTTTTTCTTAGGCCTCTGAAATGAATTTGAGGGCTCAGTATCTCTCTTACCTTTACCTTTTTCTCTATTCTGGCGCTCAGTGCACTTCACGTCCTCGGTGATTTTCGCCTTATCCACTAGTGCCACAAAATCCCGCTCCCTCTGGGGACCTATCAGAACCCTTAAACCATCTCTGAGGCCATCCTCAAATTGAACACATCGCTCGTATTCAGTTGCCACCATCCAACGGGCATAACGGCTCAATCGTAAAAATTCAGCCTCATATTCAGCTACTGTCCTATCTCCCTGAGTTAAATTCAAAAATTCCCTCCTGCGGGCATCTATATAGCTAGCGTCCACATACTTAGCCTGGAAAGTAGTCTTGAAAAACTCCCAGGTCAACCGATCTGCTTGAGCGCCCTCTTTGTCAGTAAGCCACCACTGGTAGGCCTCATCTCTCAATAGTGGTATTGCACCCTTTAATTTCTGTTCGGGGGTGCAGTCAAGGTCATCCATGATCCTCTCTATGGCTTCGATCCAATATTCAGCCAAATTTGGGGCCACTCCAGTAATACCTCTGAATATCTCAGCCCCATTAGACCTGAGTCATTCCGTAACCGACCCACAACCTACCGTACCAGTATTAGGCCCAGCGACCCTTTCCAGAATCCTCAACATCACTTGGGACAATGCGTCGTCCCCAGCCACTCGATTTTGAGACACTGTCTCAGTCATAGGTGAAGCTGGTGCCTCTCTAGCTTCCTCATTAGGCTAGTGTCTAGCTTACGAAGACCCAGAACCAGCTCGAGCACCTCCATGACCTCTACCGCGGCCTCTTCCACAAGTACCTCTGGTGCTCATTATCGAAAGCGCTTAGTCTGTATTAACAGTTTTATGCCAGTTAGTTTATTATTCTTGTAACAGTCCGATTTTGAACCTAGTCGAAATAGTGGTTTCGAGACCACATATTCAAGTTAAAAAAATATTTTAATATTACTTTCCATGCCTTTTATAAGTGAATTGACATGTGTGAAGGTCTCGTGAGAAAAATTAACTGTTTGTGTGCTTAATTTTGAAAAAAGCACCTAATCGCATAAAATGTAAAAGCTGTGTGCTAGATGTTAAAAGTGCCTATTTGACTTGGCTTTATATTTGAGAGGTCCTTATGTTGTTATTATGCCATTTACATGGTTGATGGACATTTATGACCTCAATATTCATGTTTTAATAGATTTATAACAAAGGGTAAAATGAGAATTTAATTTATATGTTAATAATAATAAAACATATGCATGAAAATGGATCATTTTATGTCCATCCTTAGTTGAAAATACAAGAAAATAAAAGAGAAAAGTTTTCCTAGGGTTCGGCACTTGTAATCCTTGATTAAGGTATGTGTTTTGATCGATTTTTGATAACTTTTACGTTTTTGTAATCGTTACTTTTTATATTATCGAACCCATGCTTCAATTTATGATTTTGATGGTTATTTTGAAATGTACCATTGATGAAACTATAAGCTTTGTGATGTTCGTTGATGAATTATGAAAGCTTGATGTTGGGTTTACATGTTTTGTCTTTGAATTTTTGATGAAATTCAGTATTTTGGGTTAAATTATAAAAATATTATTTTGAGGGACTAAAATGTGAAATAAATGAAATGTATGGACTTGTATGAGAGCTAGGAGAATTCGGCCAAGCATGTGTACAAGGAAACTTGGCGTATTTTGCGATTTTGTGAATTAGGGACTAAAGTGTCGAAATGTGAAAATGTGAGGGCTATTTTGCAAAATGCCCTAATTGTGTGTATATGGATTGGTTTGAATGATTCAGTGAATAAAAGGCTTAAGTTTGAATACATATAGATCAAGAAAGGAGGAATTCAGACTTAGACTGAGGGAAGTCGAAGATTGTAGAGTAAACAGTCTGTGTCGACAATTCTAAGTACGAGGTAAGTTCGTATGTAGAACATGATGTTATGAGTATATGTTGCTGTTTTGATTATGCATAGATGTATATATATATATATATATATATATTTGAGTTGGATTAATTCGATGATAAACAAATGGTATTTGGCACTACGTGTGCGAGTTAAATTGGTTTCGGCTCTATGAGGCACTAAGTGTGCGATACCGAAATAGCTTCGGTTAATTGAGATGGCACTAAGCGTGAAATTATTATAGCTTCAGCTAATCTTTAAAGCACTAAGTGTGCGGATGTTTGAAACATTGGTGATCTTCGGAAAGTCTTAAAATATCCGAACAAGAGGTGAGAACGAAAACGAATGGATACAAAAATGTTCAGGTAAGTATAATACCTATGTGGTAGATGGTAAAATGCATAAAAATTTTATTGAATTTGTATAAACATATGAATGATGTTGGCATGGACTTAATGGTTGAGTTGAGAATTTATTAAGTACTTATGTATTGATGTTTCATATTTTATACACTGTTGATGTTTTTTGGGTACGAGCTTACTAAGCTTTTGAAAGCTTACTTTGTGTGTGTTTGCATTGTTTTATAGATATCGAAGCTACTGCAAGCTCAGGGATCGTCAAGGATCGTCACCACACTATCGAACCTCATTTTGGTACTTTTGAAAATGCATATTTTAGATGTATGGCATGTATAGGCTAGTAGTTTGAGAAGTATGTTTTGTGATGTATATGCTTAGCCATGTGACTTGGCTAATTTGTGTTTGAACTCATAGTTGATAATGGCTTATAGTATGTGATGCTAATGTGTAATTGTGGTATGTTTTAGTTGGATAAAAGAAGTGGTAAATGTTGTTAAGATTTGGTTGATATTGTTATGATATGAATGATGAATGTTTTGGCATAAAAATTGACTGAAATGGTGGTGCAAATATGCTTATTTCTTTACTTGTAGGTTGACCCAAATTGGGGTGGCAAGTTGGCTACTCAAGTGGCCTATTTTTGTCTACACGGGTAGAGACACGGACGTGTGTTTCAGCCGTGTGCGACAGACGACTATGTTGCCCGACCGTGTGTCCTCTAGGGTACCCTACAATTGTAAGTCAGGCCCGAGCACGACCAAAGCATACGGGCATATGGCTAGCCGTGTGGCCTAAGTCAGACTCGACCACGGCCAAGGCACACTAGCGTGTCTTGTGGCCATGTGGACAAGTCAGTATGTATGCCCTGTTTTGCCACGGCTTAGACACACAGGTGTGTGACCTTTTAAAAGATGAATTTTTTTTATAAGTCTTGAAACTTTTATATGTTATCAATTTAATCCTAAATGCATAAGTTAGACCTTGAATGTTCAGTTTAAGTTCGTTTTGAACATGAATGAATGGTATTTTATTGAATTGAGATGTTAATCGATATTTGATGTTTTGTTCTGAGTTATGAGTCCGGTAATGCCTCTTAACCTATTCCGGTGATGGTTACGGGGTAAGAGTGTATATTTTATTGGTATCAGAGCTATGGTTTAGTAGATTCTAAGACTACCATAGCGTTTGTGAGTCCAGCTATACATGCCATATTTATGAATTGCGATAGTGTGATGAATCCTGACATTGAAATGTGCTTTTATATAGCAAATGGATCCTGAAAGAGCTACAGCAGACGATGCTGAAAGTAATGCGCTTGCTCCCGCGCAAGGGACAGTGTAAGCTGAATCTCGACCTGTTACGAGTAGCCGTGATGGTGAGGCTAAACAAGCCTTCTATCAGATGATGAATGATTGGTTTACCCAATATATTAGAACCAATCCGGCTGTACAACAACCTCCACCCCCGGTTAATCCTCTTCAAGCTCCTGTTATGCCACCAGTGAATCTCGATCTGATTTAGTAGACCACCGATCGATAAGATTAGAAAATATAAATTTGAAGAGTTTTGAGCTACTGACAGACGATGATCTTTGAAAGAGCCGAGTTCTGGTTAGAGAATACAATACGAGTATTCGAGGAATTGTCTTTGAATCTTGAGAAATGTATAAAATATGTAGTTTCACTTCTGAGAGATACGATATACCATTGGTGGAAAACTTTGACGTCTGTGGTTCCTAATGAACGAGTTACTTGGGTTTTCTTCCAAGCTAAATTCTGGAAGAAATATATTAGTTATAGATTTATTGATCAGAAACGTAAAGAGTTTTTCGAGCTTAAACAAGGTTGTATGTCTGTCACAGAATACGAGCGGGAATTTGTAAGGTTGAGTTAGTATGCTCATGAATATGTATCTTCGGAAGCAATAATGTACAAAAGATTTGAAGATGGTTTGAACGAAGATATTCATTTGTTAGTCGTGATTCTGGAAATCAAAGAATTTGTGGTATTTGTTGAATAAGCATGTAAAACTGAAGATCTCGGGAAAGAGAAAAGAAAGGTTGATTTTGAAGCTAGAGAGGTACGAAAGAGATAATCGGGCAAATCATTTCAATCTGGATCAAAGAAGTTTAGAGATGACAGTAGTCGTTCAAAGACTAGTGTGGGACATTTGAACAGAGATCGTGACAGATCACGATCGAACTTCAAAACTTCAACTACGTCTGTTGCCAGTGTTGATAATGCAAAGAAAGAAAAGCCTGAATGTGATCAATGTGGAGGATGACATTTTGGTGAATGCTGGGGAAAGAGTAATAACCGAGCTTGTTATAGTTGTAGTTCAAGAAATCATTTTATAAAAGATTGCCCAGACTTAGCTAAAAAATATGATGTTCAGAATCCGAGGCAGAGTAGTAACGCTTCTTGTGGTAGACTTTCCAGAAATACGGGAATTGTAAATGGTAGTCGAAGCGGAACAAAAGACACAACTGTTAGATCTGAGGCTTGTGCATCTGCCAGAGCTTATGCTATTTGAGCTCGCGAGGAAGCTTCATCGCTAGATGTAATTACAGGTACATTTACTTTTTATGATACTTTTGTGATTACTTTGATAGATCCTGGATCGACACATTTATATATATGCATAAAATTAATGAACAGTAAGACTTTGCCTGTAGAGTCTACTGAATTTGTAATTAGAGTTTCGAACCCCCTAGGCAGATGTGTTCTGGTTGATAAAGTATGTAAGAATTGTCCGTTAATGTTTCGAGACAATCGTTTTCTAGCTGATCTGATGTTATAGCCTTTTGATGAGTTTGATTTAATTTTGGGTATAGATTGGTTAACTTTAAATGATGCTGTGGTGAACTGCAAACAAAAAACTATTGATTTGAGATGCAAGAATGATGAAATAGTCAGAATTGAATCTAGTAATTTGAATGGATTGCCTGCTGTGGTATCTTTGATGAAAGCTTTGAGTATTGTGAGAAAGGGTTGTAAAGCCTATTCTGCTTATGTGATTGATTCGAAAGTGTCAGAAAGGAAAGTTGAACCAGTACCTGTTGTGTGTGAGTTCCCTGATGTATTTCCTAAAGAACTTCCAGGATTACCTCCAGTTAGATAAGTGGAATTCAGTATTGAATTGATACCTGGTACTACTCCGATTTCAATAGCTCCATATAAAATGGCTCCGACCGAGTTAAAATAATTAAAGTCTCAGTTGCAAGAGTTGATCGATAGAGGGTTTGCTTGACCGAGTTTCTCACCTTGGGGTGCTCCGGTGCTATTTGTGAAAAAGAAAGACGATATGATAAGAATGTGTATCGATTATCGTCAGTTGAATAAAGTGAGTATGAAGAATAAGTATCCGCTGCCTCGAATTGATGATTTGTTTGATCAGTTGAAAGGAGCTATTGTGTTTTCGAAAATAGATTTGAGATCAGATTATTATCAGTTGAGAGTAAAAGACTCAGACATTCTGAAAACTGCTTTTCGAACGAGGTACAACCATTATGAATTCTTAGTTATGCCTTTTGGATTGACTAACGCACCTGCTATCTTTATGGATTTAACGAATAGAATTTTCAAACCATATTTAGATCAATTTTTTATTGTATTCATTGATGGCATATTGATTTATTCACGTGATGAACCCAAACATGCTGAGCATTTGAGATTAGTGCTGCAGATTCTGCTGGGTAGACAGTTGTATCCGAAGTTCAGTAAATGTGTGTTCTGGTTGAGAGAAGTGGGTTTTCTAGGCCATATTGTGTCAGTATCTGGTATTCGGGTTGATCCTAGCAATTTCAGCTATTTTGGATTGGAAACCTCTGAGGAATGCCTCTGAAGTCCGCAGTTTTCTGGGACTTGCTGGTTACTATAGAAGGTTCGTAAAAGACTTTTCCATGATTATGAATCCATTAACAAAACTATTACAGGAAAATGTGAAATTTGAGTGGTCTGAAAAGTGTCAGAATACCTTTGATCAGTTGAAAGCCTTGTTAACTGAAGCTCCGATATTAGTACAACCTGAATCGGGTAAAGAATTTGTGATTTACTGTGATGCTTCATTGATCGGTTTGGGTTGTGTTTTAATGCAAGAAGGAAAAGTCATTGCTTATGCTTTGAGACAGTTGAAACCGCACGAGAAGAACTATCTGACACACCATCTTAAGTTGGCTGTGATTGTGTTTGCTCAAACGATTTGGCGCCATTACCTATTCGGTGAGAAATGTCACATGTATTCTGATCATAAGAGTTTGAAGTATTTGATGACTCAGAAAGATTTGAATCTGCGACAGAGGAGATGGCTTGAATTGCTAAAAGACTACAAACTTGTGATAGATTATCATCCGGGTAAAGCAAATGTTGTGGCTGATGCCTTGAGTCGAAAATCGTTATTTGCTTTACGTACGATGAATGCTCATTTGGTTCTGTCTGACGATGGTTCAGTTTTAGTTGAATTAAAAACAAGACCTTTGTTCTTACAACAGATTATCGAAGCTCAAAAGATTGATAATGAGATTTTAGCTAAACAAACTTAGTGTGATGTAGAGTCTGTTTCAAAATTCAGAGTTGACAAGATAATTGTTTGAGATTTCGAGATCAAATTTGTGTCCCTAGAAATCCAGAGTTAGTTCAAATGATTCTGAATCAAGCTCACTGTAGTCATTTATCTGTGCATCCAGGTAGTACTAAAATATATAATGATCTGAAACAACATTATTGGTGGTCCAGAATGAAAAGAGATATCTCTGAATTTGTTTCCAAATGTTTGATCTGTCAGCAAGTTAAAGTTGAACATCAGGTGCCATCTAGTTTGTTACAACCGATTATGGTTCTAGAGTGGAAATGGGATCGAGTGACCATGGACTTTGTTTCGGGTTTGCCCTTATCTCCAAGAAAGAAAGATGCAATTTGGGTTGTAGTTGATCCAGTGACGAAATCAGCTCATTTTATTCCAGTTCGATCTGATTACTCACTTGATAAATTAGCTGAGTTATACATTTCTGATATCGTGAGATTGCATGGTGTACCATTGCCTATAGTGTCAGATAGAGATCCGAGATTCAGATCACGATTCTGAAAGAAATTACAAGATGCTCTAGGTACTAAATTGCACTTCAGTACTGCTTTTCATCCGCAAACGGACGGTCAATCCGAGTGGATTATTCAGATACTCAAGGATATGTCGAGATGTTGTATTCTTGAATTTGAAGGTACATGGGAACAGTATTTACCTTTGATTGAATTCGCTTATAATAATAGTTTTCAGTCGAGCATTAAAATGGCACCCTACAAAGCTTTATATGGTCGTAAATACCGTACACCTTTATATTCGACTGAGCTCAGTGAAAATAAGATTCACAAGGTTGATTTGATAAAAGAAACTGAACAGAAGGTGAAAGTGATCCGAGATAATTTGAAAGCAGCTTCCGATCGTCAGAAATCATATGCAGATTTGAAAAGAAAAGACATTAAGTGTGAGATCGACTATAAAGTGTTTTTGAAAGTGTCTCCGTGGAAGAAAGTACTTTGATTCGGTAGAAAAGAAAAATTGAGTCCGAGATTCATCGGGCCGTATGAAATTATCGAGCGTATTGGGCCGGTAACATATAGATTGTTGTTGCCACCAGAGCTAAAAAGATTCATAATGTGTTTCATGTATCGATGCTTCGACAATACAGATCTGATCCTTCGCATGTGTTTCCTCCGTCTGAGAATGAAATTCAGTCTGAAATGACTTACGAAGAAAAGCCGATCTGTATCTTAGCTCGCGAGATTAAAGAATTACGAAATAAGAAAATTTCATTAGTTAAAGTAATGTGGCATCGACATGGTATTGAAGAGGCCACGTGGGAGCTTGAAGATACTATGAGACAGCAATATCCGAATCTATTTAATGGTAAGATTTTCGGGGACGAAAATCTCTAAGGGGGAGAATTGTAACAGTCCGGTTTTGACCCTAGTCGGAATAGTGGTTTTGGGACCACATATCCTAGTCAAAAAAATATTTTAATATTAATTTTCGTTCCTTTTGTAAGTTAATTGACATGTGTGAAGGTCTCGTGTGAAAATTTAACTGTTTGTGTTCTTAATTTTGAAAAAAAGACCTAATCGCGTAAAATGTAAAAGCTGTGTGCTAGATGTTAAAAGTGCCTATTTGACTTGGCTTTATATTTGAGAGGTCCTTATGTTGTTATTATGCCATTTACATGGTTGATGGACATTTATGACCTCAATATTCATGTTTTAATAGATTTATAACAAAGGGTAAAATGAGAATTTAATTAATATGTTAATAATAATAAAACATATGCATGAAAATGGATCATTTTATGTCCATCCTTAGTTTAAAATAGAAGAAAATAAAAGATAAAAGTTTTCCTAGGGTTCGGCACTTGTAATCCTTGATTAAGGTATGTGTTTTGATCAGGTTGATAACTTTTACGTTTTTGTAATCGTTACTTTGTATATTATCGAACCCATGCTTCAATTTATGATTTTGATGGTGATTTTGAAATGTACCATTGATGAAACTATGAGCTTTGTGATGCTAGTTGATGAATTATGAAAGCTTGATGTTGGGTTTACATGTTTTGTCTTTGAATTTTTGATGAAATTCAGTATTTTCGGTTAAGTTATAAAAATATTATTTTGAGGGACTAAAATGTGAAATAAATGAAATGTATGGACTTGTATGAGAGCTAGGAGAATTTGGCCAAGCATGTGTACAAGGAAATTTGGTGTATTTTGCGATTTTGTGAATTAGGGACTAAAGTGTCGAAATGTGAAAATGTGAGGGCTATTTTGCAAAATGCCCTAATTGTGTGTATATGGATTGGTTTGAATGATTTAGTGAATAAAAGGGTTAATTTTGAATACATGTAGATCAAGAAAGGAGGAATTCAGACTTAGACCGAGGGAAGTCGAAGATTGTAGAGTAAATAGTCCGAGTCGACAATTCTGAGTACAAGGTAAGTTCATATGTAGAACATGATGTTATGAGTATATGTTCCTGTTTTGATTATGCATAGATGTATATATATATATATTTGAGTTGGATTAATTCGATGATAAACAAATGGTATTTGGCACTAAGTGTGCGAGCTAAATTGGTTTCGGCTATATGAGGTACTAAGTGTGCGATACCGAAATAGCTTCGGTTAATTGAGATGGCACTAAGTGTGCGAAATTATTATAGCTTTAGCTAATCTTTAAAGAACTAAGTGTGTGGATGTTTGAAACATTGGTGATCTTCGAAAATTCTTAAAATATCTAAACAAAAGGTGAGAACGAAAACAAATGAATACGGAAATGTTCAGGTAAGTATAATACCTATGTGGTAGATGGTAAAATGCATAAAAAGTTTATTGAATTGGTATAAACATATGAATGATGTTGGCATGGACTTAATGGTTGAGTTGAGAATTTATTACGTACTTATGTATTCATGTTTCATATTTTATACACTATTGATGTTTTTGGGTAAGAGCTTACTAAGCTTTTGAAAACTTACTTTGTGTGTGTTTGCTTTTATAGATATCGAAGCTACTGCAAGCTTGGGGACCGTCAAGGATCATCACCACACTATCGAACCTCATTTTGATACTTTGAAAGTGTTTATATAAAAATATGGCATGTATAGGCTAGTAGTTGTGGGATTATGATTCGTAATGTATATTGTAACACCCCAAACCCGACCTAGATGTTATGGCCGAATCTGGCGTGTCATATTGAAGTGTTTTTCAAAAACCATGTTTCTATTGAAAACTCTTCTACTATTTAAAACCTCTGGCCATTTTAAAACTTGTGAAAACCTCAGTTTACATTGGTTTATTTTGCAAAATGTGGTTCACTGGAAAGTTATTCCTATTTAAAACGGTGTTTGTTGTGGATGCTTAATTTATAATAGTCGATTTACGAAAACATGATGTTTAGAAGTTAAATTGCGAAAACGTAGTGTTTTGAAAACAATTATTGTTTCAAAAAACCGCGATCTACTTCTAACAAATATCAAACATAGTAAATAAAATCCCAAAGCTCAAAATAAAAACCAGAGAGGCCTTATTACAAACCAAACCGAATTTAAAGCACTGAGAAGCAAATAAACATAGTAGATTAAAAAAAGCAGCTGTGTGGCCATCTCCGAGTCGCTTGCAGCACCGATCCTCCTAATGTTAAGGATTACCTGCACAGTTAAAAAATGGGGTGAGTTTACAAAAACTCAGTGTGTAATCCCCTAGCATCCGATAAGTCAGTCAAAATAGAATTTAGAACCAATCTGGGCTTGAGCCCTATTCTGTTTCAAAACAGTCCAACTCAGAATATATGTGGGCCAAAGCCCGATTCATTAACATTTGGTCCCAACCCATCACAGTATCAATCGGCCCTAGCCCATCTCAGAATCAATATCAGTTGGGCCTAGTCCATTTCAATTTCAAACCCATATGAATAATGCATGATAACCCATCCAACCCTACACTTGCCTCTGTCCAACCCTGCACAACCTGTGGGGAATAAATCACCCACGCCATCCCTACACTTATAGTGTTAGCACTGGTTGCGACACTAACTAGAATCGCAGCAAAGCTGCTAATATCAGAATACGTGGCACAACTACCAATATGGTTTCTTCCTCCATAACAATATTCCAATCCCGAGCAGTATGTCATGTATGCAGAATGTCATGCACAAATCAGTCATACAAATCACAGACAAATCAGTCATTTACCCTCGAGGGGCAAAACAATCATTCTACCATTTAGGGGTATTTTGGTCATTTTACAAATTTTGCGGTCCCAGTACAGATTACGACTTTATAGATGGTCTACCGTCGCCTCGAGCGACTCAAGTAACCTAGATGATCAAAATGGTAAAAATTGGCCCAAGGCCCATTACTCGGCCCAAGTGGGCCTACACGCTCGTGTGGCCCATTTAGCCCAATTTCAGTCACGGTTATGCGAACACCATAGCCCAGTATATTATTTGTCACTTACCACAGATTTTGTCTGTGTGGGGCTCACAAGCCCATTGGGCCCACACGATCCATCTCGGTCCATCGAGGCCTAGAACAGCCCAAGTACACGAGATCGCTCGTGGTGGCCTCTACAGTTTATCGCCCCCTGATCTAATGGCTCGGTTTACCACACAAGCGATCGCATGCTCGTGAGACCCCAAATGCCGAAGTTTAAGCTTTTCGGCTTTTGTCGATTTTCAACAAAGTGAGGCGTGAATACACACTGGATTGCGAAACTTTGCGAAAATCCTTCAAGCAACAACCTACATCATTCATGGTTTTTAATTAATCTCTTGGGAACAAGGGTCAACACCCACTTACTATCACTTAAGGAGAAACAAATCACATTCGGCCTAAGCCCTAAGGTAAAATATGGCATCGCATTTACCTTAGTGGGAGAGAGGTTCGATTTCTACCCAAACACCAGCGCTTCTTCAATCCACTGGAACTCTATTGATTTGTCAGAACCTTGCAAGACTGCAACCACAACACCAATAGCAGACACAAAAGCAAACGGCCAACACTGCAAAACAGGAAAACTGATAGAAGGAAAAGGAAAGTGAATCAACTGGTTAGGAGAAAACCCAAGGAAACGAAATATAGGGCAGAGGAAAACTATATTCGGCCAAGAACCAAAAAGGATATTGAGAGGAGAAGAAAGATAATTGAAGAATGTAGTTGACTTGATTGTGAGAAAAGAGAAATAAAGGTTCGGCTAATCAAGGAACAACATACCAAAGAAGATAATACTGAGAGCAAGAGGGAGAAGAAATCGTTCAAGCGAATGCACCTGAAAGGTAATAGAGAAGTAAAGAGTCACACAAAACTGCCCAAATGGTTACACTTGGATTCAGCTACACTTGGAAAAGGAGAAAAAGAAAGGTACCAATTCGGCACTAAATGCCCTAAAACTGAAATTGCACAAAGAGAACAAGTCCAAAAACTCTCTAATTGCCAAAAATGCACACAAAGGGACCCCTTAGCCGAATTAGCACACACTAGTTCTCCTATTCAGCTACAACACTCTCCAAGTTCAAAATTCCTTGATTTTTTCCACCCAATTCTCTTTCATATCCATAACAACCATTATCATATCCCTTGATTTTCTCCCCTTGACCAATTCCACAACCACCTCAGGAGAGTTTTAATCCAACTCTACCTCTCTCACCTTATGGGAATAAAATAAATGTTCCTTGCAAATCATGGGATTCGAACTCAAGATCCCTTTCCACCATAATGACGCCACAACCACTAGACCACATGCTTCCTTGTGATAAATTTTAACCACTAATATTTATAAGGCTTACAAGCTAAAGCCAAGGAAAATTTTGCTAAAGCCTAGATTTGAACCCAGGACTTCTCAGACGTCCCTAAACACACCCAATTCACTTAACCACCACACCAAACATGCAATTTGTGTCACTTTCTTGCACAACTAAAATATTTATAAGCCGCCTACTGACAGATCCCACGCTCAAGGCCCAATACTTTTAGGCCCAAAAATCGGGGCGTTACATATATACTTAGCCATGTGATTTGGTTAGTTTGTGTTTGAACTCATAGTTGATAATGGCTTATGGTATGTGATGCTAATGTGCAATTGTGGTATGTTTTAGTTGGACAAAAGAAATGGTAAATGTTGGAAAGTTTTGGTTGATATTGTTATGATATGAATGATGAATGTTTTGGCATAAAAATTGGCTGAAATGGTGGTGCAAATATGCTTATTTCTTTGATTGTAGGTTGACCCAAATTGGGGTGGCAAGTTGGCTATTCAAATGGGCTATTTTTGTCCACACGGGCAGAGACACGGGCGTGTGTCTCAGCCGTGTGCAACACATGGCTATGTTGCACGGCTGTGTGTCTCCTGGGGTATCCTACAATTGTAAGTCAGGCCCGAGCATGACCAAAGCATATGGGCGTGTGGCTAGCCGTGTGGCCTAAGTCAGACTCGACCACGACCAAGGCACACGGGTATGTCTTGTGGCCGTGTGGACAAGTCAGTATGTATGCCATATTTTGCTACGGCTTAAACACACGGGTGTGTCTAAGGCCGCGTAAGGCACACGGTCTGTTCACACGGGCTTGTAATCTTTTAAAAGATGAAAAAAATTTATAAGTTCTGAAACTTTTATATGTTATCAATTTAGTCCTAAATGCATAAGTTAGACCTTGAATGTTCGGTTTAAGTTCGTTTTGAACATGAATGAATGGTATTTTATTGAATTGAGATGTTAATCGATATTTGATGTTCTGTTATGAGTTACGAGTCTGGTAATGCCTCTTAACCTATTCCAGCGATGGTTATGGTTTAGGGGTGTTATAGTTCCAGTGTTTTTTACAGGATATTTTATGAAAAAATTATCAGGAATTCAAAGTTTTATTTTCGCAGATCGCAGTTTTACTACAATTTGTAGCTTACTCTAGCTAGAGAGTTTTAGTATAGTCTTACTACCTAGAGTAGTCTCAGTAATAACATTTCAGTACAACCTCTTCAGTATAAACAGTTAAAATACTTACAGGTTCGATGCGTAGACTCGGTGCGCCACTCCTTCAGTAAGACATTTCCAAATTATATTCATTGCTTAAACCATTTGAAACGATTTTGTTAAAATTTCTACTTTTTTGCGAAAGCCCAAACCCACAGCAAAATTTTACAACTTGACTCTGATACCACTAAATGTAACACCCAAACTCGTCCTAGACGTTATGACTGAATCTGAGATGTCAGATTGGAGTGTGTTTTGAAAAGCGTAGTTCCGTTAGAAAAAGTCTATTTTATGATAAAACCTCGTTATGAATTTACAAGTCGAGATATCTTGTTCACTGTAAAAACTCTTGTTGGTTTAGCAAAGCGTAAGTCAGCTTAGATTGTTATTACCCTCTTTATTGAGAAAATAGTGTTTTTTGCAGAAGCTTTTAAAACAAGTTACGTAAGCTTGACAGTTGAAAATCATTTATCCTTTGAAAACTCGAGTCCTATTGCTAATAGGTATAAACCAATATAATTAAATTCCCAAATTAAAAACAAATTTAAAGTGGCCTTATTACATAAAATTTACCCAAAATAAACTTTAATTAAAATATTAAAGATTAACCAAATCGAGTGGCCACCACTGAGTCCTCCCTCGCATTGACCCGCCTAAGCCTGGGGATTTCCTGCACAGTAAATAGATGGGTGAGTTTACGAAAACTCAGTGTGTGAAATCCCACAATCGCAATCAAACAGAGAATACACAATTTGGTCCTAAGCCCTTTCAGTCTCCGTTAAAGCCTAAGCCCTTATCAGTAACAATAGCGGCACTGGGCACGAGCTCATCCGAGAGCGATATCGGTGGGGCATAAGCCCGATCTGAGATCGATCTGATATGCAATCAGAGAATCTTACCTAATCCAGCCTCTACACACCATCTCTGTACCAACCCTACACACCATGTGGGGATAAAATTGACCCACCCATCCCTACACACCAAATAGTACCTGTTGCGGCACTAACACAGTATTTGCAGCAGAGCTGCTAGTAATAGGCTTATAGCCTTTCAGTACACTTCCTCCAAAATCATATATCCCACCCCATGAAATGCAACATAATATAAATGCATATATAGTAAAAATGACATGCTGAAACAGTCATACATCACATAGGGGTATATCAGTCATTTACAAAAATAAGGGTTCAGATACTCTTACCGGCCCAATAGTAGGTCCACAGTCGTCGTGGGTGACCCGTGCAACCTTAATAGTCAATCGGTGAAAATGGGCCCACGGCCCATATTACGGGCCCATGTGGGCCCACATGCTCGTATGGCCCACATAACCCAAAAATGGCCTTAGCCGTGTGTTTCACACAGCCTAGCCCAATAGTTATCACACTCCTGTGTGACTCTCTCCGTGTGGGGCCCACAGGCCCATTGGGCCTACATGGCCTGGTTCGGCCCGAAATGCCCAGTACCGTTTCGGCCCATGAAAACACTCATGGCCATCTTGTTGACCACACGGCCTGCCGCACGGGTGCCCACACGCCCGTGTGGTGTCGATAACCCACTTTTCAACTTTTCAGCCTTTGCAGATTCGCATCTAATGGCGTTGTTACACACACCCATTTTTGAGAAGAGTGCAGTTTCCACGAATGCCAACCTTGATTCAATCATATCCCCAATGTCAGTTCTTTAACAAATGGGTAACTATTCCCTTTAATAATACTTATCCAAATCATAGTTCGACACTTACCTTGATTGAACGATTAAGGTTCCTCACCCCTTAGTCGATGCCGAAGTTTGATTATAGGTTCTTACAGATCGTTTGCATCCAAATTGAGATTCCATTATCCTTTATTAGAAAGTTCGCATAAACAATTGAACCAACAAACAACACTTGCCAGAAAAGTTGTGAAACCTATCCTAGGGAATGGAAGCAATCGGTTCACAACCACTCAAAAAGGTAGCCGCTACGACGAGGCAGAACTAGCGCTATCACTCCCCTAACAAAAGTTGATCGAAAAGAAAAAGGTTAAAAGTGAACCATAGATATGACATAAGGGAAAAAGAATGAACATAGACAACATGCAATACAATAGTACTTACCACCAAGATCGACAGAGAAGAACAATAGAAAGAATCGATTCCCAGAAGGTCAATGTAGGAGCACTATTTGACCAACAAGGATTAGATTGCACTGAAGAGAAGGGAGAGAGAAAAAGAATGAATCGGTCATCACAAGCCAAAAATGAATGAGATAGAGAGAAAGAAGATGCAATCGGTTAGGGGAAAGCTGGTTGGGAAAAAGGGAGATAAGAGGAAAGAGTGTTCGGCTATGGCAAAGAACTAAGAGAAGGAGAATGATAAAGAGATGAATGTTGAATAAACAAGGTACCGATCGGTAAGACAGAGTCAAAGTAAATTAACACGAAACGTACCTGAATGGTCACAAGTAAAATTCAGCTACTATTCCAGCACAACAAAAGAGAACGAAATGAAGAAAAAGGAATCAGCTACCAAAAAAGAGAGAAAGCACTAGCCAAATTCAGCACTAATTGCATTTGACCCATTTTGGCACAAGGAGAATCCCTCTTTCGGTAAACAACTACCTCTCCCTTACTCCTTGATCCACTCTACGATTTTCTCTCCATAATTCTCCTTGAATTCGGCTACATGATCCCCTACTCCACTCAAACACCCCAACCGTCCAAGCAATAGAGTCCCACTGCCATACAACCATCCACTCAGCCGTTTGCAAAAATAAGACACACTTGCATGCAGCAAGACTCTAACCCCAGTCTCCTAGCAACAGCAGCATGCCACTATCCTCTACACCAGTAGACATTTTAAGAACTGACTTTCCCAAAATTATTTAAGAACCCCAACATCTAGCTGCTAGAGTTTTATTTAGTAAAAACCAAAAATTTTGCTAGCGCCAAGGTTTGAACCCAGAACTTCCCACACCTCTCAGGGCCCTTAACCATCAAAGCAAACAAGCCAACATGCAACATAACACACAAATTAATCACTAAATATTTAGGGCATTACAGGATAGACCAAATTCAGAGCTAGAATGAGGAAAAGAGAAAAATGTTGAATTAGTAGATGTTATGTACACGAACATTTGTAGAGGTAAGTTCGTGTAACTAAATTGTGTTTATTTACATGCTTGCATCGATTGTGTTTATGTAAATCGTATAAATGCCATAAATATGTGAAATGATTACATATTCGATCAAGCCCGATAAAAAAATGTTTAAATTAAATGATAATGCCCGATAGTTGATAAAGGATAAACGATGAAAAAGTTATATTCTTGAAATGAATGTGGAATGTGTTTACTTGAATCATATGAATGTTTTGGATGTATGAAATAATCACATGCTCGATAATGCTTCAGAAATGTTTAAATTTTGATTGAATAAATGGAAAATAGATGGATACGTGATTTCCCAAAATGAATGAGGTCCTGCATTTGTTGCTAGCAGGATTTAGCTCGGACGAGTAATCCTATTGACCTCATTATGAAAAGGATTTAGCCCAAATGGGTAATCCTGATATAAGCCCTCTCGAGCATAAGTTATGGACTGGATTTAGTTCAGACGGGTAATCCAGATCAAGCCCTTTAGATTATATGCCATAAAAAGGATTTAGCCTGGTCTGGTAATCCTAACTAAGCTCTATTGATTATAATATTATAGACAGGATTTAGTCTGGACTGGTAATCTTGTTGTATACATGTGTGGCTCGAGAGTGTACTCTCTGAAATAGTACCTTATGGGTACTATTGAATATGAATTAACGGATCCTAACTTGAACTACTTGTGTAACCGTTGATATTTTGGATAAATTCAATGGGTAAAAATCTTGATATGAGAAGATATGAATAAGAAATGAGTTATTGCACTTTTCCGTCTGAAATACAAGAAAATGATGATACATGACAAATGATATATGAAAACATGAGATTATGATATTTGTGCATGGACTTTATTTGATGAATATATGTTCATTCTTGATTATAGGCTTGTACACCTTGAGTGTACTAATTGTGACCTTGATATTCTAAGTAATATGGGTAATGTTCTGATATAAAATGATCTGAACCCGAAATGAACTATTATAAAATTATACTTGTAATAATGAGATGAATTATGCATGTTGAATGAATACAAGTTATGGAAAGCATATGTGCTTGGAAACTTGATTGTTGTTGAGCCCATATATGTTTTGATGTTATTATGGAATATATGACTAACAAGGGCACTGAGGATGTGTGTAGGGCTTGAGGTCAAATTGATTGAATATGTATTACATAGTTACCTCAAAATAGAATGAATGGTAAGTTAAGTACCATGTTATACGAACTTGGAAGCTCGTTGGATTGGAAGCATGGCAGAGATCACTCACACTATCCATCGGCCCATGTCGGTACAATATGGCAAAGCAATTATGTTTACGATGGCATGTATAGGTTATATTGGTCATATTGGCATGTAAATATAAATGATTATTGTAATCTAGCCATTGGAATGGATAGTGATGATTATATTTTGGTACATGTATATATATGTGTTTAAGTTTACTTTATGGAGATGATATAAGTGTTTCTTATTGATTGATTTAGAAAGGTAAGATTTAAGCATGAATGCATGTAACAATATATCATGTTAGATGTTATAAATTGCTTAAATTCAATGCTCGGTCTGGTTGGTATTTAGATGTAAGTTTGGTACAGGAATTTGGTATGATTTTGGGTGAGAAATAAAGCTAGGAATGGCTTTATTTTGTCCACACGGGCAGGCACACAAGCGTGTGTCTAGACCACGTGTGACACATGGCCTGGTATACGGGCGTGTGGTTAGTTCGTGTGTCCCTTAGATCATAAATTCGAGAAAACAAAATGCTCAGAATTGAGGACACAGGTAGGGACATAGGCATGTGTCTCAGCCGTGTGTGCTACACAGCCTAGAACACGGGTGTGTGTCTTGGCCGTGTGAAACCTGTACCTAATTTCGAGAAAATTTAATTAACCTCACGGCCTAGCACACGGGCGTGTGGCATAGCCGTGTGCACAAGTCAGTGGGTAACACGAGGTCAAACACGGCCTATAGCACGGGCGTGTCCCAGGGTCACACGGGCGTGTCCCTTTGACCACACGGGCATGTGTGCCTGTAACTTGGAAATTTTTTAAAATTTCGTGAAAAGTTCTTAAAGTCTCCGATTAAGTCCCGATTTGATTTTACAGCTCATATTGAGCCTCGAGGGTCCATTTAAGGGACGTTACGAATAATTTCGGAAAGTGAATAGTAATTATTGTAAATTATCTGAAAATGTTCTGAAAGTTTCAGTAATGCTCAGTAACGCTGTTCCGGCGATAGATACAGATTAGGGGTGTTACAATTCGAGTAGATCCAAGTAAAATTTCAGCTATAGTCAATTGGAAGCCACCAAAGAATGTATCTGAAGTCCAATGTTTTCTAGGACTTACTGGATATTATCGGAGGTTTGTAAAAGGTTTTTCAGTGATAGCTTCTCCGATGACTCGATTATTGCAAAAAGATGTGAAGTTTGAGTGGTCCGATAAGTGTCAATAGAGCTTTGATAGATTAAAAGCCTTATTGACAAAAGCACCTGTGTTAGCTCAGCCTGAATCGGGTAAGGAATTTATAATTTACAGTGATGCATCGTTAAATGGTTTAGGCTGTGTTTTGATGCAAGAAGGTAAAGTAATAGCCTATGCTTCAAGACAACTAAAACCACATGAAATAAATTACCCAATACATAATCTTTAATTGCCAACAATTGTGTTTGCATTGAAAATATGGCAACATTATCTGTTTGGTAAAAAATGTCACATATTCACTGATCATAAAAGTTTGAAGTATTTGATGTCACAGAAAAATTTGAATTTGAGACAGCGTAAGTGGCTTGAATTATTGAAAGATTATAATCTGGTTATTGATTACCATCGAAGAAAAACCAATGTGGTTGCTGAGGCTTTGAGTAGAAAATCCCTGTTTGCTTTGCGAGATATGAATACTCGATTGATGTTATCAGATAATGGTTCAATTTTAATGAAGCTCATAATGGTAACATGTCTATTCATCTTAGTAGTAATAAAATGTACAATGATTTAAAAAAGATGTACTGGTCACCGGGAATGAAACGGGATATTTCTGAATTTGTATTTAAGTGTTTGATATGTCAACAAGTAAAAGTTGAACATCAGTTGCCTTTAGGATTATTACAGCCAGTTACAACACCAGAATGGAAATGGGAAAGAATTACCATGGACTTTGTATTGAGATTACCCTTATCTCTTATCTCCAAATAAGAAAGATGTCATTTGGGTAATTGTCGATCGATTGAAAAAGTCTGCAAAGATGTCATTTGGGTAATTGTCGATCGATTGAAAAATTCTGCACACTTTATTCTAGTATGTATGGAATTTTCTTTAGATAAATTGGCTGAAATATATGTCTCTGAGATTGTTAGATTGGATGGAGTACCTTTCCCCATTATTTCAGATAGAGATCCTCGATTTACATCCCGATTCTGGATCAAATTACAAGAAGCTCTAGGTACACGGTTACATTTTAGTACTACATTTCATCCCCAGACTGATGGTCAATCTGAACGTGTAATACAGATTTTGGAAGATATGCTTCGATGTTGTGTACTTGAATTTGAAGGTAACTGGGAAAAGTATTTACCTTTGGTTGAATTTGCTTATAATAACAATTATCAGTCCAGTATCAAAATGGCACTGTATGAAGATCTATATGGTCGCAAATGTAGAACTCTATTGTATTGGATAGAACTTAGTGAGAAAAAGTTGTATGGAGTTGATTTAGTTCGTGAAACCAAAGAAAAGGTAAAAATAATTCGGGACAATTTGAAAGCAGCTTCTGATCGTCAAAAGTCCTATGCTGATTTAAATAGAAAGAAATAGAATTTTAGGTTGGTGACAAGGTATTCTTGAAAGTAGCACCTTGGAAGAAAGTTCTCCAGTTTGGTCATAAAGGAAAATTGAGTCCACAGTTTATTGGACTATATGAAATTATAGAAAGAATTGGACCTGATGCATATCAGTTAGCTTTACCACCAGAACTTGATTGGATTCATAATGTTTTTCATGTGTCTGTGCTACAACGGTACCGATAAAATCCTTCACATGTTATTTCTCCAACAGAGGTAGAGATTCATCCTGATATGACATACAGTGAAGAACTGATCAAAATCTTAGCTCGAGAAACAAAAAAAGTTAAGAAATAAAAAGATGGTGTTAGTAAAAGTTCTCTAGCAGAGACATGGTATTGAAAAAGCAACTTGGGAACCGGAGGATACCATGAGAAAGCAATATCCATACCTCTTTACTGGTAAGATTCTCGAGGACAAAAATCCTTAAGTGGGGAGAGTTGTATCAGCCCATTTTCAGTGAAATCGGAATAGTGGTTTTTGGACCACAAATTCAAGCCGAAAATAAAATTTATTTTAATTTTATTGTATGGTCCGTATTATAATAGAGATATCATGTGAGACTTCTGATAAGGGAAGGACTAAATCGCATAAAATGTAAAAGTTGAATTCTAGTAGCTAGAAGGATTAAATAACTATGCAATTCAAAACTTGAGGTCCTTATATGGTAATTAGACCATTAATCAAAAGTTAGTAGATATTTTTGATGATTCATCCATGGAAATTTAGAAAAATGCAAGAATTAAATTGGAAATATAAATAATTAAAAGATAATAACTAATAAAAAAAGAAATTAACATCTTGTTTTATATCATCTTCTTCCCCAAAATACATGGAAACCCTAGGAAAGATAAAATAATCTTTCTTGGCTTAATTGGGTAAGTTTTCTTGTCCCGTTTTTAGTAATTTTGATATTTTTGAAACTTGGATAGTTTAATCTATCTATTTAGGGGATTAATTTGAAAAGTTATCAAAGTATAGAAATTATGTCAAGGATGAATATGCTGAAAATTAGAAATTTATGGTAGAAAATGAAAGGTTGTTGATAGATAAACAACTTTTACAAAGTGACTTTTTATGAAAATATGATTTGGGGACTAATTTGTAAAGTTGTGAAAATTGAAGAAAATTTTTGAAATTTATAGAAAACATGTGCTATAAATTTTATATTGAAATTTTGGTTAGGCTTGGAAAAAGGAGTAAATTGCATGAATTTCATTTTCCGAGCCTAGAGACAAAATTGGAATTTATGGAAAGTTTAGGGTCAAAATGGTAATTTTGCCTAGGATGTAAATTGAGTCAAAATAAATATGAAATGTGATAAATTGATGATTAAATTCATTTATATAGATCCGGATAACAAAAATTTGAGGATAGATCAAGGAAAAGAAAAAGTTTCGGATTAGTAGATTTAAATAGGCGAACAAGTGTTGAGGTAAGTTCGTGTAACTTAATCGAGCTTGTAAATATGTTAAATTGAATGTTGTGTTTGTATGAAATGTGTTTTATATTTATGTGAACTAATTTGAATGTTATAATAAAGAAATGAAAACATGTTTGAAATGGTTTAAAAGGGTTGAGTTCCGTTTGAATATGGGATTTCGATGGATAAATGTGATTTCCCTTATTGAATGAGGTCTTGCATCTGTTGCTGACGGGATTTAGCTTGGATGAGTAATCCTATTGACCTCATTACATATAGGATTTTAGCCTGGACGTGTAATCCTGTTATAATATCCTTTGAGCATATGTTATAATTAGGATTTAGCCTGGACTGGGAATCTTAATTGAGCTCTTTTGAGCACATGTTACAGAAAGGATTTCTCCTGGACTTGTAATCTTGATATATGATATGTGGCTCAAGAGTATGCTCTCTAATTAAGTACCCTAATGGGTACTCCTGAGTATAAATTGATGGGTTATTGAAATATACACCTTGAGTGTACTACCTGAGTATCCATCGTAATTTCAATGATTCAACAGATAAAATACTTGACATGATATGAGAGTTATCAGATGAAATGAATAATGTTTTGAAAGAATATAGTATGATAAGCTCATTTATGTTTACTTGATGTGTTTGAGAATTATGTGACTAACATGTTTGATTGAATGCATGTGTTTAGGCAATTTTGCCAAGTTGATGGAAAATATTTTCTTGTATGCATAGATTTAATAAATGAGATTGGTAAGTTTAATTACTGTTATACAAACTTACTAAGCATATAATGTTTGCTAGGTTTTTATTTTCTCTGTTTTATAGTGCTCGGTAGCTCGCGAAGTTTGGTGATCGGTTGGAGCATCATCACATTATCCACAAGCTTATTTGGTATAAATAGTAACCTTATTTTGGTATAATGGCATGTATAGGCTAACTTGGCCATAGATGGCTTGAATCTGTTATTAGTAATCTAGCCATTGGAATGGCTAGTAATGGTATGTTTTGGTATTTATAAAGTATAATGTTAAGATAAACACCTATGTGTTAAATAGAAATGATCAAATGATGTTTTATGTTTATGTTAAACCAATGTAAGACTTTAAACATGTATGTATGCAATGTCATATTATATTAGATGTTAAAATTTACTTGAATTCAGTGCTTGGATTGGTTGGTATTTGGATGTAAGTTTGGTGCAGGTTATTGGAAAAATTTTTGGGTGAGAAATGAAGCTAGAAATAGCTTTATTTTGTCCACACGGGCAGACATACGGGCGTGTGTCTAGACCGTGTGTGACACATGGCCTGGTACATTGGCATGTGGTTAGGCTGTGTGTCCCCTCCATCTTAAATTTGAGAAATAGAATGCTCAAAATTGAGCACACGGGCAGAGATACAGGTGTGTGTCTCAGCCACGTGTGCTACACGGCCTAGAACACGGGCGTGTGTCTTGGCCGTGTGAACCCTGCACCTAATTTTTGAAAATTAAATTGATCACACGTCCTACTCACGCGAGCGTGTGGCTAGCCATGTGGCACAAGTCAGAGAGTTAGACATGATCGAACACGGCCTACAGCACGAGCGTGTTATAGGGTCACACAGGCATGTCCCATGGACCATAAGGGCGTGTGAGCCTTGTAACTTGGAAAATTTTCAAAATTTCGCGAAAAATTTATAGAGTTTTTGATTAAGTCCTGACTCAATTCTAATACTCGATTTGGGCCTCGAAGGTCCATTTAAGGGACATTATGAATAATTTCGTAAATGAACAATAATTAACGTGAATTATTTGTAAGTGTTTTGAAAGTTTTGGTAATGCTTCGTAACCTTGTTCTGGTAACAGATATGGGTTAGGGGTGTTATAGAAAGACTCAACTTATTAGTGGTGTAACACTTTGATTGCGGTAGTATCAAAAGGCCATGTTGATAAGAAATGCAAAGAGTTTCTTGAATTGAAATAGGGCCGAATGAAAGCTGACGAGTATAAGAGAGAATTTGTACGACTCAAAAAATATGCTCGAGAGTGTATTCCATCGCAAGCGGTCATGTGTACACAGTTTGAACATGGTTTAAATGAAGATATTAAGCTGTTAGTTGGGATAATTGAGCTGAAAGAATTTGTGGTTTTAGTCGATGAGCACACAAGGCCCAGGAACTCAGTAAAGCAAAAAGAAAAGTAGATTCTGAAGCACGTCATACAGGAAAATGACCTATGGGAAAATCATTCTTTTCTCCATCGAAGAAATCAAAGGAATTCTACAGTCATTTATCAAATTTGTGAGTTATTCTGGAAGAGACAAAGAAAAACATCATTCGAGCTCAAAACCTCAGGCTATGTCTGTAGCGAGTGTAGGTAGTGTCACGAACAACAAACCTGAATGTCAGCAATGTAATAGATGACACTTCAGAGAATGCAAATTGAAAGATGGGTCGTGTTTTAAATGTGGTTCCTACGATCATTTTCTTAGAGATTGCCCAGAAAGGACTTATAAACAAAAGGCTCAAAATACTCGTTCGAGTAATACAGCTACGAGAGGGAGACCACCCCAGAACAATGGAAATGTCGGTAATAGTTGAGGTGGAACAAAAGATTCGACTATTAGATTTGAGGCACGGGCAGCAGCTAGGGCTTATGCAATTCGTGCTCAAGAGCAAGCTTCAGCACCTGATGTGATCACCAGTACACTTTCTATCTTTGATGCTAATGTTAATGCTTTGATTGACCTGGGGTCAACACACTCATATGCATGCACAATCTTAGTGTCAAATAAGAAAATATCTTTTGATTCTACTGAATTTGTGGTTAAAGTAACGAACCCTCTAGGTCAGTATGTATTATTTGATAAAGTTTGTAAAAACTGTCCGATGATTTGGGGTTGCAACTTTTTAGTTGATTTGATGTTATTACCCTTAGATGAGTTTGACGTGATTTTGGGTATGGACTAGTTAACGCTGCATGATGTTATTGTGAACTGTAGATGAAAGCATATCGTGTTGAAATGTTAGAATGGTGAAAGGATTCAAATTGAATTAGATAGATTGGATGGTAAATCTAATGTTATTTTAGTTATGATGACACAAAAATATGTTTAAAAGGGTTGTGAAGCATATCTCGCTTTTATATTTGATTCCAGGGTTTCAGAATTGAAGTTAGAATCAATTCTGATTGTATGTGAGTTCATAGATGTATTTCCAAAAGAATTACCAAGATTACTGCAGATTAGAGAGGTTGAGTTTGCTATTGAATTAGAGTTGGGAACATCTTCGATATTGATTGCTTCGTATAGAATGGTACCTAAAGAATTAAAAGAGTTTAAAACACAGTTGCAGGAATTGACGGATATGGGCTTTGCTAGACCCAGCTTTTCTCCTTGGGGTGCTCCTATGTTGTTTGTTAAGAAAAATGATGGGTCTATGCGATTATGTATCGACTATCGAAAGCTTAATAAAGTCACGATCAAGAACAAATATCCTTCGCCATGTATATATGATTTGTTTGATCAGTTGAAAGGTGTGATGGTGTTTTCAAATATTGATCTCCGTTCTGGATATTATTAATTACGAGTTAAAGACTCAAATGTACTGAAGACTACTTTTAAAACCAGATATGGACATTATGAATTTCTTGTTATGCCATTTGGTTTGACCAATGCACCTACTGTTTTTATGGACTTGATGATCAAAATATTCAGATTGTACTTAGACAGAATTATTATTGTGTTCATTAATGACATTTTGATCTATTCCCAAAATGAGACAAAGCATGCCCAGCATTTGAGAATTGTGTTGCAGACTTTACACGAAAAATAGTTGTTTGCTAAGTTTAGCAAATGGGAGTTCTAGCTCCGAGCAGTTGGATTTTTGGGACCTGTAGTGTTGGCAGATTGTACTAGAGTTGATCCAAGTAAAATCTCAGCTATAGTGAACTGGAAACCTTTGAGAAATGTGTCAAAAGTCAAAAGTTTTTTGGGTTTAGCCAGATATTATAGAAGATTTGTCAAGGGATTTTTTATGATTGCTACGCCGTTCATGAAACTGCTTTAAAAAGATGTTAAGTTTGAATGGTCTGAGAAGTGTTAGTAAAGTGTTAGCCAGTTGAAAGCGTTGTTAACCGAGGCGCATGTCTTGGTTTAGACAGAGTCCAATAAAGAATTTATAGTTTATAGTGATGCTTCATTGAATGGTTTAGGCTCTGTTTTGATGCAAGAAGGCAAAGTTGTAGCATATGCTTCTCAACAGTTGAAACCACAAGAAAAGATTTATCCGACTTACGATTTAGAGCTTGCAGCTATTGTATTTTCTTGAAATATTTGGCAACATCATTTGTATGGGGGAAAATGTCATATCTTCACAGATCACAAAAGCCTGAAGTATTTGATGTCACGAAAAGATCTAAATTTGAGACAATGTAGATGGCTTGAATTGCTAAAAGATTATGACTTGGTCATTGACTATCACCCGGGAAAGGCTAATGTCATTGTTGATGTTCTGAGTAGAAAATATTTATTTACTTTGCGAGCTTTGAATACATAGTTAATGTCGATTGATGATGGCTTAATTTTAGCTGAATTGAAAGCTAGACTAATGTTTTTACAATATATTTGTGAGGCTGAGAAGAGTGATACTAAATTGATTGCTAAAGAGGAATAGATTAGATCGACACCTAATTCAAATTTTCATGTTGGTTCTGACGATAGCTTGTATTTTAGAAATAGAATTTTTGTTCTGTGAAATTCTGAACTCATTCAGAAGGTTTTACAGGAAGCTCATAGTAGTACCTTATCGATACATCTTGGGAGCAATAAAATGTATGGTGAGTTGAAACAGATGTACTGGTGGCTAGGAATGAAACGAGAGAATTCATAGTTCATATCAAAATGCTTAATCTGTCATCTAGTTAAATTCGAACATCGAGTACCTTCTGGTTTATTGCAGCCTATGATATTCTAGAGTGGAAATCAGAACATGTTACTGTAACACCCCTTACCCGTATCCAAGGCTAGAATAGAGTACGAGGCATTACCAGACTTAACAATACACATAGACGAAAATCGAGCCATAAAATTTCATTTAATTCATAACTTTTCAAACACATGCATAACAAACAAAGCTAACTATATCATTACATCAAAACATAAGACATAGCACGATTAATTAAACTTATAAACCATAATGGATAAGGACCACATCTCATAATCATATATGATAACTCAAAGCAGACTGATACGTATGGTCAAAATCATAATAAAAATACATATCACAAACCAGCTTCCTATACATGCCACTCACTTTATATTTCTAATATTTGAATTAATTCTCCCAAAAATGATAGTTTGATAGTGTGATTTTGCCTCCGATGATCTCTAACCCCGAGCTGACCTGCCAATACTAAAGAAATGGAGAGGATGGGTAAGCTTTACGCTTAGTAAGCTCATATGAAAATAATAAGCAATTACTACCATGCTTTTCAAGATAAAACACTATAATTGTACAATTACACATATTCATGTTAAGCCGTGTTATCGAGTTATAGTTACTAAATCATTCATATCTGAAGCTAAAAAACTCCAAATTTAGTTTCGTTAATTTTCTTTGAAACTAGGTTCATATATATTTCTCCCATAAAATTTCCAGAATTTTTAGTTTAGCCAATTAGTACAGTTTATTAGTTAAAGTCTCCCCTGTTTCAGAGTATGACTACTCTGACCTCTGTGCACTACGAGCCAAGTTTCTCCCTATACAGATTCCAACAACCATGCCGTTTGTTTCCCTTAAAAATAGACTCAATAAGGAATCCATTCATGTAAAATATGACTCTTAGTAATTTTTTTACAATTTATGGTGAATTTTTAAAGTCAGAACAGGGGATCTCGAATTCATTCAGACCCTGTTTCACAAGAATTCAAATATCACACAATATAGAATTCTTTTGCTTCCCCTGTTTCTTTCATGTGAAAATAGACTCATTAAGCTTTATTTTCATATATCATTTGCATTTTTATTCAACTTCCACAGTTTTAGTGAATTTTCAAAGTCAAGCAACTGCTGCTGTCCAACACTGTTTTACTACTAAAATTCATTCTTACATAATTCCACTTAATCCGCTTTGTCTTATCAAAGTTCACCCAACTATCGAGCACATTGCTCATAATTTTCATAAACATATACCTGCACTTATTCATCACAAAACTCACAAAACAGTACATAGTAAGTCTTCCGTTGAATACTTCGGATCAATCCTCGATACTTGGTGGTTTCAGCACATAGCTCCACCCATCATAAAGTTCGGCTCTCTTGTACACATGGTGAACACTTAGTATCACCCATGTGACCTAGCCAGTTTATCTCGTAGTTCTCTTGTCTACATGGTGTCCTTCACCTGGAACCACGCATGCGACCTAGCTACATATATCCCGTAGCTCTCTTGTCTACATGGTGTACACATAGTATCACGCATGTGACCTAGCTACATCATAATGTCTCGTAGCTCTCTTGTACACATGATGTGCACTCAGCACCATACATGTGACCTAGCTACATACCATCTGTATCATTCAATCTTTTCGAAGGTTCAACCGAGATTTCTCTCTCTTTTCCAACAATTTCAATCAAGTAATTATTAGCAAACATATTTTCAATATGTTACAAATTTATTCATAGTCCTTTTTCAATTTCCAATTTACAGCAAATAGTCAATCTATAGGTAGCCACATTTCATATGATAACAAAATATAATAAAATAAAAAGAATTGATAAATTATTTACGTACAAACTTGTCAAAATCTCATCAGGTACAACCCTGCAACAATTCATACAACCCAGGTAATAGTAATTTAACACTCAATTCTTGTAACAATAATTTTCCATTCAATTTCACATGACACAACTAGCATTACATTTTTTTTATATCATACATACCATCCATCAACTTCTCTTAAACATATTAAATCATACAATTTATGCCATATCAATAGAGAATTACAATTCATGCATGGTATTGCATTATTATTAACACACGAACTTACCTCGATCGAGAAACTAGAAAGTACTATTTAGTCCATAACCTTGTATTTTCCGATTTAAGCCCGAATCTCGATTTCCTTCATCACGTAATATCACATTTAGCCTAATAACTAGTCACATTATTCATACGGGTCCAAAAATCATATTTTTACAAATTTTCATTTTGACCCCTAAACTTTTGCATATTTGCACTTTTGCCCCAAGGTTGGAAATTAAACTTCATCCTATTTTCTTATGTTTTATGACATGCTAATCATTTTCCCTTCTATGGAAACATCAAATTCTCACTCTAACATGTACTTATGACTATTAGGTATTTTTAGAGTTAAGCCCTTTACTCGTTTTCACTTAAAACCGAGTAGCACAAGTTGTTTAACATAATTTAAAACCTCATATTCTATCATAAAACACCAAAATACACAAATTTCACCTATGGGTATTTTTCCAAATCTGAACCCTAGGTTGAATTATTGCTAGCATAAGCTTAATCAAGTTCTGGGATTCCAAAGTGTAAAGAACTTGAAAACAGGGTTAGAACGGACTTACTATTGAGCTTGGAAAGCTTAAAAACCCTAGCCATGGCTTCCCCCATGGTAATTTTGGCCTCCATGAAAAATATGAGTCAATTTTGGCTTTATTTTCCCTTTTTATTTCTTTTAATTACCAAATGACTAAAATGCCCTTACTACTAAACTTTCCAAAAATCCCATCCATGTCCAATTTTTGTCCATAGACTTAGAAATTGGTAAAATTGCTATTTAAGACCTCCTCATTAATATTCCAAAGCAATTTCATACTAAAAACTTCTAGAATGCAAGTTTTGCAAATTATTCGATTTAGTCCCTAATTTCAATTTAAGCACTTTATGCATAAAATTTCTTCACGAAATTTTCACACAATCATGCAATCATATCATAGACCTCAAAATAATCATAAAATAATTATTTATATCTCAGATTTGTGGTCACAAAACCACTATTCCAATTAGGCCCTAATTCGAGATATTACAGTTACGATGGATTTTGTATTGGGATTGTCTTTATCTCTGAGAAAGAAAGATGCTGATTGGGTCATTGTAGATCGTTTGATGAAATCTGTGCATTTCATTCCAATACGTACGGATTATTCACTTGAGAAATTAGCAGAATTGTACGTTTTTGAGATTGTCAGATTACACGGTGTGTCGATTCTATTATCTCTGATAGAGATCCACGGTTTACGTCTTGATTCTAGAGTAAGTTAGATGAAGCTCTAGGTACTCGATTGCATTTTAGCACAGCGTTTCATCCATAGACTGATGGTCAGCCTGAGCGAGTAACTAAGGTACTCAAAGATATGCTCTGATGTTGTGTTTTGGAGTTTAAAAGTAACTGGGATAAATTTCTACTGTTGGTTGAATTGGCATACAATAACAGTTATCAGGCGAGCATTAGAATGGCATTGTACAAAGCTTTGTATGGTCAAAAACGTCAAACTTCTATACTGGACTTAGCTAAGCGAGAAAAAGTTATTCGGTGTTGATTTGATCCAAGAAACTGAATAAAAAGTCAAAGTGATACGTGACAGTTTGAAAGAAGCTTTGGATCAACAAAAATCTTATGTAGATTTGAAAAGAAAAGACATAGAGTTTCAAGTTGGCAACAAGGTATTTCTAAAAGTATCGCCTTGGAGGAAAGTTGTAATAGCTCATTTTCAGTGAAATCGAAACAGTGATTTCGGGATCACAAATCTGACGATTAAATTATTATTTTACTATTATTTTAATGTTTATGGGACATTGATAAGGTCGTATTAAAATTTTGTTAAAAAATTTTGACGTTTGCATGATTAATTAAGTGAAAAGGACTAAATCGTAAAAAGTACAAAACTAGAGTTCTATTTCTAACACCCCTAACCCGTATCCGTCGCTAGATTAAGGTTAAAGACATTACTAGACATTTGGAACAATTAGCATTCATTTCACAAACATCATAATATCAAAGGTCAAACATTATCATAGAGTCCCTTGTGTAGATCATCGAGGCCTTAAAAATGCACTAGAAAGGGGTCGGGACTAAACCGAGCACATAAAATTTTTTTCGAAACTCAAACAATTTCAAAGTTGTACAGGTCACATGCCCGTGTGAATAGAACATGTGCCTTACACGGCATTAGACACACCCGTGTGTCTAGGCCATGTCAAAACAGGGCATACATACTGACTTGCACACACGGCCACAAGACACGCCCGTGTGCCTTGGCCATGGTCGAGATTGACTTGGGTCACACCGCTAGTCACACACCCGTGTGTCTTGGCCGTGCCCAAGCCTGACTTAAAATTGTAGGTATCCCAGGAGACACACGACCGTGCAACATGACCGTGTGTCGCACACGACTGAGACACACGCCCGTGTCTCTGCCCGTGTGGAAAAAAAATAGGCCATTTGAATAGCCAATTTGCCACCCCATTTGGGTCAAACCTACAAGTATCAAACCAAGCATATTTGCACTATAATTTCAGCCAATTTTAATATCATAACATATATCATTCATGTCATACCATTAACAACAAATTCATGCTTGTAACTCATACCAATTCATGTCATTCTATAAGCCAAAAACATACTAATACATATGTTTCATAAACACCAAACATACAATCACATCTAATGCCAAAACCTTACCAAATTGACCATTTCCTTTGGCCAACCAAGAGCACATCATAATGACACATTTGCATCACATATCACATATCAATATCAAACCATAAGTTTAAACACAAATTAGCCATATCGCATGGCATAATATATACATTACAAAACATATCCAAATACTCCTAGCCTATACATGCCATATACCATATATACAACTCTCAAAATGGTACCAAAATAGATGTCCGATAGTGTGAGTGAGTCGTTGACGATCCTTGAATCTGAGCTAGCTTTTTAACACTGTAAAACAGAGAACATTTCACACAGTAAGCTTTTAAAGCTTAGTAGGCTCGTACCAATTAATATCAACAGTTTATAAAGTATAAAAACATCAACTAATAAACACTTAGTAGTTCTCAAATAATCTATCAATTCTATTCCAACACAATTAATATGTTCATACTAAATCATCAAACTTCATACACATAGTATCACCTACCACATAGGTATCGTACATACTTGAATCTTCCCGTATTTATTCATTTTCATTCTCACCTTTCGTTCGAATACATTAATGCTTCTCGAAGTCTATACATGCTTTAACAATTCGTACACTTAGTGCTTTAAATGGTCAGCCGAAGCTAGAATGGTTCCACACACTTAGTGCCATCATAGATAACCGAAGCTATCTCGGTATCACACACTTAGTGCCTCATATAGCTGAAGCTATTCCATTTCTCACACTTAGTGCTACATATAACTGAAACTATTTCAAATCACACACTTAGTGCCGAACATAGTCGATTTATCATATTACTCAAACCATAGTCAATTATATATACAATTTATGTATTATCAAAGCATTAAAACATACTTGTAACATCATTTATCACGTACGAACTTACCTCGTGCTCGGAATTGTCGACTCGGATTATCTACTCTATAACCTTTGACTTCCTCCAGTTTAAGCCTGAATTCCTCTTTTCTTGATCTATATGTATTCAAAATTAACCCTTTTTATTCAGCAATCTTTCAATTTAATCCATAAACACATAGTTAGGGTAATTTACAAATTAGCCCTCATATTTTCATATTTTAACACTTTAGACCTTATCTTACAAAAACACAAACTACACATAATTTCCTTATACAATTGTCTAGCCAAATTTTACCCTAGTTCATATAAGCCACACATTTCATTTATTTCACATTTTAGTCCCTTAATTTCTCATTTTAACAATTTAATCCCTAATATGCATTTTTACTAAAAATCACTTTAGAAAACATGCATATCAAGCACTAAGCTTTCATATTTCATCATTTAACATCACAAAACTCATGAATCCATCAATGGCATCACATCAAATTATCAATAATTTCATGAATTTAAGCATGGGCTATTTAGAACACTTAACAACGATCACAAAAACGTAAAAATCATCAAAAACTGATCAAATTACATACCTTAATTAGCCAATATGAGTGCGGAACCCTAGAATCTTATTTTCTCTTCTTTTTTCTTTGTAATTTCGGCAAGAGGAAAGATGAACACTTAAAAATTCATTTTGTTTTATTCATATAACCTTTATTAATTCATTTACTAAAATAACCTTTATTAAAAGATATAATAAACATATAATAGATGTCTATTAATGTCCACTCACCATTCAAATGGCATAATTGCCATGCAAGGACCCTTATTTTAAAAGCTAAAGCCAATTTAGCACTTTAACAAATAGCATGCTACTTTTGCATTTTCTGTGATTAAGTCCTTTTTGCAAATTAAGCACACAAACGATTAAATTTTCATATGAAATTTTCACACATACTAATCCACGTATAATAAGCACGAAAAATAATATTACTAGTGAATAGGTTCAGATAACGTTCTTTCATTGCATCCTCTAGCTCCCACATTGCCTCTTCAACTCCGTGTTTATGCCATAGTAATTTCACTAATGCTATTTTCTTATTTCCCAACTCTTTGATCTTACGAGTTAAAATCTGTATCGGCTCTTCATTGGCAGAATTTCAACCACAGTCGAGGAAATGTCATGCGAAGAATCTGATCTGTACCTTCGTAACATCAATACATGAAATACATTATGATTCTTTTCTAGCTCTGGTGGCAACAACAATCTATAAGCAACCGATCCGATATGCTTGGTAATCTTATATGGCCCGATGAACCTCGGACTCAGCTTGCCTTTTCTGCCAAATCGAAGTACTTTCTTCCACGGAGACACTTTCAAAAACACTTTGTCACCAATCTCAAATTCAATATCTTTTCATTTCAAATCTGCATAAGATTTCTGACGATCAGTAGCTGTTTTTAGACTATCTCGTATTACTTTCACTTTTTGTTTAGTTTCTTTTATCAATTCAACCCCGTGAATCTTATCCTTACTGAGTTCAGTCCAAGACAATGGTGTACGGCATTTGCGACCATATAAGGCTTCGTACGGTGCCATTTTAATACTCGATTGAAAGCTATTATTGTACGCAAATTCAATCAGAGGTAAGTATCGTTCTCACGTACCTTCAAACTCAAGAATACAACATCTCAACATATCCTCAAGTATCTGAATGATTCGTTCGGACTGACCATCTATTTGCAGATGAAAAGCAGTTCTGAAATGTAATTTCGTACCTAGAGCATCTTGCAGTTTCTTCCAAAACAGCGATGTAAACCTCGAATCTCTATCCGAAACAATAGAAATGGTACCCATGTAATCTTACAATCTGAGAAACATACAATTCAGCTAACTTATCAAGTGAGTAATCTGTGCGAACCGGAATAAAATGAATTAATTTAGTCAATCTATCCACAATAACCTAGATCGCCTCTTTCTTGCTCGGTGTCAGCGGTAAACCAGATACAAAATCCATCGTGGCTCTGTCTCATTTCCACTCAGGTATCATGATCGATTGAAGCAATCTAGAAGGTACCTGATGCTCGACTTTTACTTGCTAACAGACTAAACATTTTGAAAAAAAGTCAAAAATGTCTCTTTTCATACCATGCCACCAATAAAGCTATTTCAGATCATTATACATTTTCGTACTACCCAGGTGAACAGATAACCGACTGCTATGAGCTTCATTTAAAATCATCTGAATTAATTCTGGATTTTTTGGAACACATATTCAGTTTTTGAATTTTAGACAACCCTCAGTATCAACTCGAAACTCTGAATTAACATTTGAATCACTTTGGCCCCGTTTTGCTAACAAATCATTATCAACTTTCTGAGCGTCACAAATCTGTTGAATAAATAACGGTCTTGCTTTTAACTCAGCTATAATCGAACCATCATCAGACATAGCCATATGCACATTCATTGCATGCAAAGCAAACAATGATTTTTAGCTTAGATCAACAACAACAACATTAGCCTTTCTCGGATGGTAATCAATCACAAGCTTGTAATATTTTAACAGCTCTAACCATCGACGCTGTCTCAAATTCAGATCTTTTTGAGTAATCAAATATTTCAAACTTTTGTGATCAGTATAAACATGAAATTTCTCACTGAACAGTTAATGATGCAATATTTTCAATGCAAACACAATTGCTGCCAATTCCAGGTTGTATGTCGGATAGTCCTGTTCATGCGGCTTTAACTTTCTCGAGGCATAAGCTATGACTTTGCCTTCCTGCATTAACACACAGCCTAAACCATTTAAAGACGCATCACTATAGATAACAAATTCTTTACTCGATTCTGGCTGAACTATCACTGGAACTTTGGTCAAAAGGGCTTTCAGCTGATCAAAACTTTTCTGGCCCTTTTTTGACCATTCGAACTTAACATATTTTTGTAATAGATTTGTCATCGGGATTGCAATCATAGAGAAACCTTTCATGAGTCGTCTATAGTAACTAGCAAGTCCTAGAAAACTTCAGACTTCAGAAACATTTTTCGAAGGTTTCCAATCAAGTATCTCTAAAATTTTACTTGGATCAACCTGAATACCCGATGCTGATACAACATGTCCAGAAAATTGACTTCACGTAACCAGAACTCGTATTTACTGAAATTTGCATACAACTGTTTATCTCGGAAAGTCTATAATACTATTCTCAAATGCTTGGCATGCTCAGACTCATCACACGAGTAAATCAATATTTCATCAATAAATACAATAACAAATCGATCTAAATACAGTCTGAAAATTCTATTCATCAAATCCATAAAGGTAGCAGGTGCATTAGTCAATCCGGAAGGCATAACTAAGAATTCATAGTGGCCATACCTCGTTCGGGAAGTAGTTTTCCGAATGTCTGAGTCTTTCACTTGTAACTGATAATATCCTGATCTCAAATCTATCTTTGAAAACACTGTAGCTCCTTTCAATTGATCAAACAAATCATCAATTCGGGGCAAAGGATGCTTATCCTTAATAGACACTTTGTTCAATTGACGATAATCAATACACATTCTGATAGTTCCATCTTTCTTTTTTCATAAACAAAATCGGTGCAACCCAGGGAGAATAACTCGGTCATGCGAAGCCTCTATCTGTCAATTCTTGCAACTGAGCTTTTAACTCTTTTAACTCTATTGGGGCCATTCTATATGGAGCTATCAAAATCAGAGTAGTTCCCGGTACTAACTCAATACCAAAGTTAACTTCTCGAATTGGAGGTAATCCCGGTAACTTATTAGGAAACACATCTGGATATTCACAAACAACTGGCACTGATTCAATCTTCTTTCCAGTCACTCTCGTGTCGAGCACATAAACTAAATAAGCTTCACAACCCTTTCTCACATATTTCTGAGCTAACATCCTTGAAATCATTGCTGGTAACCCATTCAAATCATCTGACTCAATATGGATAATCTCATTATTCTAACATCTCAAATCAATCATCTTCCGTTTGTAATTCAAAACAGCATCATGCATCGTTAGCCAATCCATTCCCAGGATTATGTCAAACTCGTCAAATGGTAACAACATCAAATCAGTCAAAAAGCAATTATCCTGAATCATCAATGAACAATTCTTGCACACTTTATCAACCAAAACACACTTGCCTAAGGGGTTCGATACTCTAATTACAAATTTAGTAGACTTTACAGGCAAAGTCTTACTGGATACTAAATTCACACATATATACGAATGAGTAGACCCTGGATCTATCAATGCAATAACTCTAGTATCATAAAGAGTAAAAGTACTGATAATAACTTCTGGAGATGACCTTCTTCTCGTGCTCGAATAGCATAGGCTCGTGTAGGTGCTGTAGCATCAGATCTCGCTACAGTGTCTCGCATCGCACCTCTACCACCAATTGTATTTCCCGTGTTTCTCGGTGGTCTACCTCTTGTTGCTGTGTTACTCGGCCTCATGTTTTGAGCATTATCTTTTTTAGCTAACTCTGGGTAATCTTTTATAAAGTGATCTTGAGAACCACAACTATAACAAGCTCGGTTATTACTTTTTCCCCAACAATCTCCAAAATGCCATCTTCCACATTGATTACACTCAAGCTTTTCATCCTTTGCATTACCAACACTCGATACTGAGGTAGTTTGAGCTTTAGGACTGGTATATTACTTTCCACAATCTCTATTCTGATGTCCTGCTAAAGTTGTCGATCGATCATTAAAATTTTTAGATTTCTTTGACAAGGAATGATAAGATTTATTCATCGATCGCTTCTTCAAATCTCTAGCCTCTGAATCAGCTTTTTTCTTTTCTTTACTGAGATCTTCGGCTTTACAGGCCCTATCAACCAATGCTATGAATTCTTTTAGTTCAAGTATCCCGACTAACAGCTTTATATCTTTATTTAATCCATCAACAAATCTTTTACACATGATCTCTTCAGTAGATACATATTCTCGTGCATATTTGCTCAAACACGTGAATTCTCTTTCATATTCTATTACAGTCATTTGGCCCTGTTTCAATTCCAGAAACTCTTTATTTTTCTGATCGAGGAATCTTTGACTTATGTACTTCTTCTGAAACTCGGACTGAAAGAATTCCCAAGTAACTCATTCCCTAGGAACCACCGAGATCAATGTTTTCCAACAGTGATATGCATTATCTCTAAGCAAGGATACTACACATTTGATACATTCATCTAGAGTACAGGACAACTCATCAAATACTTGGATAGTATTCTCAAGCCAAAACTTAGCCCTCTTAGCATCGTCATCAACCATATCCCGAAACTTTTCAGCCCCGTGTTTACGAATCTTATCAACGGGTGGCTTATTCAGTCGAATCAGATCTACTATTGGTGGCACAATCAGGATTTATTGAGAAACAGGTTAGGCTGGAGGTTCTTGAGCAGCCAGATTCATTCGTACAAATTCCGTGAACCACTCAGTCATCATTTGAAAGAAGGCTTGCTTAGCCTCTCCTCCCTGACTACTAGATATCGGCCTAGATTCAGCCAGCGCTATCCCTTGAGCGAGAGCAGGCATATTGCTCTAAACATCATCAGCTATTGCTCGTTCAGGATCCATTTACTATATGAAAAACACATTTTAACTATCAGGAATCATCGCACTATCGAAATTCATATATATGGCATGTATAGCTAGATTCACATACGCTATGGTAGTCCTAGAACCGACTAAACCATAGCTCTCATACCAATAAAATGTAATTCCCCTAACCCATATTCGTCGTTGGATTAGGGTTCAAAGCATTACCGGACATTTGGAACAATTAGCATTCATTTCACAAACATCATAACATCAAAGGTCAAACATTATCATAGAGTCTCTTATATAGATCATCAAGACCTTAAACATACATTAGAAAGGGGTTGGGACTAAACCGAGCACATAAAAATTTTTTTGAAACTTAAACAATTTCAAAGTTGTACAGGTCACACGCCTGTGTGAACAGGCCGTGTGCCTTACACGGTATTAGAAACTCCCGTGTGTCTTGGCCGTGTCAAAACAGGGAATACATACTGACTTGCACACATGACCACAAGACATGCTCGTGTGCCGTGGCCATGGTCGAGACTGACTTGGGTCACACGGCTAGCCACACGCCTGTGTGCCTTGGCCGTACCCAAGCCTGACTTAAAATTGTAGGGTACCCCAGGAGACATACGGCCATGCGACATGACCATGTGTCGCACACGACTGAGACACACACTCGTGTTTCTGCCCGTGTGGAAAAAAATCGGCCATTTGAATAGCCAATATGCCACCCCATTTGGGTCAAACCTACAAGCATCAAACCAAGCATATTTGCACTATAATTTCAGCAAATTTTAATACCAAAACATATATCATTCATGTCATACCATTAACAACAAATTCATGCTTGTAACTCATACCAATTCATGTCATTCTATAAGCCAAAAACATACCAATACATATGTTTCATAAACTCCAAACATACAATCACATCTCATGCCAAAACCTTACCAAATTAACCATTTCCTTTGGCCAACCAAGAGCATATAATAATGACCCATTTGCATCACATATCACATATATCAAACCATAAGTTTAAACACAAATTATCCATATCGCATGGCATAATATATACATTACAAAACATATCCAAATAGTCCTAGCCTATACATGCCATATACCGTATATACAACTCTCAAAATGGTACCAAAATAGATGTCTGATAGTGTGAGTAAGTCGCTGACGATCCTTGAATCTGGGCTAGCTTTGTAACAGTATAAAACAGAGAAAATTTCACACAGTAAGCTTTTAAAGCTTAGTAAGCTCATACCAATTAATATCAACTGTTTGTAAAGTATAAAAACATCAACTAATAAACACTTAGTAGTTCTTAAATCATCTATCAATTCTATTCTAACACAAGTAATATGTTCATACTAGATCATCAAACTTCATACACATAGTATCATCTACCACATAAGTATCGTACATACCTAAATCTTCCCGTATTTATTCATTTTCATTCTCACCTCTCGTTTGAATACATTAATTTTTCCTGAAGTCTATACATGCTTTAACAATTCGTACACTTAGTGCTTTAAATGGTCAGCCGAAGCTAGAATGGTTCCACACACTTAGTGCCATCATAGATAATCGAAGCTATCTCGGTATCACACACTTAGTGCCTCATATAGCTGAAGCTATTCCATTTCGCACACTTAGTGCTACATATAACCGAAACTATTTCAAATCACACACTTAGTGCCGAACATAGTCGATTTATCATATTACTCAAACCATAGTCAATTATATATACAATTTATGTATTATCAAAGCATTAAAACATACTTGTAACATCATTTATCACGTACGAACTTACCTCTTGCTTGGAATTGTCGACTCGAATTGTCTACTCTATAACCTTTGACTTTCCCTAGTTTTAGTCCGTATTCCACTTTTCTTGATCTATATGTATTGAAAAGTATCCCTTTTAATTCAACAATCTTTCAATTTAATCCATAAACACATAGTTAGGGTAATTTACAAATTAGCCCTCACATTTTCACATTTTAACACTTTAGTCCTTATCTCACAAAAACACAAAATACATATAATTTCCTTATATAATTGTCTAGCCAAATTTTACCCTAGTTCATATAATGCCACACATTTCATTTATTTCACATTTTAGTCCCTTAATTTCTCATTTTAACAATTTAATCCCTAATATGCATTTTTACACAAAATCACTTTTCAAAACATGTATATCAAGCACTAAGCTTTCATATTTCATCACTTAACATCACAAAACTCATGAATCCATCAATGGCATATCATCAAATTATCAATATTTTCATGAATTTAAGCATGGGCTAGTTAGAACACTTAACAACGATCACAAAAACATAAAAACCATTAAAAACTGATCAAATTACATACCTTAATTAGCCAAAGTAAGTGTCTAACCCTAGAAATCTTATTTTCTGTTATTTTTTCTTTGTAATTTTGGCAAGAGGAAAGTTGAACACTTAAAAATTTATTTTTTTATTCATATAACCTTTATTAATTCATTTACTAAAATAACCTTTATTAAAACATATAATAAACATATAATAGATGTTTATTAATGTCCACTCACCATTCAAATGGTAAAATTGCCATGCAAAGACCCTTATTTTAAAAGCCAAAGACAATTTAGCACCTTTAACAAATAGCATGCAACTTTTGCATCTTCTGCGATTAAGTGCTTTTTGCAAATTAAGCACACAAACGATTAAATTTTCATACAAAATTTTTACACATACTAATCAACATATAATAAGCACGAAAAGTAATATTAAAATATTTTTTAACTCAAATTTGTGGTCCCGAAATCACTATTTTGACTGGAGTCTAAACCTGGCTGTTACACTATTAGTTAAAGGTGTCAAATAGCTATGAAAGTTTAAAGTGAGGGGACCTAGATGATAGTTAGACCATTTCTATAGTTAGTGGATATTCATGGCAAGGTTTTATTGAAAATTTGAATGTTTTTAAAGGGCAAAATGATAAAAAGGTAGATAAAGATAAAAACAAATAAGTAAAAAATTTCATCTTTCTCCCATTTGCTTTCTTCTCAACCGATTCATCAAGGAAACCATAGCTAGGGGAACCACTTCTTCCTTGCATGGTATGTTTTAAAAATCTTGTTTTTAATAATTTTTATGTTTTCAAGATCATTGTAACTTAACCTAGCTAGCCTAGTGATCAATTTATAAAATTGTTAAAGATTTAGGGTTATGCCATGAATGCTATTAGTTTATTCTTGATGTTTAATGAATGATTATGAGTCCTTGTTGATAAATAAACAAGTTTTGTAAAGTATTTTTTATGAAAATGACATTTAGGGACTTATTTGTAAAAGTAGTAAAAGTTCATGTTAAATTTGCAAAATGTTGATTTTTATGAGCTGATATAGGTCCCTAATGAAACCAATTAGCATGAGAAGAGGGTTAAAATGATTAGATTTCAATTTATGAGCTTAAGGATTAAATTGTGAAAAGTTAAAATGTTAAGAGTAAAATAGTAAATTTGTAAAAATATAAAATGTGGACTAAATTGAATGCTAGAGATGTTAAATGAATTAATTAATTTATTTAGATCAAGATAGACCACGTACAGATATAGATTAGGGAAAATCTACAGCCTAAGGCTAATTGACTTTATTTTTACGCTCTAATCGTCAAGGTAAGTTCGTATGTACGGATTATTATGTTTATGTTGTTTAATTATATGTTAATATGTATTTAAAATGCTATTGAACAATGTATATCCAAAATCATGCTATGACGATTAATGAGTCTTGGTTGAACGTTAGGAATTCATAGGATACAAATGACGTGTCATTAGAGATTTCATGTTTCGGGTGTTGGGCTTGAATGTCCTACCAATGGCTGAGGTCCTGCATTTGCTACGGATACTCCACAGCATGTGTGAGCCGCATCGTATAACTTACATTCCGACCCACAACTCATGTGAGTAGGCCCATTTCACAGCTTATGTGAGCAATGATGTAAATGAAAGGTTACGGTTATATGTTTAAGCACACTTCGTGTGAGCTTTCCCAAGTATATGATAATATTCTAAGTGGTTCAACGAGAATAAAAAGGAAAAGAATGGTAAGTGTTCAAATGAACTATATTATGTATTTATGGAAAGGAAATGATGAATTCAAATGAAGTATGTTCATGTACAAATGGCTTACCTTATGTTTAATTCAAGTAGATTATGTTTGAATGCACTAACTTGTGTTGGTGATGGTGCTTAAGCTTGTGCCAAGCTTGTAGTTGGATTACATTATGCTTATACTTATGTTATTTAGATGAAATGGTAAGTTATGTTTCATGTTTTACGAACTTACTAAGCATTATCTGCTTACGTAGTTTTCTTTCCTATATTTTATAGATAATCAAAAGCTCGATCGGTTTGAAAGCTCGTTAGAGATCTATCACACTATCTAGCACAAATATCGATAGTCTTTTATGTTTTGGCCAAGGTTATAATGGCATGTATAGGTGGGCTTGTATTGGTATCTAGTTGAATGTTAGTTGATGATTTTGGCATGTTATGTTGTTTTGGTACCATTTGATGTTGGTTGGATTGTGTCATTTTGGTACTTGTGATGCATGAATGGTATGGCTCAAATGGTACGTTTATGTTCAAGTGTTAATGGTTATAATTGTGGTATGGTTTGTTAGAAGTTGAATTATGTTTGATGGTGGAAATGTGATCAAATGTACAAGTTTAGGTAAGCTTTGATGTTTTCTTGTGAGGCGCCTTGTATGGCATATTGGTTGAATGATCTTGGACTATTGAATTGGTCATTTCATGTAGGATTTGGTCATGTTTATATGCCTTACTTATGTGTAGTAAAGGCCTTTAGGTGTATGCATGATTTGGTGTTAGAAATAGCTTGAATTTGCGTAAATTCATTTCCGCACGGCCTGAGACACGAGCATGTGACTCAGCCGTGTGTTACACACGGCCTGATGACACGGTCGTGTGTCCTCTATAGGTTCTATTGCATTCAAGTTAGGCTGTTACACGGCCTGGCACACAGGCATGTGACATGGCCATGTGACCCTACTCAGAGAGTTACATGGGTGAGGACGTGGGCTGGGACACAACCGTGTGTCTCTATTTTGAATGTCACATTGCCTGAGACACGGGCATGTGTCTCAGTCGTGTGAGGCATAGGGCGGTGTGATCCCTGCAGTTAAATTTTTCTAACTTTTTCTTATACTTTTTAATTTTTTCCAATTTGGTCCCGAATTGTTTCTAATGTATTTCTAAGGCCTCGAGGGCTCGATTTAGAGACGATATTTATATGAATGAATGATTTATATCATGTTTATGTCAATGAATAAAAAATATGTTTAATGTTTAGGTTGTATGGTAATGCTTTGTAACCCTATTCCAGTGACGGATACTAGTTAGGAGTGTTACAAAAGTTCTCCAATTTGGCCGTAATGGAAAGTTTAGTCCGTGATTCATCGGGTTGTATGAAAATTAGAGAATTGGGCCAGTGGCTTATCGATTAGATTTGCAATCAAAATTAAAGAAGATTTATAACGTATTTCATGTTTTGATGTTACAATGGTATTGATCAGATCCTTCACACGTGATTTCACCTGTAAATGTTGAAATCTAGCTAGATATGACGTACAGTGAAGAACCAATCATAATTCTAGCTCAAGAAGTTAAAGAATTGAGAAACAAAAGTATAGCTTTAGTTAAAGTTCTCTAGAAACGACACAGAATCGAAGAGGCTACTTGGAAACCAGAAGAAGCTATAAAAGTGCAATACCCAAACCTATTCTCCGGTAAGATTTTCGAGGAAGAAAATTTCTTTAGGTGGGAGAGTTGTAGCAACCCATTTTTAGTGATATCAGAACAGCAGTTTCAGGACCACAATTTCAAGGAGTAAATTATTATTATTTATTATTTTAATGTTTACGAGATTTTATTGAGGTCATATTAAAATTTTGTTAAGAAATTATAATGTTTAAATGGTTAATTAAATGAAAATGACTAAATCGTAAAAATGGTAAAATTTGAGTTATATTAGTTAAAAGGGTCAAATGGCTATGAAACCTTAAATTAAAATATTTGAATGGTAAATAAACCAATTGAGGTGATAGTGGATGCTTATGGCATGGTTTTGATGAAATTATTAAAGTTTTTAAAGGTTAAAATGGTAATTAGGTAAATTAAAATTAAACTAAATGAAACAAAAATTGCTTCATCTTTCTCATTTTCACACACCACCAAAAATTAAAGGAGAAAACACCATTGTTAGATTTTGAAGGATCGATCAAGCTTATTTCTTTGCATGATCAAGATAAACCATGTACAGATCTAGATCGAGGCAAAGCTAAAGCTTCGGAATAGCTCAATTTAACTTCTACGCCCTAATCGTCGAGGTAAGTGTGTATGAACGGTTATTATATTCATGTTATTAATTGAATGATATTATGTTATTTATAATGCAAATGCTCGATACATAAACCTATCATACTATGAAGAAATGACGGATATCTAGTCCCTGTTGAACCTTAGGAATCCTTAGGATACGAATGACATGTCATTAAGGATTTCATGTTTTGAGTGTTGGTCTTGAATGTCCTACCAATGGCTGAGGTCCTACATTTGTTGCGAATACTACAAAGCTCATGTGAGCAGCATCGTGTAGCTTACATTTCGAACCAAAACTCGTGTGAGCTGACCCATTTCATAGCTCGTGTGAGAAATAATGTAAAGGAAAGGTTACAGTTTTATGTAAAGGCACACTTCGTGTGAGCTTTCGCGACTATCCGATGAAATTCTAGATCATTCAACGGGCAAGAAAATGGATTGAAATGGTGAGTATTCAAATGGAATCAACCATGATCTTATGGAAAGAATGCATGAGCTAATTGATGTATTCCATATGGAAAATGACTTATATTATGGTTGGTTCATTTGATTTATGTGTAAGTGTGCTAACTTGTGTATTGATGATGATGTATAGGCTTATGCCAAGCTTATGGTTTAGGTTACAATATGTTTATGCTTTATATTATGCAAATGAAATGGTAAGTTATGTTTTAATTTATATGAGCTTACTGAGTATTAATTGCTTACGTAGTTTCTTTCCTATGTTTTATAGATTATTGGAAGCTCGATCGGTTTGAAAGCTCGTTGGAGATCTATCACACTATCTAGCATATATATATGTAGTTTTTGAATGTTTTGGTCAAGGTTGTAATGGCATGTACAAGGTGAATCGTAATGGCATTTTGTTGAATGTTTAGTTGGTGATTTGGTATATATAAGTTGTGGAAGTTAACTTGGTTGATACCCTTTGATGCCTTGCTAGATGGTGTCATTTTAGTTATCTTATGATGCATGTTTTGAATGACTCCTATGGTATGTTTTGAATTGGTATTATTATGGTCAAGTTATGGTATGCTTTGGAAAGTATTTAACTAATAATTGATGATTGAAATGTGGTAAAATTGACATGTTTTTATAAGTATTTTTTACTGCATTTTAGGTGCCTTGAATATCATATTAGTTAGTTGAATTAGGATCTTAGAATGGCATATGCATATGTATGTTTTGGTAGGGTTTTGGTGCCTTGAATGTAACACCCTTCACCCGTATCCGACTCCGGAACAAGGTTCGAGGCGTTACCGGACTTAAACATTCACAAACATATAAAATCGGGTCACAAAGTTCTGCCCAAAATTAAAACCTGCAAACCACAATAAATAAAGACCACATCTCACGGCCATGTACAAAAGCTCAATGTAGGCCAATACGTAAACCAAATCATAATAATAATACATGACATGAAATAAACTTCTTATACATGTGAAAACATTTAACATATACTAGCCAATACTCCAAGGGTAATGGCTTGATAGTGTGATGCTGCCTCCGACGATCTCAACCCCCGAGTGACACGACAAACTAAAAATAAATGAAAAGAAGGAAGTAAGCTTTACGCTTAGTAAGCAAGTACATAAATAATGAATAAAGAATTTAGTATGATTACATAATAACTCAAGTGTATCTACTTTTAATTTCACTATTTATTCCACTTTGGTCAAGCCGTCTCTCCTGCGTCATGTTCACTAAATAAATCATAACTCGAGTTACGAAACTCGAAATCCAACTCCTTAAATTTTCTTTGAAAATATACTCATATATATATTCACTAATTTTTTTCTAGAATTTTTGGTCAAGCCAATTAGTAAATTTTATTAGTTAAAATTTCCCCTGTTACACAGATCGACTGATCTGACCTCTGTTCACTACGAATTTAATTTCTCCCAGTATACAATTCAAATAATCATGAAACCTGTTTAATTTAAAACTAGACTCAATAATGAATTTATGAATATAAACTATATTTCTTAATTTTTTTTGTACAATTTTTAATGATTTTTCAAAGTTGGAACAGGGGATCACATAGTCATTCTGAGCAAGTCACACACAATTATAAATATCTCAAAATATAGAATTCCTTTACTTGCTCCGTTTCATTTATATGAAAATAGACTCATCAAGCTTTAATTTCACATCTCATTCAGCCTCTAGTTAAATTCCTACTCTTTTTGGTGAGTTTTCAAAATCACGTCACTGCTACTGTCCCACAACAGTTTTAGTGCTAATTCACTCTTTCACACTTTCTTTGTATTAACGTCATTTTAACATACATATCACAATTCATTTTCACTACATTTCATACATTACAAGTATAGGTCCATAATTACATTGTCAGCATAAAGCCATCCCGTTGAACAATTCGGATCAATTCCGATACTTGATGGTTTCAAAGACACTGGCTCCACCATCATATTTCATATAATTCGGCTCTCTTGTACACATGGTGAATACTTAGTATCACCCATGTGACCTAGCCAATTTATCTCGTAGCTCTCTTGTCTACATGGTGTCCTTCACTTGGAACCACGCATGCGACCTAGCTACATATATCCCATAGCTCTCTTGTCTACATGGGATACTTCCCGTATCACACATGTGACCTAGCTACATTTATCTCTCTCCCGTAGCTCTCTTGTCTACATGGGATACTTCCCGTATCACACATGTGACCTAGCTACTACATAGTATCGTGTAACTTTCTTGTACACATGATGTGCACTCGGCATCATACATGTGACCTAGCTACACTCCATCTATATTATTCAATTCTCCGAATGTTCAGCCGGATTTTCTCTCTATTACTTATTTCCATTCTTCCAATAATCAATTTATGCTTCAAAATCGGCTAAAATATATATAATAGGCTGAAATGTAAAAATTTAAATGAAGTTAATGTATTATTTACATACAAACTTACCTCGGTGCAAAATATAGAAATTTTGCAATTTAGTCCAAAACATTTTCCTTTCCCAGTTCGAGATCGATTCCACGCCTTTCTTGATCTATAATATCACATTTAGCCTAATAATTAATCACACTATTCATGTGGGTCTAAAAATCATATTTTACAAATTTGCATTTTGACCCCTAAACTTTTGCATATTTGCACTTTTGCCCTAAGACTCGAAAATTAAACTTCATCCTATTTCCTTGTGTTTTATGACATACTGATCATTTTTCCTTCTATGGCAACATCAAATTCTCACTCTAACACATAGTTATGAACAATAGATATTTTTATCGATTATGCCGCTTTTACTCGTTTTTACGAAAAATCACTTAGCAAAAGTTGTTTAACACAATTTCAAGCTTCATATTCTACCATAGAACATCAAAATAAACACATTTCACCTATGGGTATTTTTCCAAATATGAACCCTAGCTTAAATAATTGCTAGAATAAGTTTAATCGAGCTCTGGGATTCCAAAAACGTAAAGAACATTAAAAGCGGGGCTTGGAATCACTTACTATTGAGCTTGGAAAGCTTGAAAACCCTAGCCATGGCCTCCCCATGCTAATTTCGGCCTCCATGAAAAGATGAGCAAAATTGGCTTTTAATTTTGTATTTTAATTCATTTTACCCCCTAAATGACCAAAATGCCCTTACTACTAAACTTTCAAAAATTCCTTCCATGTCCTAATTTTGTCCATGAACTTAAAATTGGTCAAATTGCTATTTAAGACCTCCTAATTAATATTTTAAAGCAATTTCATACTAGAAACTTCTAGAATGCAAGTTTTGCAACTTATTCAATTTAGTCCCTAACTTCAAATTAAGCACTTTATGCATTGAATTTCTTCACGAAATTTTCACGAAATCATGAAATCATATCATAAACCTCAAAATAATTATAAAATAATTATAAAAAAATTATTTCTATCTCAAATTTGTGGTCACGAAACCACTATTCCGATTAGGCCCTAATTCGGGTTGTCACATTGAAAGTGTGCATAAATGATCCAAAGGTTTATGCATGAATTGGTGTTGTAAATGGCTTGATTTTAGGTAAATTTGGGTCCACACGGCCTGGGACACGAGCATGTGACTCAACCGTGTGTCATCTAGTGAATTCTTTAGGTTTCAAGTCAGTGAGTTACATGTCCCAACACACGGGCGTATGGGGTAACTCAAAGAGTTACACGGCCTAGGACATAAGAGTGTGGCCCTACTCAAAGAGTTACACGGGTGAGGACACGGGCTTGGTCACGGCTATGTGTCCCTAGTTGAAAGGTTACACGGCCTGAGACACAAGCGTGTGTCTCAACCGTGTGAGGCACACGGCCGGGTGACCCCTGTTTCAAAGTTTTTGTGACTTTTTCCTATACTTTCCTAATGATTTCAAATTGGTCCCGAATCATTTCTAAGGTATTTCTAGGGCCTCGGGGGCTCGATTTAAGGATGGTATGTATGTATATGATTGGTTTATGGTATGTTTATGTTATTGAATGTAATTACGTTTAAATGTTTTGATTGTATCATAATGCTCTAGAACCCTAATCTGGCGACGGATACGGATTAGAGGTGTTACATTAACCATTTATCAATCATCACTATCCATTTGCAACAACAATTTAGCCCAATGAACTATAAATAACATATACGAATACACAGGTATCTACCTAAAACATGCATGATTGCTCAAAAGAGTTTTACCAATGAAGAACATGCCTGAGCACTAAATGCCAAGCCCGTAGGCTAAACATCCCTCCAAAAAAATGCTTGAGCACTAAGTGCCAAGCCTGTAGGCTACATATCCTCCCCCATAAACATGCCTGGATCACTGTGGATACAACTCCGTGATCTGAAACAAATGTTGGATTCTAGTACAATTAGTGAATATATATACTTCATACGTCAACATCTCATCTCATCTCATATAAAACTCGTATAGCGTGCAAATAACCCTATTGGCATGTCAACTATATCTTATCTTATGTTCATCCAGGTCGTGTGACTCACATAGCTGAGACAGACGCTCGTGTCTTAGGCTGTATGGGCATTCAAAGTAGGGACACATGGCCGTGTCCCAGCCCGTGTCCGTGCCCGTGTAACTCTTTGACTTGGGTCACATGGCCAAACCACATACCCGTGTGTCAGGCCATGTAACTACCTAACTTGCAACCCTTTGGAAGCTACAGGGGACACACAACTATGTCGCATGGACACACAGCTGAGACACACGCCCATGTCCCTAGCTGTGTGGACGAAAAATAGGCCATTTCCAAGCCATTTTTCTCACCCAATCATGCACACACCTACAACAAATTTTCCGCATGTAACAAGCATTCAAAATGCACCAAATAATGCATCCACAAGCTAAACCAATAAGGTATATGTTCATACAACCAATATGCCCAAAAGGTACCTCAATCAAAACAATTAAACATGTATAACCATATGCATAGTTTGGCCAAAACTTTAATCAACTTACAACTAAGTTTATGCCAAAACTTGCCACTTTATTTACCTATCAAATTCACTCCAAAAATACCAAATTGGCCATTTGACATTTAACACCATTAGCCATGTATGTCCACTACATTCCAAATACCAAAATGACCATATTCACCCATGTTAAAGAACATTCCATTACACACACTTTAAATACCATTTCAACTTCCATCATTAAAGCATTATAAATACTATAAAATCAACCATTATAAGGTCACATATATATACCATAATTACAAGCCAATACATAATGGCTATAACATCAACCAAAACACCTATACATGTGCATATTTAACCAATAATCACTTAACTTGTTTTCATGCCAAAACATAACATAATTGATACATAAAACCATATCAATTTTGGTCATTTCAAAACATACACCAATTTGACCATATTAACCACAACAAACAAGCTATCAACAGTACCTTAAGTACCTCAAATCCAAGACAACATTTCATGGCATAATCAACAACCAAAATGACATATATATATATACCAAACTCATCAATTAAACATTAGACATATTCCACCTATACATGCCATTATAATCGCGACCAAAGCATAGAAATCTACCAATAAAATCAATGGATAGCGTGATGGATCTCCAACTAGCTTCCAACCCGATCAAGCTTTCGATAATCTAAAAAGTAAGAGAAAAATAACTACGTAAGCAATGAATGGTTAGTAAGCTCGTATAAACCATGAGCATAAAATTCCATTTTGATAATAAACTTTATAGAATAGACATAAACCTATGTCAATGTCATAAAATTCATAAATCTATATGATCATCGACTCACAAATGAGTAAATTCATTAATGTCACATATATTTATAATTCATAACATGAAAGGATCTTATGGGACGAAATGTATAACCATCATCCTTTCTATAAGATTATGCGCCTTTCAATTTGCTTACATTCCATTTCGTTCCCAATGCTTATCATAAGCCCAAATGACATTATCGATTCCCGAATTAGTGTATTTATCCATAATATAGGTATATTCATTCATAATATTCGTAAAATTTATCACAAATAAATACATCATTTATCACATTAAACCTTTTATAACATCATAATACATCCCAGTTACATACTTACCGTTTCATTCTCTTTTCTTATCCGTTTCATATGCATAGTACAAACATAATCATAAACATCAATTATATCCACAAGCTTGGCATGAGTCTAAGCATATCAACAACACATGTTAGTTCATTTAAACATGATTCATATGAATTTGACATGGATATCCATTATACTTGAGCATAATTCAATTGGATTTATCATCCATCTCATAACATATCATGTTTTCCATGTATCACCATTTTAATGAGTTTCAAGTATACATATCTTAATTCATATTGAACACTTACCATTTCATTTCCATAACACATAAAACATAAACATAGCATTAACCATAATCACAAATTAGTGATTAAACACATAGCTTAGCTATATCATCACTTGGTAAGATATAGTACATAAACATAGCATCACTTAAATCATACTTTTCATAATCACTAATGTTCATACTTTGATCATCGATACATCATACATTTCTATAATTGCCGTAGTGAAATCAATCGAAACCCTTACCGGTTCATCCCTTTTCATGTTCGTTGAATCACTTAGAATAATATCATAAACACGAGAAGCTCACACAAAGTGTGCTAACATATAGTTGTTGCTCACACGAGCTGTAAAATGAGCCAACTCACACAAGTTATCGGTCGGAATATAAGCTACACGATGCTGTTCACACAAGCTAACAAGTATTTGCAACTAATGCTGGACCTCAGCCATTGGTAGAACATTTAAGACCAACACTCAAAACATGGTAACCTGGGTCTGCTCACACAAGCTCTCGATCAGAACGTAGCTACACGGTGTTGTTCACACAAGCTGTCAAGTATCCGCAACACATGCCAAAACTCAGACACCAGTAGGACATTCAGGACCAGCACCGGAAACATAGTAATCATAATGACATGTCATTTGTATCCTAATATTCCTAATATTCAAACGGGGCTTGATAGGCGTCGTACGTCATTGAATTTCCATTGTTTCTTGACACGATAAATTACATATTAACATATATATAATGTTTCAATCATAATAGAATCACATAATACATTCAATTTAATGAACATTATACAGAATTCAGTTCATACGAACTTACCTGGCTAATATTACAGAAATGACAAAGTACAGGGTCATTTTGATGATTTTTCATTTTCCTTGATTTTCCACTTGATCTTGATCTAAATTTATAATTTCATTCAATCTATTAATTTAGACAGTAAAACAATGTATTTTATGCAATTTAGTCACTGAGCTTAAAATATGCAAATTAACCTTTTTTTTAATCTAAATTTAAGCTTAACCGAATGTTCATGGCACCCAAAACAACCCACATTTGTATTAATTTCACATCAAATCCTTTTACTTGTTTTATTTTAACAATTTAGTCCCTAATAAAAAAATTCATCAAAAATCACTTAATAAAATACTTTCATCATTTAAAATCTAAAATCACAAGGTTTATCAATGGCAACATTCAAAATCTTTAACAGTTTCAAAATCGAAGGTACGGGCTAGCTGGACCTAGTTACAACGATCTCAAAAACATAAAAATTATAAGAAACGGGGCTAAAATCACATACCAATTTAGTTTGTGAAGTTGTAGAAACCTCGAAGCAAAAAAAAATGGCTTCTTCCCCCATTTACAATCAACGATGAGGCTTTGAAAAAGATGATAAAACTTTTATTTTATTTATTTTAATATAATTATCAAATTACTATATTAACTTAATTAATAATTAAATAAAACATCAAATCCATGTCCATTATTGTCCACTAACATCTTGAATGGTCTAATTACCATTTAAGTCCCTTTCCTTTATTCAACTAACCATTTAATCACTCAAATCAAATAGTGATCAAATTTTACATCTTTTATGATTTAGTCCTTTTTAATTAATTAACTATCGAAATGTTAATAATTTTCAACGAAACTTTAATACCACCTTCATGATACTCTGTAAATATTTATAAAAATAATTATGGCTCAGTTTATAGAAACAAGGTCCTGATACCTCATTTTATAAAACCACTTGAACTTAATAACTCGTTTATATAACATAAATTATCAAATCAAAAACCTTTTTAAAACCATATTTGACTCCTAAATATTTATTTAATATTTACGAACTTACTCGTTAGATTTGGTGGCCCTAAAGCCACTAGTTCTGACACTACTAAAAAATGGGCTGTTACATTTATGATTTAGTTCTTATACATTAATTAACCATTTAATCACTGTAATTTCTAAGCCAAAATTTAATTCACCTATATGACAGCTCTGTAAATATTTAATGGAAATATTTACAGGCTTGGTTTACAGAAACGAGGTCTCAATACCTTATTTTCCAAAACCACAGACTTAAGGACCAAACCACTTGTACTTTAATTAACAACCCAATTAGCAAAATCTATCAAATCAAAATTCACTATAACACTGTATTTGATTTGTAAATGTTAAACAATAATATTTATGGACTCACTCGTTGAAATTGGGTTTTGGCCTCTTTTCTTTCCTTTGTTTCTTCTCAATTTCTTCTTGTTTTTTATTGCTAATGATGAATCTTTTATTTAGATTTCTCTCTTTTGAAATGGCCATCGAATGGTGGTAAAGGGGAATCAGAAGTTGATGGTTTAGTTTGGTTGGGTAGCTAAGACATTGAAGGGTTAATTGATAACAAAGTTTACTAAGGTGGGAAAGCTTAAAACATGTTAAAATTGATGAAGCCTTTCTAATTTGCAACAAACGCACAAGCCTAAGAAAAAAAGATGATGTTTGGTTTCTTGGAAAGTGCCTGTGAGATCCAGATGAGATAACAAGTAAAGTTTTAATTAATTTCCATTCTCCAATTAAATGCTAAAAAATTATGGGTGTTTATTATAAAAATTGACATCTTAAATTTATTCATTTATGAGATTGAAACTGTTCTGAGTCAAAAAGTTAAATAGAAGAAAACGGTGCATTTTGGCTATAAATGAAAAGGAGCAGTTGGAATTTTAATCAAATGGAACGTTTTTGTATGAGTCAATAGTTGTAATAACTAACTCTAAGAACTGTTATTTTGTTTATTTCTCTTTGTCCCTTAAAACCAAGGTCTGTACACAGCTAAGACAGATTTGGATTATTATGGATTTATTTTCTCTTCATCTATTCTCTCGTTCTCTCTAATTTCTCTCCCCCTAATTGTCTTTTCTTTTTTCTGGTTCAATATTGAGGGTCTATCAAAGGTATCAGAGCTACCATTCTTATGGTCAAAAATGGTGTTACTACAAGGTTACAGAAGAATGTCACCTTTTTTGCAACAAGAGTTTCAAAAAATGCAATAGGAGATCTCTCAGATGGATGGAAAGATAGATACAAGGTTGGAAACCTGTTTGCAAGGCTTCAAGAATTACTTCAAGGGTGAAATCAGGTCTAAACTTCAAGCTCTTAGATCTGAACTTCATGGGTTATTCGAACAGTATTTTGGCAGCCTCATTGTGTCTAGCAGTGTTACTGCACAAGACTGAGGGAAGGGAGTAATGGAGAGCAGTCCTCCACCACCCGGATTTCTTCAAAAAAGTCCCACAATACTTCCCAACCCTTTGTTATAATGATTTTTCTTAACTCATCAAACCAAGACAAAGTTGTTAGATGAGGTTGCCCACGTTTTGGTGGAACTAGATTTCAAGCTTGGTGGTCCAAACTTGAACAATATTTGTAAGCTAAGGGGATCCCTGATAGTAGCAAGGTTCGAACAGTAATGCTAAACTTGGATGGAAAAGCTTTAGACTGGTATTATTTTTATCCTCAAAAGCATGGGGGTTTACAAGCACTAGACTAGACCACTTATGCTACTAGCCTGAAAGAATGATTTGGTTTAAGCATATTTGCAAAACCAATGTCAGAGTTGGTCACTCAAACAACATGGTTCAGTGGAGCAATACCATGAAGAATTTGTAGGTCTCCTAAATCAAATAAGTTTGCCTGAGTCACATGCTTTTTGCATTTTCGCTAGTAATTTACAACTTGAAATCAGCCAGTATATGGATTTATTTAGTCCACAAACCTTGGGTGAAGCTTTTCATCTTGCTAGAAAGGTTGAGTGCTTATTAAGTACTTTCCATAATAAGGGTTATCTGCCTGGTTCGAACTATGTGGCTCGATATGTATCACCTACAAAAACAATTCATAACAGGCCTGTTCCATTATTACAGACTGGGGTACATAATACCACTAGCTCTTCCAACACAACCAAGGGTCCTGCTAAAGGGATTAGTCATGCTTTGATTAATGAGAGAAAGCAAAAAAGGTTGTGTTTCTGGTGTGGGGCAAAGTATCACATTGGGTACAAGTGTGTTAAAGGGCAGCTTTATGAAGTACTACTCTACACCCAATCTAATGGGGAGGGTGAGGAGTTCTAGGAATGCCTTGAACAATTGGAGGACCCTCCTACTGATGAACAACCTCAAGCCCTGTGGTATCTCTAAATGTCATTAAGGGCTTACAAGGCCCTCACACAATGAGACTTGAGGCCATAGTAGGTATTGCCAAAGCTATTGTACTAGCAGATTCAGGTAGTACTCACAACTTCTTGGGCCTCAAACTGACAAATAAGCTTTCATTACCTGTCAGTCATCAGGAGAAATTTAATGTAACAGTGGCTGATGGTAGAGGCTTGATGACTAAAGGGGCTTGCAGAAATGTTACTTGGAAAACATAGGGTTTCAAATTTATTATTGAATTCATGTTGTTGCAACTAAGTGGGTGTGATATGGTTCTGGGAATACAGTGGCTACTCTCTTTAGGATCTATCACCTAGAATTTTAACTCTTTGACAATGCAGTTTGCTCAAGGAGATGACTTGTCCACTCTAAGAGGGATTCAACCTAGCAGTAAATAGGCTATGACAGCCAACCAATCTAATAAGGGTTTTCCATTATCTAGTCAATTGCTTTGACCTTGTACCATGCTTATGATCCCCACAACTTAGCTTTCAGTAACCACCTCCTCTCTTTCCCTCCCTAAGGACTTGCAGAAGCTCTTGAAAGAGTTTGATGACATTTTCAGTACCTCTGCTGGTTTACCACCATTAAGGCCTCAAAACCATAGAACCCCTCTACAAGATGAAGGTGTAGTGGTCAAAATCAAGCCCTATAGGTACCTAACTGTCTAGAAGAATGAAATAGGGAAGATCATCAAGGAGATGCTGCACATAGGGATGATTAGAGATAGTACCAGTTATTTTGCTTCCCAATAGTGATGGTGAATAAGAAAGATGAAAGTTGGAGGCTTTGTGTGGATTATAGACAGCTTAATTAGCTGACTATCAAAGATAGGTTCCCCATTCCCATTGTTGACGAGTTGTTTGATGAGTTCAGTCATGCAAGAATCTTCTCAAAATTGAACCTTCGATCAAGGTATCACTAAGTAAGAATGCATGAAGATGACATTCATAAAACTACATTAAAAAATCATGAGGGAATTATGAGTTTTTAGTAATGCCTTTTGGCCTCACTAATTCCCCCATTGACATTTCAAGCCCTCATGAATGCTATCTTTAAGCACCTCTTGAGGAAGGCAGCTTTAGTCTTCTTTGATGATATCCTGGTATTCTCAACCAATTTGAATGAGCATTTAGAGCATCTCAAAGCGGTCTTTAAGATATTGAGGCAACACCAGCTTTATGTCAAGCAAAGCAAATGCTCTTCCGGTACTAAGCAAGTAAAATACTTAGGACATGTAATAACTAGAGGTATGGTGGCCATGGATAAAGGAAAAGGGGAGTGTGTGGCAAATTAGCAAGTACCTACTGGTATCAAGGAATTGAGGGGTTTCTTGGGACTCACTGGCTACTACAGACGTTTCATCAGAAAATACGGACTCCTAGCCAGACCACTTACCAATCTCCTAAAAAATGAGGCATGGAATTGGGATGATTAAGCCACCATAGCTTTCCTGGAATTAAAAGAAGCCTTTTGCTCAGCCCCTATACTTTTTTGCCAAATTTTTAAGTGGAAATTCATGGTGGATGCAGATACTTCAGGATTCGGGATGGGTGTTATGCTTCAACAACAAGGCAAGCCCATAGCTTTCTTCAGTAAGGGGCTGGGGATAAGACACCAGAATTTATCAATCTATGAAAAGGGAATGTTGGCTGTGTTATTGGCAGTCCGAAAATGGCATGCTTACCTAGTGGGGAGACACTTAAAAATCAAAACAAATCATCAAAGTTTGAAGTTCTTGACCGATCAGCAAGCTATCACACTTTGCCAATAGAAATGGGCTAGTAAAAATGCTAGGATATGAATATGAAATTATCTATAGAAAGGGGTCAAGAAATGATGCAGTTGATGCACTCTCAAGGGCTAAAGATACAATGGTTGGCCAGGTTTGGTAGATGACTGGAGTTATGTGGTCTCTGAGCTGTTAACTAATGTAATACCCCAAAAACTTTTACAGTAATATATTATCCTTGATATAGTAAAATAAGGAAATAAAGTGACAAAAACGGAAATTTTGAGTTATGTTAAAATTGAGAAGTATATTATGATACATTAATTCAAGAAAGGACTAAATTGTAAAAGTGAGATAAGTTTTGTTGCACAAGAGTAAATACTCAAAATTTGAGGGGTTAAAGTGTAAATATGAAAAAGTTGAAGGACCAATAGTGTAAATATTTTAAGAGTGGAATGATCTAGAAACTAAGAAAAATGGATGAATTAGGACCAAATTGAATAGGTAAAGAACTATAAGGGACTAAATTGCAATTTTACCAAATTAAATGATGACTCAAAGATGGAATTTTAAAAGATAATAAAGGGCAAAATGGTCAATTGGAAGAAAGAGAAATCTAGAAAGCAATGATGATGTTGGAGATATTTTAGATTAAATAAATAAATAATAGTTTATTAATAATTTAATTTAATTTTTTTAAATGATATTTTATTATTTTATTATTATTTTATTTAGTATATATATAAGGAAAGAAAGATGAAGAACCTTCATCTTTCCCATGCACCCAACGTATGAAGAGAATAGAAAGAAAAAAATTTTCTTTCCTTTACAATTTGGTCCTTCTACCAAAAATTTACCATTTTCACCCAAAAATCAAATGAATTTCCATAGCTACCAAGAGAGAAAAATGTTAAGGAGAGCATGGGGAGTTAGAATATCAAGTTGGATTCAAGAAATAGAAGCTGGAGGAGAGAGAAAATCAAGTTAAAGATTGGTATCAAGAGAACAAGGTAAGTACATCAAGATTTCAGTATGTTTTTAAGTTTGTTATTGTTGATAAAGCATGGAAATAATGTTATAGTAGAGTTTTCTTACATAAGGTCTTATGTTCTTGATATGTTAGTGAAGAGAAAATAAGAGAAAGTGATGAGAAATGGTGTAGAAAAAGAAAATAAGGGTGTTATAACATGGTAATTAATATCTTGCACTAAAACAGTTATGGACAGCAGCAGTAGTCTAACTTTTAAAAATCACCATAAATTGTATAAATCGAATTGGAAGATTAAAAAAATATGGAATTAAATATTATTGAGTCTAGTTTCTCATAGAAGAAACAGTGTAAGCAATGGATTTGTAAATTTTGAGATATAATGAATTTTGTGAGACAAGGTCAGAATGAATTCAGGTTCCCCTGTTTAGACTTTTAAAAATCATAAAAAAATGAAGAAAAATAATTAGGGGCTTAAATTTATATGTATAGAATCCTGAATTAGTCTAGTTTTAATAGAAACAAACTAGAACATCATTTGAATTCTGTAAAAGGAGATAATAAATTTTTAGTGAAGAAGGATCAGAACTGCCAGACAGCAGAACAGGGGTGCGTTTAATGAATAAACTGTACTAATTGGCTAAACCAAAAATTCTGAAAATTTTATGGTAAGAAAATATGTGAGTCTAGTTTCAGGTAAAATTTACAGATCTTAATTTTGAGTTCTGTAACTCAAGAAATAAATAATTTAGTGACTATGACTCAAATGGACAGCTTTGAATATACATATAAGTAAATAGTGAAATTATTGATAATGTTACTTATAAGCATATTATATAAATTTAAGGATGTGGAATGGAGAGGAGGAGGAGGAAAATATGTATGAATATTCATCTAGCATGGCTAATTTGCATGTTTTAGGCTCAGGACTAAATTGAATGAAAGTAAAACTTTATGGGCAATTTTGTAAAAATGTCGAAATGACTAAATTGCATGAAATAGATTATTTTATTATTTAAATTACAAAATTTAATGAAATTATCAATTAAGTTCAAGATCGGGGAAAACATGTTTTAGGGATTAAATTGAAAAGTGTTGAAATTATGAAAAATTTTGATATTTTATAAAATTCATGGACTCATTATCGATATGTATGATAATAATAGCTGGAAATAAGGTTAAATTACAATAATTTTATTTTCTTGACCCTAAGGATGAAATCGTCATTAATTAAAAGTTTAGGGCAAAATGGTAATTTTGCCTAAAGCATTAATTAAATGCATTAGAATATGAAATGAATAAAAATGATGATCAAATTTATTTATAAATATCGACGACACAAATACGAGACTTGATCATGGAAAAGAAAAGATATCGAATAATAAAATCATAAACACGAACAATCAATGATGTAAGTTTGTGTAACTTGAATTATATTTTTAAACACTTGAAATATGTGGTTATGTAATGAAAATATGATTTGAATATTCAATTTATGATAATTGATGAAATATTGGTAAATACTCGATATAACTTGAAAATAAATCCTGTTGAATGGAAGGAAAATTCGGCGGATCTACGAAAAGGAATTGACCAGTAAAAGGATCTAGCTTGGACGGGTGATCCTAACTGATATAGCCCTCCAGAAGAATATGTGGAAAATGGATTTAGCCGGACGGTAATCGAATTAAGAGTGCGAATTGCTTGGGTGGCAATTGGATCCAAGCTCATTAGAGTAATTGTCGCTGCAGGGATTTAGCCTGGGTGGTAATCCCGACAATACTTTATGAGTTTATATTACGAGGATTTAGCTGGATTTGGTAATCCCCTTTGTAAGGATGAGGTTCGCGGGAGTGTGCTCTCGATATGAAATGTATAAGACCATGGTTGAAAGACACCATGGCAGCTTTGATATGAAATGTGTAAGACCATGGTTGAAAGACACCATGGCAGCTTTGATATGAAATGTGTAAGACCATGGTTGAAAGACACCATGGCAACCTGATATGAAATGTTTAAGACCATGGTTGAAAGATACCATGGCAACATGACATGAAAATGAGTAAGACCATGGTTGAAAGACACCATGGCAACTTTGATATGAAATGTTTAAGACCATGGTTGAAAGATACCATGGCAACATGACAGAAAATGAGTAAGACCATAGTTGAAAGACACTATGGCATCATGTCAAAGATAAATAAGACCATGGATGGGAGACGCTATGACATCTATTGAACAATTGATATTCAGGTAATATGTATCAGATGATGAATGGTTATATGAAATAATTATGAAGATAGATAAACGAAATAAGTATAAGTACATGGAATATAATTTATGTTAAGTTTGATATAAGCTATTACCGGAATAAATATACATAAAATATGTGGAAATGATGGAGTATGAAATATTGATATAATGAAATGAATGATATATGCTTATGAAGAAGCGGTAAAAAGAATGATATGTTTCATGACATGTATATATATGATTATCTTTGATATGTTGATACAAGGAAATTATGTAAGTAAAGACAATTATTAAACTCAAGTGTGACATGTCAAGAAAATAAGTATATCAATGTTGAATTTATATGAAATAAATGCAAGTATACTAACAATGATGTGGCTTGACACTTAGACAAAGGACAAGCTATTGATTGAATAGTAATATGTTTAATTACAAGAAACTTTGAAATGGTAAGTATTTAGATGAAAATAAAATTTAAGATTTTACAAATTTTTTTTATAATCTCGATTTAATTCCATTTGGTTTCTAGTGTATGTTGGGGCTTCGAGGGCCCAATAGAGAGACATTATGATTATTTTCAAAATCTGAATAATAAATGACTTAGAATTATCTGAAAATGTTGATAAACTAAAGTAATGCCTCGTACCCTATTCTGGCAATGGATACGGGTAGGGGGTGTTACATTTAATGGTATCAGAGCTACGGTTTAGTCGATTCTCGGACCAAACATAGTATGTGTGAAGTCTAAAAATAGATGTCATTATATAATATGTGATAGTGTAATATCTCTCGACTCTGATAAAATTTGTTTTACTTATAGAAAGAGATACTTTTCAACCAAGCTAATTCCGATATACTCAAGTATAAGAGTAGAAAGTTGATTATGATGAACCGGTACTAAAAAAAAAAAAAAGGTATGAATAAATGTTTTATAATACATGTCGATGATGAATATTATGTTATATGTATTATTAAAACCAAAATATATTACTACATAAAATATTGTGCTGATGACTAAATTACAAAATATATAAAAGTAATATATGAAGTACATGATAAAGATTATTAGAGAATTATGGATGAATAGTGAATTTTGAAATATATTACATGTATTGAAGATACAGAAGATATAAGTATATGAATTATTGGTACAAGGATTAAATTGTAAAGCATGTAAAAGTATTATATAAAAGGTGTAAAAGTGATATGTGCGCGTGAAATAATTTGTCCAAGTAGACAAGATTAGAACTATTAGGATATTAAGGGACCTCAGCGTGCTTTTTGATTACTAGCAAGTTAGTGCTTTCTGATTATTAGTACATTCAGCACGTTCGTACTCTCTGTATAGCACATCAGTGTTCTCTGTTTAATAATGCATAATAATGCACCTCTTATGAGTTCCGTATATCCGAAGTGTTCTATCTAGTCTACTGGGCCTCTGTTAAGTAAAAAAAAAGTAAACAATTTTTGTTACGAGGTAAAAGATTATCTCTGAGTAAAAATGTTATTTATGATGAAGCAAGAACTCGCAAAAGTATGGATAAATGTTTTATAGTAATTGAGAATGATAAATGTTATATGAGTAAATACGTGAAAATTAAATTATGAGAGTTTCTGATCTATAACCCTTTACTAGTCTGATTATACCAATGAAATTCATGAGATTTATATTGATTAAGTTGAGAAGTGGAAAATGAAAAGTTCGATCGGGCGAGAATGAGTTAATAAGTAAAGATATCAGATTTTTCTTAAACTAGTTGAGATATACAATATCACTGTTAAAGAAAGAAGTTATTTATGGGAAAATTGATTTATTCAAATATGGTATTTACATAATAGTTAACTGAAAATTTCTTTCGAATTAGCTTTTTTTAGTGAAGTAAATGATGTGAAATTATTGATGACTATACTAGTCAATAGATTGGTGAATAAATTACAAAAAATATTTGAATATAGCAGTTATAATTGGGTATACTATAGTAAATTTTTTGAGATTTTATATGGGTATCTTATATGTACTGATATTTTCAGAGGCATATGCAATTGTTAATGTTTGGATGCTAAATCAATATATGAAAAGGTTGGATAAATATGCTAATAGACAGAAATTATCGCAAGTCTGATTGATTCACAAGAGGTACTACTCTATCTTTCTTTGGTTTTCCAAGCCAATATATGTGATAAAACACTTGATAATAAGATTCATATGATATTATTTTCTATTTCTATTGATAGAAGCTCTGAAAGGCAAATGTAAAAAATAAAAAAAATAAAAAAAAAGAAGAAATATTGAATTGAAAATAAATTTCGAAATGAAAGGATAGAGAATGGATATAAATGATAAACTGGGTAAAAATGTATAGAAAGAAACTATAGAACTATAGAAATAATGAAATTCATGATCAAAAGAAAACAAGAAAATTTCGAGGACGAAATTTTTTAAGGGGGAGAGAAATGTAATACCCCAAAAACTTTTACAGTAATATATTATCCTTGATATAGTAAAATAAGGAAATAAAGTGACAAAAACGGAAATTTTGAGTTATGTTAAAATTGAGAAGTATATTATGATACATTAATTCAAGAAAGGACTAAATTGTAAAAGTGAGATAAGTTTTGTTGCACAAGAGTAAATACTCAAAATTTGAGGGGTTAAAGTGTAAATATGAAAAAGTTGAAGGACCAATAGTGTAAATATTTTAAGAGTGGAATGATCTAGAAACTAAGAAAAATGGATGAATTAGGACCAAATTGAATATGTAAAGAACTATGAGGGACTAAATTGCAATTTTACCAAATTAAATGATGACTCAAAGATGGAATTTTAAAAGATAATAAAGGGCAAAATGGTCAATTGGAAGAAAGAGAAATCTAGAAAGCAATGATGATGTTGGAGATATTTTAGATTAAATAAATAAATAATAGTTTATTAATAATTTAATTTAATTTTTTTAAATGATATTTTATTATTTTATTATTATTTTATTTAGTATATATATAAGGAAAGAAAGATGAAGAATCTTCATCTTTCCCATGCACCCAACGTATGAAGAGAATAGAAAGAAAAAAATTTTCTTTCCTTTACAATTTGGTCCTTCTACCAAAAATTTACCATTTTCACCCAAAAATCAAATGAATTTCCATAGCTACCAAGAGAGAAAAATGTTAAGGAGAGCATGGGGAGTTAGAATATCAAGTTGGATTCAAGAAATAGAAGCTGGAGGAGAGAGAAAATCAAGTTAAAGATTGGTATCAAGAGAACAAGGTAAGTACATCAAGATTTCAGTATGTTTTTAAGTTTGTTATTGTTGATAAAGCATGGAAATAATGTTATAGTAGAGTTTTCTTACATAAGGTCTTATATTCTTGATATGTTAGTGAAGAGAAAATAAGAGAAAGTGATGAGAAATGGTGTAGAAAAAGAAAATAAGGGTGTTATAACATGGTAATTAATATCTTGCACTAAAACAGTTATGGACAGCAGCAGTAGTCTAACTTTTAAAAATCACCATAAATTTTATAAATCGAATTGGAAGATTAAAAAAATATGGAATTAAAGATTATTGAGTCTAGTTTCTCATAGAAGAAACAGTGTAAGCAATGGATTTGTAAATTTTGAGATATAATGAATTTTGTGAGACAAGGTCAGAATGAATTCAGGTTCCCCTGTTTAGACTTTTAAAAATCATAAAAAAATGAAGAAAAATAATTAGGGGATTAAATTTATATGTATAGAATCCTGAATGAGTCTAGTTTTAATAGAAACAAACTAGAACATCATTTGAATTCTGTACAAGGAGATAATAAATTTTTAGTGAAGAAGGATCAGAACTGCCAGACAGCAGAACAGGGGTGAGTTTAATGAATAAACTGTACTAATTGGCTAAACCAAAAATTCTGAAAATTTTATGGTAAGAAAATATGTGAGTCTAGTTTCAGGTAAAATTTACATATCTTAATTTTGAGTTCTGTAACTCAAGAAATAAATAATTTAGTGACTATGACTCAAATGGACAGCTTTGAATATACATATAAGTAAATAGTGAAATTATTGATAATGTTACTTATAAGCATATTATATAAATTTAAGGATGTGGAATGGAGAGGAGGAGGAGGAAAATATGTATGAATATTCATCTAGCATGGCTAATTTGCATGTTTTAGGCTCAGGGACTAAATTGAATGAAAGTAAAACTTTATGGGCAATTTTGTAAAAATGTCGAGAAATGACTAAATTGCATGAAATAGATTATTTTATTATTTAAATTACAAAATTTAACTTGAAATTATCAATTAAGTTCAAGATCGGGAAAACATGTTTTAGGGATTAAATTGAAAAGTGTTGAAATTATGAAAAATTTTGATATTTTATAAAATTCATGGTATTATCGATATGTATGATAATAATAGCTGGAAATAAAGTTAAATTACAATAATTTTATTTTCTTGACCCTAAGGATGAAATCGTCATTAATTAAAAGTTTAGGGGCAAAATGGTAATTTTGCCTAAAGCATTAATTAAATGCATTAGAATATGAAATGAATAAAAATGATGATCAAATTTATTTATAAATATCCGGACGACACAAATACGAGACTTGATCATGGAAAAGAAAAGATATCAGAATAATAAAATCATAAACACGAACAATCAATGATGTAAGTTTGTGTAACTTGAATTATATTTTTAAACACTTGAAATATGTGGTTATGTAATGAAAATATGATTTGAATATTCAATTTATGATAATTGATGAAATATTGGTAAATACTCGATATAACTTGAAAATAAATCCCTGTTGAATGGAAGGAAAATTCGACGGATCTCGAAAAGGAATTGACGGTAAAAGGATCTAGCCGGACGGGTGATCCTAACTGATATAGCCTCTCCAGAAGAATATGTGGAAAATGGATTTAGCCGGACGGGTGTCCGAATTAAGTGCAATTTGCTGGGTGGCAATTGGATCAAGCTCATTAGAGTAATTGTCGTTGCGAGAGGATTTTGCTTTGGTAATCCCGACAATACTCTATGAGTTTATATATCTGATTTAGCTTTGGGTGGTAATCCCACTTTGTAAGGATGAGGTTCGCGGAGTGTGCTCTACGATATGAAATGTATAAGACCATGGTTGAAAGACACCATGGCAACCTGATATGAAATGTGTAAGACCATGGTTGAAAGACACCATGGCAACCTGATATGAAATGTGTAAGACCATGGTTGAAAGACACCATGGCAACCTGATATGAAATGTTTAAGACCATGGTTGAAAGATACCATGGCAACATGACAGAAAATGAGTAAGACCATGGTTGAAAGACACCATGGCAACCTGATATGAAATGTTTAAGACCATGGTTGAAAGATACCATGGCAACATGACAGAAAATGAGTAAGACCATAGTTGAAAGACACTATGGCATCATGTCAAAGATAAATAAGACCATGGATGGGAGACGCTATCAGATGATGAATGGTTATATGAAATAATTATGAAGATAGATAAACGAAATAAGTATAAGTACATGGAATATAATTTATGTTAAGTTTGATATAAGCTATTACCGGAATAAATATACATAAAATATGTGGAAATGATGGAGTATGAAATATTGATATAATGAAATGAATGATATATGCTTATGAAGAAACGGTAAAAGAATGATATGTTTCATGACATGTATATATATGATTATCTTTGATATGTTGATACAAGGAAATTATGTAAGTAAAGACAATTATTAAACTCAAGTGTGACATGTCAAGAAAATAAGTATATCAATGTTGAATTTATATGAAATAAATGCAAGTATACTAACAATGATGTGGCTTGACACTTAGACAAAGGACAAGCTATTGATTGAATAGTAATATGTTTAATTACAAGAAACTTTGAAATGGTAAGTATTTAGATGAAAATAAAATTTAAGATTTTACAAATTTTTTTTATAATCTCGATTTAATTCCATTTGGTTTCTAGTGTATGTTGGGGCTTCGAGGGCCCAATAGAGAGACATTATGATTATTTTCAAAATCTGAATAATAAATGACTTAGAATTATCTGAAAATGTTCAGTAAACTCCGGTAATGCCTCGTACCCTATTCTGGCAATGGATACGGGTAGGGGGTGTTACAACTAAGGTTCAAGATCTTTACACATCTGATCCTAAACTATACAAATTATGTGAAAATGTCCAAAGCCAAGCTTCCTCACACCCTAAGTATACATGGGATGGGAAGTTATTAAGGAGAAAAGGGAAGATAGTGATTGGAAATGATGAGGAAACTAGGAGACTCATATTTCAGCACTTTCATGCTATGCTATTGGAGGTCATTCTGGAGTTGTTGGGGTTAGGGATGGAGGGACTTGAACCCTCACGATTTTTAAAGTCGACGGATTTTCCTCTTACTATAAATTTTATTGTTGTCGGTATTGATATTGACATGTAGAACGGGACTCTATCTTTATTCTTATCTGATTAATCAGTTTTTCAAAAGATTTATCAGACTATGGAGTGAATGATTTGATTAATCGAATGGCCTTCCTTTTATATTAGAAGGGGATGTCCAACGATGTTAAGACATAATTGAGAGAATGCCCTACATGCCAAAAGTGCAAATATGAAACTATACCAAAACCAGGGCTGCTACAACCACTGCCAATACCAAAAAGGGTTTGGTTCTCTGTTAGCATGGATTTTATAGTGGGGCTCCCCAAATCAAAAAGGAAATCTGTGATCCTAGTAATGGTTGATCGACTCACTAAATTTGGACATTTTATAACTCTGCCCCACCCCTACACAGCCATGACTGTAGCCTAAACTTATTTGAATCATTTTGTCAAGCTGCATGGTCTTCTTGATTCCATAATTTTTGACAGAGATAGAATATTTGTCAGCAATTTTTGGCAAGATTTTTTCAAAAGGGTGAGGACTAAGTTGCACCTTTCTACGGCTTACAACCCTAAAATAGATGGGCAAGCAGAGATGTTAAATAGGTGTTTAGAGGGATTTTTGAGGTGGATATCTAGAGAAAGGCAGAAGGATTGGCTCCCTTTGGCAAAATGGTGGTATAATTCCACTCAACACTCGGCCATTCAAACCACCCCATATAGAGCACTGTATAGAAAACCACCCCCACTTCATGTGCCACACCTATTAAGAGCTTCTCCAGTACTTATGGTGGATAGGACTTTACAGCAAAAGGAAGCTACTAGGAAGATAATAAATTTCATTTGAAGAAGGCTCAAGATAGGACAAAACAACAGGCTGAGAAACATCAAATCGAAAGATAGTTTGGGGAAGGAGATCTAGTCTACCTAAGATTTCAACTATACAGGCAGCATTTAATCAAGAGGAGTTGGAATCAGAAGCTCTCACCTGAGTATTCTAGTTATTTTTCAGTAATAGCTTGAGTTGGGAAAGTTTCTTTGTAACACCCCTAACCCGTACTTATCGCCGAATTAGGGTTACGAGGCATTACTGAACTTCTTCGATGTTGAGTGAAAAGTCTTACTCGATGATCTTTTACGAGAATCTCTGGCTTCAGAATTAGCTTTTCTTTTCTCTTTCCCAAGCTCTTCGGCTTTGCAAGCTCGCTCAACAAGTGCCACGAACTCTTTAATTTCAAGTATACCAACCAGCAATTTAATGTCTTCATTTAAACCGTCTTCGAATCTTTTACACACGATAGCTTCGGTTGAAACACATTCACGAGCATATAGACTAAGTCTCACAAATTTCCGCTCGTACTCGGTTACGGTCATACGACCCTGTTTTAATTCTAAAAATTCTTTGCGTTTCTGGTCGATAAATCTCTGACTTATGTATTTCTTACGAAACTCCGCTTGAAAGAATTCCCAAGTCACTATCTCTTTCGGGACCACCGATACTAGTGTATTCCACCAGTAATATGCAGTGTCTCGTAATAAAGATATGGCACACTTTAAACATTCATCCGGAGTACATGATAACTCGTCGAACACACGGATAGTATTATCGAGCCACAACTCGGCCCGCTCATCATCATCATCATCATTAGCCTTAAACTCTTCGACCCTGATTTTATATACAGGAGGCTTATTTAGTCTCATCGGATCAATCATCAAAGGTATCACAGGTATCAGAGATGGATTATTTGGGGGTGGAGGTTGTTGTACAGCCGCATTAGTCTGGATATACTGAGTAAACCATTCATTCATCATTTGGTAGAAGGCTTGTTTAGCCTCTCCCTCATAGCTACTCGAGATAGGTCGTGATTCAACTGGCGCTGTCCCATGCACGGGAGCAGGCGCTACACTCTCAACATCATCGGCTACTGCTCTGTTGGGATCCATTTACTATATAAAAGCATATTTTCAAATGTCAGTAGTCATCACACTATCGTAGTATAATTTATGGCATGTATAGCTAAACTCACACACGCTACGTTAGTCTTAGAATCGACTAAATCGTAGCTCTGATACCAATAAAATATAACACCCCTAACCCGTACCCGTCACCGGATTAAGGTTACGAGGCATTACTGAGCAAAAATAAAATTCCATACATTTACATATTCATACAATTCATACTCATAAATATATAAAGCACATGGCTAATTAAATATTAATCATGCTTTATTTATCATATTGCATTTACGAATCATACCTCAAAGTTTAAGTGAATCTATCTCTTTCGAATAATCACATCTTCATTAACAAATATAAAGGTACTCATATACTTTCATTATATACCTAAACCATCATTAAAATTAACAATCAAAGTACATGTATATACGTACACATAATTATCAATTTTGCAAAAATACATATAATGCTCATGGTGTACTATTGCATAAAATCACTATTCAAATGGTCATTATCAATGTCTCACTTACAAACATTATTGAACAATACAATCTCAATAATTCACCATTAATAAACTCATAACTAATTATAGTACTTATACATTTTTTTTCCATGCAAACCGAACTAAACTAATCTTTGCATATTCGAATATAGGCATGCCTCATATCATGCATTTCTAGTATACATTAAACATACTAACACCTGAGCTCACATTTATAAATGAATAAACATACATCAAAATCAAATCATCAAACCATATTTATTTATATTTAAACATATCAAAACCAAGCGACCAACCACAGCCAATTCCACTTATCATTTCAAGCTATTACCAGCACATATAATACCATTCACGTTTACTTTTCATTCATTTCACATATCATTATAATCAAAATGAGATAAACCATTGCCAAACATAACCATATCCAAACTCTAAAGATAAGTCATATTTGCATGGCTCAATATATATACATATTCAAAGTTGAACAAAATACATATTAGCCTATACATGCCATAAGTTCAAAAATAAACTATTAATAGTACCAAAAGTTGACGATAGTGTGGATGACTTCGATAACGATCCCCGAGCTCGTGACTTACAACCAAAATCTATAAAACAAAATAAACAAACACACAGAGTAAGCTAACTTAGCTTAGTAAGCTTTAAGCACAATAAACAACTCAATGAATAATCAAAACATTCAACTAACCGAATTATATCAATAATATTACACATTAACACATTAAGATACCTTAGCCGAATATTCAAAATCGAATATATATCACCATATATATATATTTCCTATGTAGCCGATTATACAAGAACAAATATATTATCACATTGGAACTTACATGTATGGTCGAATACACAAAATTCTTAATGGACTCACATGTGGCCGAATATATAAAAGTTACATAAAACATCATATGTAACCTACAGTTCAAATTCAATAGAACATCACATATATCCGAATATGCACATTCAAGATAACTTCACATATGACTGGATACACAAATTCAATATAAACTCACATGTAATCGAATATTCAAGTTCAATATAAGCTCACATATACTTACCTATGTGGTCGAACATATACAATGTCATTCAACTCAATTTCACTTGCTCAATATCCATAGTAACTTGAACTCTTATAATCACAGACTTGAAAATAAATCACTAGTATAAAACCTGCTAGGCATAAGCCTGAATTACACACCGGCACAAAGCTTGCTAGACCCAAGGTCTGATATCTATTCACCGGTAATATGTTTGCTAGGCACGAAGCCCGATCAATGTCACTAGCGCAAATCTTAATAGGCTCAAAGCCCTAATATCCAAATTATAGAATCATTCCACAACATTTCACATATCGAGTAGTTCAATATTCCATGTAACACATACACACTTTCATGGTTTTTAAATTAATCGAATAAAACTCAATTACATTAAATCATTTATATATATCACATTCAGCTAACATAATAATAAATTATAAAATTTGAACCATCATAGTAAAACATTCTATGTTCCAAATAAACCATGTTTAATTGCTTAAAAACATACCTCGGATATCGACGAACATTACGAATCGGCTATTCGACTATTTTTGTTTTTCCTCGATCCAAGTCTGATTTCCTTTGTTCTTGATCTATATAATTTCAAATTAACCTCATTTAAATACAATTTCATTCAATTTAATCGAACAACACATAAATGGGCAAATTACCATTTTACCCTTGATATTTCATACTTTTACAATTTAGTCCAAATTGCACAATACACAAAATACACCAAATCTCACAACAACATAGTTGAGCCGAATTTTCAACATACTCATACTAGTCCATATATTTAATTTATTTTGCATTTTAGTCTTTCAATTTATTATTTTTGCAATTTAATCCTAATAACTCAAAATCATCAAAAACTCCAATACAAAATATGTTAATCTAAAATATATTTGTGATATTTCATCATCAAACATCACAAAACACAAATATTCATCAATGGCATAACACAAAATATTCACCAAAATAAAAAATTCAAGCATGGGTCGGGTAGTATACGAAGCAACGATCTCAAAAACGTAAAAATCATCAAAAACCGAAACAAAACATACCTTAAAATTGAACCAACAATGGCTGAATACCTTGTTTCTTTTTTCTTTTCTTTCTTCTTTTATTTTCAGCAATAACAAAGTATGAATGCATGGCTTTATTATTTTTTTATGTTTTAATATATTATATGTTAACATTTAACATATTTTACTTATTTAACCTTATAAAAATAATATCATAAACATATGCATTAAGGGTACATTCGGCCATTACGAAAATAAAGGATTATTTGCAACATAAATACTCCATATTAAAAAGCTACTATCAAATCAACCTTTATGATTTAAACTATCAAGTTTTCAACTTACGCGATTAAGTCCTTTTATCAAATTAATCACACAAACAATCAAATTTTTGTACGAAATTTTGACACATGCAAATTCACATATAATAAACATGAATAATAATATTCAAATATTTTTTCGACTCGAATTCGTGGTCCCAAAACCACCGTCCCGATTAGGTTCTAAATCGAACTGTTACATTCATGTAGGTTACTTCTTCCTCCTGGTTCTAAAGTGCACCCCACTTTTCATGTTTCACAACTTAAAAAACATGTGGGAGCAACCCCTGTGCAAAATGTGTTGCCTGTGGTAGATGCGAGTGGGGCATGGGTCAAGGAACCAGCTAAAATCTTAGATCGTCGCATAATACGTGATGGAAATCAAACAGTGACTGAATTGCTGATAGAGTGGGTCAACACATTCCCAGAAGATGCTACATGGGAACCATTTGAGTAAATCAGAACCAAGTTTTGTTAGTTTGATCCTTGAGGATAGTAACGTTTTTAGGGGAGGAGTAATTGTTATGAGCCAAAAAGTTAAATAGAAGAAAATGGTGCGTTTTGGTTGTAAATGAAATAAAGCACTTGGGAGTTTAATCAAACGGAGCATTTTTGTATGAGTCAACCAACTCTAAGAACCGTTATTTTTTTTTCTCTTTTTCCTTTAAAACCAAGGCCTATACACAGCAAAGGCAGATTTGTATTATTATGGATTTATTTATTTTGGTAATTGGTTGAAAGAGAGGAGAAATGGTGATGACCGACGATTGTTGAAGTTCATGGTAGCTGTAGAAGGTAGTGGCGAAACGATGGATGGAAGGTTAAAGGTGGTATAACTTTAGGAGTATATAACGAAGGTTGAAGGCTATAAATCTTGAATCATAAATGAGGGAAATGAGCTAAGATGATGGCAAAGATCGTCAGAAACATGTTCATTTTCTAGGTTCATCTTTGTCGGTTGAAGGCTTTAAATTGAGATTTTTAAAATTTTAGTTTATATATTTTGAATTTTAAATATTTTTTATTTTATCTATTAAATTGCTCAAAAAGATAAAAAAAAATAAGTTTAGGGACTAGATGTGCAATTTGACTGAAAATTTTTGTTTGAATTGATATTTTTAACGTGCTATGTCAATTCACTGTTACACCATTAACAATAGCTAACTCAGTGACCAAAATGTTACAAATCAATAACATCAGTGAACATTTTGTAAAAAGTTAAATTTTAGTGACCAAAGAGGTTTCTTAAACCACATTTTTAAATATTATTTAAATCAGGTCATTGCAACTTGTTTAATAGAAAAACTAGTCATTTGGTTTAACTAGAAGAAGGGAGCGACACTCTCTAGTTTAATACACTAGGGATGTCACCCCTCATGTTATATGTCATATGAGGGGAGTTTGAGTCTCCTGTGTATTAGGTCTAATTATATGTACTTCCTAAATTTTTAACCCAACATTTTATAATTGAATCCAACCCAATACATGTTTTTCCCTTTCCCAAAATAAATATTATTTATAAATTAATTTATTCCAATTAAACATTTTTCTCAAACCAATTCTAATATCGTTAAAGTCATGACAACTTTGCCGTAAAAAATCTATGAGAAAATATATTTAAATTTCATATTTAATGGATTCACAATGACTAATTAATTTTATTTTATGTTCGAACTTCAATTATTTAATTAAATGATAATTTGGAAAAACTTAAATTAATTATCAAGTCATTTTTATACTTCAGGAGAAAACACATTCATTTGGGAATGTGACTCATTTCTCTAACTTTATCATTTCTATCCATTTATGTTCATCTGATTCTAAATGCAATTCATTTTTGGTTTCAACGAGCTAGCGGAGGGACCAATTAGACATATGTAATCAGAGCTCAAATTATTTATAATTAAGTTTCAGTTTTTCGCCTAATAATTATAAACTAATTTAGTCACAAAGTCATTCCAATCATGAATGAGCTCTCCTTTATTACATACCATTACGAAATCTACTTACTCAATGCTCGTCCAATGACCCTGTCATAAGTGTGATACTATAACACCCCTAACCCGTATCCATCACCGGAACAGGGTTATAAAGCATTACCAGAGTTTATAGAACAAATAGATAGAAATTTCAAACATTTTACATCATATAATATTCATGTCATAAAGCAATCGAAATCAAACATATTGTCCGTTATATGAGCCCTCGAGGCCCAAAAAATGCATTAGAAACAAGTCGGGACTAAACCGAATGCTTAAAGAATTTTTCAAAAAACATTAAAATTTTTCAAAGATGCAGGGGTCACACGGCCAAGAGACGCTTGTGTCTTAGGCCTTATGGACATTTGAAATAGGGACATACGGCTGTGTCCCAGCTCATGTCCATGCTCGTGTATCTCTCTGACTTGGGTCACACGGCCAGGCCACACGCTTGTGTGTTAGGCCGTGTAAGCATATTGACTTGCGCAACTAAAAAGATATAGGGGACACATGACCATGTCACCTAGCCATGTGTCCCACACGGCTGAGACACACTCCTATGTCTCTGCCCGTGTGGACAAAAATAGGTCATTTTTCAAATCACATTTCTCACCTAATATGACATCAACCTAACTAAACATTTTTGCACATCAACAAGTCATAACAAGGCATTCAAATCAATCCAAAATCAAGTCTTAAACATGAAATATCACCACACCCAACCAATATGCCCTTAGGTACCTCAATTGACAATTTAAAGACATGTCAACAAGTATCTAAATTTACCTAAATAGCCAAATACATGTTTGCATATTCGAACCACATTTTACTTTCTTTCATTCTACCATATAAACACATAATAAATATGATAAAGCCACTTATATACACATCAAAATATACCAAACACAGGCCATTCAAACGGCTAGTCTCAACAAAACATCTGTATGCCAACATTTGGCCAAAATAACCTATACATGCCATTATAACTGAAATTAATTTACTGAAAGTACCAAAAGAGCCGATGGATTGTGTGCAATAGCTCTGACCAGCTTCCAACCCGAATGAGCTTCTGAGTTACTATAAAACATCAAAAATAACACAGAGTAAGCATTTAAACTTAGTAAGTTCGTATAATATAGAATTTAACTTACCATATTTCCAAAAAATAGGTAAGTAAACATAGCATATCTCAATCAATTTGGCCAAAAGCCTAAACACATGATCACCAACATATTAGCCATGAAAATCACATATAAAATCCAACGCACATGGTTGAATTCATCAAATAACCATATTTCATGTATATGCCGATAATAGTTCATATCAAACTTATATGATTTCATAACAGAATTGTTCCCGTTAAACCATTTAAAATATCATTGGATACACGGGTAGTACACACGAGGTGTACTGAAATGTAATCCATCAATGAATATTCATGTATGCTCATACGAGCTATAAATAGTAAACTCTTTCGAGCTGTAAATAGTAAGCTCTTCCGAGTTGAATAACAGGAAGCTCATGTGAGCTAAATAACGAGAAGCTCATGTGAGCTGAGTATCGGGAAGCTCATGTGAGCTGAGTATCGGGAAGCTCAGAAGAGCTGTGGTGTGTCCGCAACACATGTAGGACCCTAATCAAATCGGTAACCCTAATGACATGTCATTTGTATCCTACGAATTTCATAAGGTTCAAACAGGACTCGAAAATCGCCGAATATACAACCGGTATTTATTAGTGGCAATTGTACAAGTCACAAACAATAATCCAATTTAACAATATTAATGTACAATTTATTTACACGAACTGACCTCGACGAGTTTATGTAGATACGAAGGCGACTAATTTGATATTTTTCCTTTGCCTCGATCTAACTCCGTACTAGGTCTAGCCGGATCTATACGAATGAATTTAACTCAATTTAATATAATTCATATTCAATTTAGTCCATCAAACATTTTTGGCAAAATTACTATTTTTCCCTTATACTTTTAATTTATTACAATTTAGTCCCTAGGCTCGGAAAATGACTTTCATGCAATTTAATCCTTAATCAAGCCTAGCCAATTTTTATACATATTAATAGTAGCCCACATAATTCACAATTTCACAATTTTACCATAAAATAATCATCTTTTTCAATTTAATCCCTAGTTGATAATCTCTTCAAAATTCTTTTTACAGAAGTTATTTATCTAACAACAACCTTTCATTTTCTATCATAATGCTTCAAAATTCAAGCATACTCATAAATGGAAAAACTCTAATACTTTAACAGTTTTGCAAATTAATCCCCAAGCTAGCTAGATTAAGCTACTACGATCTCTGAAACATAGAAATCATTAAAAAAGGGACAAAAATACATACCTAAATGAGCTAAACAAGCTTGCTAACATTTCAAGCTTCCATGGCTAGGTTTCTTTCTTTATTTCTTTCTTTTGTTTTGGTGGATGATGATGAGAATAGATTATTTTATTTTATTTATTTTAACTTAAATAACTAATTTCCAAAATTACCGTTAATAATTCATTAAATTTCCAATGATGACTATTCATACTTATCCACTAAGCATTTTAATGGTCTACTTACAATATAAGGACCTCCAATTTAAAATTCTATAACTATTTAATACTTTTAGCTATTAGAACTCAACTTTTACACTTAATACAATTTAGTCCTTTTCATTAAATTGGGTATGTAAACGGTAAAATTTTTTAACGAAATTTTTACACTGTATTTCTATCATATAGTAGAACATAAAATAATAATAATATAATTTTTTTACTTCAAATTTGTGGTCCCGAAACCATTGTTCCGATTTCACTGAAAACGGGTTGTTACAACTCTCATCCTAAAGGAATTTTCATCCTAAAAAATCTTACCAATAAAGAGGTTCGGATATTGCTTTCTAAAATTTCCTTGGGTTCCCAGGTAGCTTCTTCTAATCCATGTCGCTACCAAAGAACTTTCACTAATACTACATTTTTATTTCTCAATTCTTTCACATCTCGTGCTAGAATTCTAATCGATTATTCACCGTATGTCATGTCAGGTTGTATCTTGACAACCGTCAAGGAGATAACATGTGAAGGGTCAGATCAGTACCGTCGTAACATAGACACATGAAAGACATTGTGAATCCTTTCTAGTTCTAACAGTAAAGCTAATCAATATGCAACAAGTTTGATTTTCTTAGTAATCTCATAATGTAACAACCTGATTTAGACCCTAATCAAAACGGTGGTTTTGGGACCACGAATTCGAGTCAGAAAAATATTTAAAAAAAAAATTCTTTGTTTATTTTGTGTGAATTTATATCTGTGAAAATTTCATGCTTTAATTTTATTGTTTGAGTGTCTAATTGAATAAATAACTGAATCACGTAAAATGAAACTTTGGTGGTTAAATGTGAAAGTACTTAATTGTTGTTGTATTTATTAATGGAGGCACTTATAATTGCCCTTGGATGTTTTCATGGACACATTCAGTCATAGGAAGGCGAAATATAAATGATTTAAAACAAGGTTAAAATGGTAAACTATGTGATAATATGTTTATAATATAAAACATATCATAAAAATAAAACAAACATTAGTGCTCATACTTTCTCTCATTGCTGAAATAAAAAAATAACAAAAGAAAAGAAAGGAAGCTAGGGTTCGGTTGATTCTAAGCTCAATCAAGGTATGAAATTCGCTCGATTTTTGATAATTTCTACATTTTTGAGATCGTTGCTTCGAGTATAACAAAACCCATGCTTGAATTTTTGTTTTTGGTGAATATTTTGAGTTATGCCATTGTTGAGAGCTTGTGATTTTTGTTGTTTGATGATGAAATATGAAAGATATGTTTTAGATTAACATGTTTTGTATTGTAGTTTTTGATGATTTTGAGTAATTAGGGCTAAATTAAAAAAATAATTTTAGGGACTAAAATATGAAATAAATGAAATATATGGACTTATATGAGTATGGGTAAAATTTGGCCCAACATGGGTATATTGAAATTTTGTATATTTTGTCTTTTGTGCAATAGGGACTAAATTGTAAAAAGTGTAAATGTCAGAGGTAAAATGATAATTTGCCCATTTATGTGTTTTTGGATTAAATTGAATGAAAATATATTTGAATGAGCTTAATTTAAATATGTTTAGATCAAGAACCAAAGAAATCAGATTTGGATTGGGGGAAAACGAAAGTTGTCGATTAGCTGCCCTGTTCTGTTTTGTATCGTCCGAGGTAAGTTTATAAGCAAATAAATGTACTTTACTATAATTATGTGCAAATTATACTTGCTGAAATGAAATATGAGACTTTAATTATGCATTGGCCGAATGTGAATGAGCTTGAATAATATGTTTCTAAATTCTTTTCGACCGAGTTACGACTTTCGAAAGCCCCGTATGAGCCTTAGGAATAGCTAGGATACATATGTCATGACATAGGATATCGATATATGTATGCGAGTAAGACCATGGCGTTGATATGTGGTTTTGATATATGTGTACGAGTAAGACCCTGTCTAGGATAGTGGCATCGATGTGTGGTTACATGTAAGACAACGTCTGGGACATTGGCATTGTACGATATGTGTGATTATCTGAGTGTCCTATCCAATTCCGAATGGTTCATTGGGCAAAGGTAAATCGAGTTCGAATGTGTAAAATGAGCTATATTCCAAGTATGAATTAACTTGTTTCCTATTTGAGGTAAGGTAAGTAAGTACCTTGGTTATTGGTTGTAAATCTTAAAATGCAAATGAAGAAAATATGTGTATGTGATATGTGTATTTGGCCTTGTGAATGAGTAACTTGTATGTTATGAATAATCCTTAAATATGTGTATATATGATGTGGTATATTCAGTTACATAACTAATATATGTATATGAAATTATATTGTAACACATTAGCTTATGAAATTGTGAGTATGTGAACTAGGTTGTAATGTTTATTTGGCTTGGTAGTTAAATGATAATATGTAAATTTGGCTATGTAAGCAATTGGCCAGGGTGACATATATTAATGAATACATATTTATATATAATATAAACTTATTATGTTTGTATCTAAATGTATTAAGATAATATAATTTGGTTTAGTTAATTAAGTTGTTAATAACATTAGGACGTACATTTGCTTATGACTTACTAAGCTATGATAGCTTACTCAATGTGTACATGTTTATTTTGTTTTATAGATTTTGGATTCATGTTACAAGCTCGGGGATCATCAACAAAGTTCATCACACTATCTACTGCTTCGGTATTTAAATATTTGAACTCGAATTATGGTGTGTATAGGCTAGACATATTTTTTTGAAATGTTGAGTTTTGGTCATGTATAATTAAAGCCATGCGAAAATAGCTTAATTTCTAAGCTTGGATTTGTTTATGTTTAGTCATAGTTTAATCTATTTTGGCTATTATAAAATATATTATAAATTATATGATATTTGTGTTAAATATGATATGTTTGGGAATTAATTTTATAATGATGTTAGTTAAAAGGTGTAACCTATTGTGTATTAGCTCACTTTAGAGATTATATATATTATATGTGAGTGGTGTACTTGACTAAACAATTCAGTTCGAATAATGCATAGGTTGGCGAATGTGAACTTGCTAAATATATATATGTATATACTTGAGTGATACTTGTCACTATAGTTCGATTATGTCTTGAAATGATGGAAACGTGAAATGTGATATAGTTAGAGCGATGGATAAGTGGTATGTATTGTTGGTATTATATGAATAATTTGGCTGATTGTCTTGGTATAACTTTATTCAATGTTAAGAGTGACCCTTATTTTGGGGTAATTTGTGTAATATACGTATGTACATTATTGGCATGCTTGGCCATGCTATAATTTTTTTTAGAAATACATATCTAATTTTCTTTTTAAATTATATGATGTGTTTGTATACTTAAACATGGTTATTATAAATTTGCTATTTAAGTTAGGACAAGAATGATAATAAGTGATTAAAAATTAAGATGTCTGAATAATGACTAATATTTTGTTATTAAATTAGTAATTTTAGACATATTAACTAGTATACGTAATAAGTGTACCTTTAAATGGTGTGTGCATAAAATAGTTAATTTTACTAAGGCCAAATGCATATAACCTAATGATTAGATAGTATGTATAATCTTTAATGATTATTCACTTTAAATAAAGTATATAGAAATGCCTGTTTATTACCATATAAATGTTTTAATTTGTATTAAAGTGAAAGGCATGCATGTTTAATTTGCTTATGTCCTAAGCCGTATAGGTAAGTATTTTAAGATGTGTACTGTGGCTCGTTAATTTATGAGGATATGAACATGATTTGGTAGCTACATGCATAATTACGTAAGTGGTAATGGAAGTATAATTAACCATGTTGGTAATAAATAATGTTGTGCAAATAAATACATTATATGGTGTTAGTAACAAATTGAAATTGGTTGTGACCTGTATATGCAAAGTGTATATCGATGTATATTCTGAAATGTGAATTGATTGTATTTTTATTTATAAATAGGTTTGACTGGAGTGAGTATATATTAATTAATGTTTTCAAATTGTGTTTTTGATCGAAAATACCTTGTAACCCTAATCCAGTGACAGATATGGGTTAGAGGTGTTACATTTTATTAGTATCAGAGCTACGGTTTAGTCAATTCTAGGACTAACGTAACGTGTGTGGGTCTAGTTATACATGTCATATTATATACTGCGATAGTGTGATGACTTCTGACATTTAAAAATGTGTTTTCATATAGTAAATAGATCCCGACAGAGCTATAGCTGATGATGTCAAGAGTGTAGCGCCTGCTCCTGCGCAAAGGACAACACCGGCTGGTTCTCGATCGATTTTGAGTAACCAGGAAGGAGAGGCTAGATAAACCTTCTACCAAATGATGAATGACTAGTTTACTCAATATATCCAGACTAACCCGACTGCACAACAACCTCCACCCCCGACTAATCCATCTTTGATGCCTATTGTACCTCAAGTGAGTGACCCGTTGAGATTACAAAAGCCGCCTGTTGATAAAAATAGAAAACATGGGCTGAAGAGTTCAAAGCTACTGATGATGATGATAATGAGGGAGCTGAATTCTGGCTTGATAATACTATTCGTGTATTTGATGAATTATCTTGTACTCTGGATGAATGTCTGAAATGTGTTATATCTTTGTTACGAGACACCGCATATCACTGGTAGAATACTCTAGTATCGGTGGTTCCGAGAGAGTGGGTGACCTGGGAATTCTTTCAGACTGAGTTTCGTAAGAAATATATTAGTCAAAGATTTATTGACCAGAAGCGCAAAGAATTTCTAGAGCTGAAACAGGGTAGGATGGCCGTGACAGAGTATGAGCGAAAATTTGTGAGACTCAGTCAGTATGCCCGAGAGTGTGTTTCGACAGAAGCCATACTGTGTAAAAGATTTGAAGATGGGCTATGAAGATATTAAATTGCTAGTTGGCATACTTGAAATAAAAGAGTTCGTGGTATTGGTTGAGCGAGCCTGCAAAGCTGAAGAGCTCGGGAAAGAGAAGAGAAAAGTTAATTTTGAAGCTAGAGATTCACGTAAGAGATCATTCAGTAAGTCATTTCAGTTGGCATCAAAGAAGTTTTGAGATGATTCTAGATGTTTAAAGGCTAATACGGGTTATACCAAACGTGATCAGAATAGGCCACTTGTAAGTTCGAGAGCTACTTCCGTAGCTAGTATGGGTAATGTCAGATCAAATCAACCCGAGTGTAAACATTGTGGTAAATGACATCCCGGCAGTTGCAGATTGAGTGATCGGGCCTATTTTTGATCGAAAATTCCTTCTAACCCTAATTCGGCGACGGATATGGGTTAGCGTGTTACAAATAAGGCCCAATAAATCGCGGATTCAGCTTTCCTTTACGACCAAACCTAAGAACTTTCTTCCAGGGCGAAACTTTTAAAAATACTTTGTCACCAACTTGAAACTTTATATCTTTACGTTTAATATCCGCATAAGATTTCTGATGATCTAAAGCTGCTTTTAAGCTATCTCGGATCACTTTCACCTTTTCCTCAGTCTTCTGAATCAAATCAACCCCATGTATCTTTTTCTCACTGAGCTCAATCCAATATAATGGAGTTCAGTATTTGTGACCATACAGAGACTCATACAGTGCCATCTTTATGCTTGACTAAAAACTATTGTTATATGTGAATTCAACTAACGACAATTATTTCTCCAAATTGCCTTTGAACTCTAAAACACAACACTGAAGCATATCATCAAGAATCTAGATCACACGCTCGAACTGACCATCAGTCTGAGGGTGAAATGAGGTGCTAAAATGCAATCGTGTACCCAGAGCTTCCTGTAACTTTTTCCAAAATCATGATATAAACCGCGGATCTCTATCCAAAATAATGGAGACTAGCACTTTGGAACAACGGAAAAATGTGCAAGTGTACACAATTGCAACAAGTAATAAAGTGACAAGTAAATGTCTAGTTATCGTACCCACAGGGACTGTAAAAAGAATTATTTATGAAATTAATTGTAAAACACTTTGGCGTGGTAAAAATATTTTGATGTTGAAAGATGGTCAACGACTATTTAAAAACTAAGTAAATAATTAAAATAAGACAAGGTAGTTTTAATGCACGATTTCAAATAAGATTTAATCAATGTAACATACTTGTGTTGGATTAATTATAATTCTTTAACTTAGAATTATTATACTCATGTTCATACTGTTACGAATAATTTCACAGCAACCCAGGAATTTGCCAACTTATGAACAAACTTACATACAAAAATCCATTCATCTCTTGACATATCCCTATATCAATTCAACCGACTAAACAGATTCTAGCAAGCAAACATGTTATTGCACATACGTACTCATTAAATTAAACCAATCTCTTGCATATCACTATGTCAATTCAAACGATTAATTAAATCCAATAAGCATATAAAAGACTATGTGAAGTAACAAGTCATCCCTACCTTGAAACAATTTAATCACAATAATCTTACAAGTTATGCAAGGCAATAATATCACCAGATACATTGCTAAATGAGCCTTCAGCTACCTTAGAAGAATAAACATGCACTGATTAAGTAATGTGTCAATTAATTACAATTGCAATTCATTTAAATAATTAATTCATTAGTTACCTCACAATCGTAACGCAAGAATAACTTAGGCATGATTTTACTTAATCAAGCATCTTACCGAGGCTTATAACAGCATAAACATGATTTTAACAACTTAAGTAGGCAAAATATAATCAACCCAACACAAACATAATTTAAGCTGAATTGATTAAAATAACCATTTCAATAGCATAAATATTCATAATCATGTTCGTCAAAACAACAACAAAATTTAAAGAGATAGAGAACAAGAAGCAAATCCGGTGTTTCTCCGTGGCTTGACTAGTTGCTCCGCTCTTCGTTCTTCGTTGGCCTTGGCTATCAAGGTGGCTTATGAACACCTAAATTGCTGCTCCAAATGGCTGATGAGATTCTATTTCCCAAGAGAAGAAATTTGCACTTGAACAAGGGGGAATGAAATGGAAAAAATGAGAGAAAAGTGAGAGAGGGAATGAGAGAATAATGTGAAGTGAGGGGATGCTTTGAATGATCAGAAATGGGTGGCTTTTATAGCTGATTGTGGCTGCTAAAAATAGCAAATTCCAGCAGCCAAATAACCCTCCCTTGGCCGGCCACACACATGGCAAAGTTGAGAGTTTCAACTTTACTATTTTAGGCTTGGGGCAAATCTACAAAGCCATAAATTAAGGTGGGGTTTGAATGTAATTTAGAAGTATTTTGAGGGCCTTTTTGCAAGAATATTTAATCAGCTAAAATGCTGATTTGTATCAGCATATGGACGGTTCTGGGCTGCCCATTTAGTGGCTGGTTCGGTTCACCCAATTTGGCTCGACTGGTGCAGTTCAACTGGACCCTTTCTCCAAAATTAATTAAAAATAATTTATTTAACCCAAATTAAATGGAGAATAAATTAAAATTAATTAAATTATGAATTAATACACATTTCTGGACCGTCTTAGGCTGGAAATTAACGTGCCTCGATACTTCAAATTGCTTCTCGGTTTTGTGCTGTCAACAGTGTCAGCCAAGCCAATTTTCGCCCTTTGCGCGAATCTATCAAAAATAGTCAAAATTAAGTATAAAATTAAATAAATTCACAATGTTTATATTTTTAACACGATTTAATTATTTTATAATATTTAATTATTTTTCGACAAGAATTTAACCGGATTTGCATGAATTTAAGTAAAATTGGGTATGAAAAAATATATAAATTTTTGTGTTTCCATACCCCCAAAATTAATTCATTGCTCGTCCCGAGTAATGCACAAATTTTGAAAAGAATCTCTCGGAAACACCTTTGAAAAATTCCTTCAGAATAACATTTTTCCCAAAATTATGAATTTAAAATACTTATGCTCAAAGACAAGAAATCTGATAGTTATGCTACTTAAGCATACATATTGTTCAAATTAGATTCAACAACTTATTATAATAGCAAAATTAGACCAATTTGATTTTTATTCCCTTATTCAAGACTAAGCTGCAATCATTAAGCTTAACTTATGTCTTCATATGTTGATCGTAGCAATTTCTCTCCACTAATGTAGGTAGCATGAGGACTTTGAATCAATAGGTCTTTATCAAAGGTTGTAACGTGGTTGGCAGCTGGGTAGGTGAAAGATGGATGAATTTTGGTTTAAGAAACCCTAGACTCAGCCTTAATCGAACCTTCGGAGTTTTTACCTGTGATACTCCAACTTGACTTTCATATGCTCTTTTGTATATCTCTTTCAAATACGTGTGCTCTCTTTTTCTTTTTCTCTTTTTTTTTTTAATTTACGAGCACTTACTTTGTGTACTGCAATTCTCAAGCAATTAATACTTCTTTTCAACTCCCCCAAACTTATTTTCGAAGTACATCTTGAATATTAATGAGTCTAGTGTTTGGGACAATTTTAAGATTATTAAGCGAAAAGTAATGGCTAATTATTGTAAGGGTCGAAATAAAATCAGGCCATATAGTCCCAAAGTTGGGTTTCAAAGGATAAAATTTTACCATGGTGGGCTTGAAAGGCTCAAACGGTCCAAACAATAGTTTCCTAAATCATTTCCAACATTCCATGCTCCCTAGGATTTCGCCTCAAGAAACTACTAAGTCAATTCTAAAGACTTAAACTTTCATGCATACCTAACTTCCCTAAAGAACTAAAAATTTTATGGTACGAATTTGCATGCTTTATTAAAAATACATTCATGTCATTATTAAGATAGCATAATAATTTATTGAAATAATAGAACTTTATTCATACTCAAATTGAGCATACTTAACAGAATTCAAATTTCTGAACAAAATATATCCTAATTATAATTAAAAGAAAATTTTTATTCTAAGTGGAAATAATTCAATTTTTTGGTCCCCCCAACTTAAAATGAACAATGTCCTCATTGTTTAAAGTGAATAGATACTATAAACCAGGTAGGATTTTAGAAAAGAGGAGGTAAGTCAATTTGACTGCTTAAGTACCAAGCTCTTTCTAAATCCAATTCTAGACATGTATATATCTATTGCCACACTTTATACTTTCTGACTTGCTCACATTTTATTAGTGGTTTTCCTCTCTTGTTTTATTATGCAAAAAATAAAAAATAAAAATAAATTCCTAATTAAACTTAATCCTAAAATGACCTAAGAACAAAAATAAAATAAAGTCAAGATCCTCCATTTATTTATTTGTAGACCCTTCCGAGTTTGACTCATCCTTTGCTCCATCACTATTGCCTTTGCATGAATCGCTTCGCTCCTTCTTTGATAATGAACTCCATGGTTCAAATATGAAATCTTTGCGAGTGGCGTCAAATATTCTCTTCGACAAGTGTGGATTCCTTGCTTTGACACAGTCCATGTAGAACCTGGAACTGTCAGTTCCTCAAGAATTTCTTGCAAATTCTCAGGCTTGATATTGCTCATCAATGTGGAATGTTCATCGTTTTCGAAATCTGGTAATTCAAAGAACTCATTTATAGCATTTGAATTTATTGGTACCTTGATTCCGTGAACTGGAACTTCTGTCATCTCGCTTGAAGTTAAATTTGCATAGAACTCACGAACTAGTTCCTCATCCACACTAGGTCTCTTTTCACAAAACAACTCCCAATTTAGGGTTTCAGCAACTTAAAGAATACGTGCCATAAAGTCTCGGTAATTGCTCTCCTTTAAAGTGAAGCCTTTTTCTGGATGCATCTGTTGATTTTTGAAGATACTTTCGTATCTCACTTTGGCTTCTTCACAGTGGAATTTGTTTTGTGTTTCATCAATTTGAGCGGAAGCACGAGTTCTCTTACAAGGCATGTTTAACCTGATCATAAGATGGAAAAAATTAGTTTCTCAATAAATTTTAATAAAATTTATTAATAATTCAATGATTTGAAAAATTAATTAATAAAATTAAAATTAAAAATTTAGAGAAACTAGGTCTTACCACCTTTTTTTTTGTAAAAATATAATAACTCTAGAAATTAATAATAATAATGAAGAAAAAGATGGGAATTAAAAAGAAGGGTTGGAGGGTTTGTGGCTTAGTACGGAAGGAAAAGGAGTGCCGCACAAGTAGCTAGGGTGTGCAGGCGTGGTGCGTGTAGGGGCAGTGCGCAGCAGGGCTGGTGGCAATCAGCAACACGGGCGTTCGATAGCAGGTGGGATTCGGGCGCGCACAGGATGGTGCGAAGGGTAGGTACTGCGCGGGGGTGAAGGCCTGGCGCGAGCTGAGGCTGGTGCCGCTTGAGGCAACACACGCGTTGTGCGCGGGATATGCGTGCGATGGAGCTGGCGTATGCTGGCCAACTGCTTGGTGCTGCTGTGGCGTAGGGGTTTCGACACTTAGGTACTTTGGTGCTTTGGGTTTTAAGTGTTAGATGAATGGGAAGATGGGTGGTACTTATAGAGGGAGAAATAGGAATTAGAGTAGAATTCTTAAACAAATTAATTAATAAAAATTCTAAGTTCTAATCCTATAAAAAGATAATAACAACTAATAATTAAATATATGCATATATTAAACTATTAATTGCTGTTTAATTTATTAAAACAAAGATAAAATCCTAATTTCATGCTAAATTGATAAAGATTAATATATAAATTATAATTATATATTAAAGATTATCATCTTATTATAAAAACTTATCAAATAAAATCCAAAAAATGATAATAATTAATATATATTATAATGGGTATAATTATATATTAATAATTATCATTTTTTTAACTAAAAACATTTATTCTAGAAGCCTTTTGAAAATATTTACAAAAAGAAGCTTCTAGTTTTTATTATTTACAAAAAGAGCAACCAAATTTTAAAAATGTTTCAATTAAGTCCCTAGGCTTCATGAAAATTTGGAATTGAGTTGCAATTTAAGACTCGGATCAAAATTGATCTTTTTATTTGAAAAATCAAAGATTAAAATTTCTATTTAGAGAGTAATTTTTAGGAAAATTATGTTAAAATCAATTCCCAGGATAGATTGGAGGGGTCACAAGCGGTCCCGCTTAAGTTCCAATCTCCCAGACATAATTTATTTAAACATATTAATCCCGAAAGTATACTCTAAATCTTTTATTAAAACGGAAAATAAGAAATTTTTAAACATCCGATAAAATGAACGAAATTTCATTCCGTTCAATCTTATCTCCCAATAGTGTTTTTCAGCAATGAGCATTAACTTGAAAATTACCTCCCTTACCTTGGAGCTCGACAACTCAGTATGGATAGACGCGATAAATCGTAAATGGACCGGACCAACGTGATTTTAGCTTACCTGGAAAGAACTTTAGTCTGGAATTAAATAACAAAACTCTCTGACCTGCTTCAAATTCTCGAACTCGAATGTGCTTGTCATGCCATTTCTTAAGCCTCTCCTTGAGTAATTTGGCATTTTCGTAGGAGAATAGCTGGAATTCCTCTAGCTCATTGAGTTGGAGCATCTGTTTCTCTTTAGCAAGCTTAGGATCCAAGTTGAGTTGTCGAAGAGCCCAGTAAGCCTTGTGCTCTAACTCTAAGGTTAAATGACATGCTTTCCCAAAGACCAACCTATAGGGTGACATCCCTAAAGGTGTCTTGTATCTTGTTCAGTTTCTATAAGGCATCATCCACCTTTTGGACCAATCTCTCTCGGTTTGGGCAAACTACCTTCTCAAGTATGCCTTTGATCTCTTTATTTTCAGTTCACACTTGCCCCATCTGCCTCTGGATGGTAGGTCGTTGTAACCCTGTGTTTCACTCGTGCTTGTCTAATAACCATTTTAACCACTTGTTCACAAAGTGGGATCCTTCATCACTAATGATAGCTCTTGGGGTTCCAAACCTTGTGAACACATGTTTTTGCAAGAACTTAATTACAACCCTAGCATCGTTTGTCAGATAAGCTTCAGCCTCGACCCACTTAGACACATAGTCTACTGCTACCAATATATACTTGTGACCAAAAGACGGAGGGAAAGGACCAAGAAAGTCAATATCCTATACATCGAACAATTCTACCTCAATGATGTTTGTTCAAGGCATCTCATTTCTGTTGGTGACATTTCTGACCCTTTGACATCGGTCGCAACTCTTTACGTGTGCATATGCATTCTTGAATAGTGTCGGCCAAAAGAATCCGGCTTGCAATACTTTGGCCGCTGTACGAGTACCTCCGAAGTGTCCCCCACTTGAAGCTGAGTGAGAATGGTATAAAATATTTTGTACTTCATCTTCTGCCACACATTTCCTAATCATCTGATCTGCACACCTCTTAAACAAATATGGCTCTTCCCAGAAGTAGTACTTCACATCGTGAAGAAACTTTCTCCTTTGTTGATATGTTTTATTAATTGGCATCAAACCACAAGCTAAATAGTTAGCAATATCAGCAAACCAAGGGGTATTATGGACATGACTTACCTTCAGTATTTGTTCATCTGGGAATGTTTCCTGAATTGGTATATTAGGAGAATTTCCTTCTTGTGGCTCCAATCTGGACAAGTGATCTGCTACTTGGTTTTCTACTCCCTTTTGATCTTGAATTTCTAGATCGAACTCTTGAAGTAGAAGCACCCACCGGATCAATCTCGGCTTAGCATCTTCCTTGGCAAGTAAGTACTTAATTGCCAAGTGGTCCGTATACACAGTTACTTTGGTACCTATAAGATAAGATCGAAACTTTTCAAAAGCAAATACAATAGAAAGTAACTCTTTCTCTGTTACCGTATAGTTCAGTTGAGCTCCTGTAAGAGTCCGGCTTGCATAGTAGATGGGATGAAAAACTTTGTTCCTTCGTTTCCCCATCACAGCTCCTATCGCAAAATCGCTTGCGTCACACATCAATTCAAATGGTAGATCCCAGTCTGGTGTGACAATTATGGGTGTCGTAACTAATCGACTCTTCAAATCCTTGAAAGCCTTTGAGCATTCATCATCGAACTTGAACATCGTGTCCTTCTCCAATAGTTTGCATAAGGGTTTAGCAATTTTGGAGAAGTTCTTGATAAATCTTCGATAGAACCCGGCATGACCTAAGAAGCTCCTAACACTATTTATAGATGTTGGAGGTGGAAGCTTCTCAATAACATCTACCTTTGCTTTGTCTACCTCGATTCCATATCTCGTTATCCGATGCCCTAGAACAATTCCTTCTCGTACCATGAAATGGCACTTTGCCCAGTTAAGTATTAGGTTTGTTTCTTTGCATCGTCTTAGTACCTTAGCTAGATTGGCTAAGCAATCATCATAAGTATCTCCAAACACTGAAAAGTCATCCATAAAAACTTCCAAGTACTTTTCAACCATATCAGTAAAAATAGGCATCATACATCTTTGAAATGTTACAGGTGTATTACATAAACCAAATGGCATGCGTCTAAAGCAAATGTACCGTACGGGCAGGTGAACATTGTTTTGTGTTGATCTTTCGGTGCTACTGTAATCTGATTATACCCTAAGTATCCATCGAGAAAATAGTAATAGTCTCGCCCCGCGAGTTTATCCAGCATCTGGTCCAAGAACAGCAAAGGAAAGTGATCTTTCCTAGTTGCCTTGTTCAGCTTTCGGTAATCGATATAAATCCTCCATCCCTTAACTGTTCTAGTTGGTAGCAACTTATTGCTCTCATTTTTTACGACTGTAATACCTCCCTTCTTTGGCACGCACTGCACCGGACTTACCCATGAACTATCTGAGATGGGATAAATGATACCCGCATCTAACCACTTGATAATCTCCTTTTTCACCACGTTCTTCATGATGTGGTTCAGTCTTCGTTGCCCATCAATCGTCCCTTTTTCGCCATCTTCCAGGATAATCTTGTGCATGCATACAGATGGACTAATACCACAGATATCGACTATGGTCCATCTGATAGCCTTCTTGAATTGTTTCAACACCAAGATGAGTTTTTCTTCTTGCTCAGTAGTTAATTCTGCTGAAACAATCACATGCAAAGTAGAAGAGTTACCTAAATAAACGTATTTTAAATGTGAAGGTAATACCATGAGTTCTAATCTAGGTGATTCCTCAAATGACGCTTTTGGTTGGGCATACTCCTTTTTCTCTAACTCCAAATATTCAAAATGGGATTGTGGATTAAATCCCCTTTGATTAGCTTCTAACAAAGCTAAGTGTTCATCCTCTTCTTTATCATTTGTAGGGTCTGATGTCAAAATTTGTTCCAATAGATCTTCAACATAGTTGAGTTCCTTTTCCACTATTAAATCCTCTAAACCGAATACTGCAGAACAATCATCAATTGTGTCAGGAAATAACATTGACTTAAAAACATTAAATGTTACTTGATCATACTGAACACGCATCGTAAGTTCGCCCTTCTGCACATCTATAAGGGTCCTTCCAGTTGCTAAGAACGGTCTTTCTAGGATAATCGGCACTTTTTTGTCTGCTTCAAAATCTAGGATAACAAAATCAGCAGGGAAGATAAATTTATCTACACTTACCAATACCTCCTCGATTTTTCCTTTTGGATGTGCTAAAAATCGATATGCTAGTTGAAGTGTAACCGTAGTAGGTCTGACTTCACCTATCCCCAACTTTTTAAATATTGACATAGGCATCAAGTTTACTTGCACCCAAGTCACATAATGCCTTACCACAATATGCTGCTCCAATGTTGCAAGGTATGGTAAAACATCCAGGATCCTTCAGTTTTGGGGGTAGTTTGTCTTGAAGATATACGTTGCATTCCTTCGTTAGAGCTACTGTCTCAAATTCTCTGAGTCTTCTTTTTTTGGGCAGGATATCCTTCATGAACTTGACGTAGTTTGGCATTTGTTCAAGTGCTTCAACCAACGGGATGTCGATATGAAGTTGCTTGAGTACGTCTAGGAATTTCTTGAATTGAAGCTTTTGCTTCTGAAGTCTTTGAGGGTATGGTGGTGGTGGTTTCTTTACTGGAACTGGTTGATTCCTTTTCTGCGGCAATTCTGTATCTAACGGAGTTGTTAGTTGATCAGAATCAGTTGGTTCTAAAATTAGCTTGTCAGGTTTTACAGATTTTGGTTCATGTGAAACTGGAATTTCAACACTCAGTTGAACTTCCTCTGAGTCTTGAGCATTAGCTGGCTCCTTTTCAGCTTCGATAGTGTTAGGCTCTACTATCTTTCCACTTCTTAGTGTTAACATTTTGCAATGTTCCTTCCCCGAATTTCTTGGATTCTCCGTATCACTAGGTAAAGCACCTTGTGGTCAGTTCTTAAGTTTAGTTGCAAGCTGGCCCATTTGGTTTTCCAGATTCTTCAATGTAGTTGCTTGGCTTTGAATTAAGGCATCATTCTTCACCATGTATGCCTTCAGCAGATTCTCTAAACTATTGGATGGTTCAGCTTGAACTGGGTTTTGAACTTGTTGGGAAAAGCTAGGCGGCTGAGTCGGTCTAGGTTGAGCGTAGTGGTTACTGGCTCCAGCCCCTTGGTTACTCCAGGAAAAATTCGGGTGGTTTCGCCACGATGGGTTATAGAAGTTGGATTGCAGTCCTTGCCTTCCTCGATTTTGATTCTAGTTACCCATGTAGTATACGGATTCGGGGTTTGATGGACATTTTTGAACAAATTTCCCTCCCCACAATAAACACAGCCTATACTCTCAAATTGGTGAAGTGGTTGGGCTGCAAAACTGTTAGACCCATTAGTGGTAAGATTCTTAAGCATTGAGGATATTGAAAATACCTGAGATGTGAGTGAAGTGAAAACGTCCACTTCATGTATTCTAGCGACTCATCTTCCTGACGCGGCTCGATTGGTCAGCCATTGATAATTGTTACTGGCGATCCTCTCGATGATTTCGTAAGCGACTTAGAAAGGAGAGCACCATTAGTAGAAGCATCCACTACCATCCTCCTGTGAGCATTGAGACCATTATAAAATGTCTCAAGTTGGATGCAATGTGGGATTATGTGATGAGGGCATTTCCGTAATAATTTTTTGTAACGTTCCCATGCCTCATACAAGGACTCATCATCCATTTGTTGGAAGGCAGTGATCTCGTTCCTCAACTTAGCATTCTTGCGAGGTGAGAAATACTTCATGAGGAATCTTTCGGCTAACTCTTGCCATGTGGAAATTGAGTTTGGTGGCAATGAATTCAACCAGGCTCGAGCTCTATCCCTTAGTGAGTACGGGAACAGCTTCAATCGTAATGCATCTTTGGTAACTCCAGCTAATTTGAAAGAGTCACTCACCTCTATAAATAGTCTTAAATGAAGATGAGGATCTTCGGTAGGCATTCCACTGAATTGCCCCACTGTCTGAAGCATCTGGAACATAACTAGCTTCAGCTCGAATTGTTGTGCCTCGATTTCAGGTCTTCTAATGCCCGGATTAAGACCATTAAATACTGGCACAGCATATTGTCTTAAGGCTCTATCCCTATCGTTAGCAATAAGGATAGGATTTTGAGCAAGGTTTGCTCCATTTCCTTGATTAATATTCTCAAAATTCATTCCTCCAGTCCTTCTCTGATTCGCTTGTCTTCTTCGCTGTCGAAAGGTTCGTTCTATCTCAAGGTCTACAGGGAGTAAGTCAATGATCTGGTCAATACTCATAAACAACTAAAATTATCAAAGAAAAACTAATTAAGTTAAAAATTAAATAGGAAAATAAACCAAAATGTAAGACTACCAAATTCACAAATAATGGCTTTTTAAAACAGTTCCCCGGCAACGGCGCCAAAAACTTGGAACGACGAAAAAATGTGCAAGTGTACACAATCGCAGCAAGTAATAAAGTGACAAATAAATGTCGAGTTATCGTACCCACGGGGACTGTAAAAAGAATTATTTATGAAATTAATTGTAAAACACTTTGGCGAGGTAAAAATATTTTGATGTTGAAAGATGGTCAACGACTATTTAAAAACTAAGTAAATAATTAAAATAATTATTTAATCAATGTAACATACATGTGTTGGATTAATTATAATTCTTTAACTTAGAATTATTATACTCACGTTCATACTATTACGAATAATTTCACAGCAACCCGGTAATTTGCTAACTTATGAACAAACTTACATACAAAAATCCATTCATCTTTTGACATATCCCTATATCAATTCAACCGACTAAACAGATTCTAGCAAGCAAACATGTTATTACACATACATACTCATTAAATTAAACCAATCTCTTGCATATCCCTATGTCAATTCAAACGATTAATTAAATCCAATAAGCATATAAAAGACTATGTGAAGTAACAAGGCATCCCTGCCTTGAAACAATTTAATCACAATAATCTTGCAAGTTATGCAAGGCAATAATATCACCAGATACATTGCTAATTTAGCCTTCAGCTACCTTAGAAGAATAAACATGCACAGATTAAGTACTGTGTCAATTAATTACAATTGCAATCCATTTAAATAATTAATTCATTAGTTACCTCACAGTCGTAACGCAAGAATAACCTAGGCATGATTTTACTTAATCAAGCATCTTACCGAGGCTTATAACAGCATAAACATGATTTTAACAATTTAAGCATGTAGAATATAATCAACCCAACACAAACATAATTTAAACTGAATTGATTAAAATAACCATTTCAATAGCATAAATATTCATAATCATATTCGTCAAAACAACAAAAAATTTAATGAGATAGGGAACAAGCAGCAAATCCAGTGTTTCTCCGTGGCTTGACTAGTTGCTCCGCTCTTCATTCTTCGTTGGCCTTGGCTATCAAGGTGGCTTATGAACACCTAAATTGCTGCTCCAAATCGCTGATGAGAGTCTCTTTCCCAAGAGAAGAAATCGACACTTGAACAAGGGGGAATGGAATGGAAAAAATAAGAGAAAAGTGAGAGAGGGAATGAGAGAATGATGTGAAGTGAGGGGATACTTTGAATGATCAGAAAGGGGTGGCTTTTATAGCTGATTGTGGCTGCTAAAAATAGCAAATTCCAGCAGCCAAAGAGCCCTCCCTTGGCCAGCCACACACATGGCAAAGTTGAGAGTTTCAACTTTGCTATTTTAGGCTTGGGGCAAATCTACAAAGCCATAAATTAAGGTAGGGTTTGAATGCAATTTAGAACTCTTTTGAGGGCCTTTTTGCAAGAATATTTAATCATCTATAATGCTGATTTGGTTCAGCATATGGACGGTTCTGGGCTACCCATTTAGCGGCTGGTTCGGTTCACCCAATTTGGCTCAACCGGTGCGGTTCAACTGGACCCTTTCTCCAAAATTAATTAAAAATAATTTATTTAACCCAAATTAAATGGGGAATTAATTAAAATTAATTAAATTATGAATTAATACACATTTCTGGATTGTCTTAGGCTGGAAATTAATGTGCCTCGATACTTCAAATTGCTTCTCAGTTTTGTGCTTTCAAGATGTCGGTAGAACCAATTTTTAGCGCTTTATGCGAATCATCAAAAATAGTCAAAATTAAGTATAAAATTAAATAAATTCACCATGTTTATATTTTTAACACGATTTAATTATTTTATAATATTTAATTATTTTTTGACAAGAATTTAACCGGATTTGCATGAATTTACGTAAAATTGGGTATGAAAAAGTATATAAATTTTTGTGTTTCCACAATCCGTTTAGTCTAAAAATCTCTGAAACATATAACTCAGTTAATCTGTCAAGTGATAAATCCATACGTATTGGAATAAAATGTGTAGACTTCGTCAAATGATCAATGATAACCCAAATGGCATCTTTCTTTTTCGGAGATCAGGATAATCCTGATACAAAATCCATAGTAGCTCTATCCTATTTCCACTCTGGTATCATTACTGGCTGTAGCAGTCCTAAAGGTACCTGATGTTCAGCTTTAACTTGTTGACATGTCAAACATCTATATACAAAATCAGAAATATCAAGTGTAAAAGCCCGTTTTTAGGTCATATCGGAACAGTAGTTTTTGGACCACAAATTTGAGCTCAAAATATTTATTTTATTATTTTATTAAAGTTTACAGCATGATAGAATTATTATGTGAAATTTTCGTAAAGAAATTTTACCGTTTAAACGCTTAATTCGGTAAAAAGGACTAAATCGCGTAACGCATAAAAGTTGAGTTCTATTTTTTAAATGTATTAAATAGCTATAGAATTAAAATGTATGACTACTTAGTTTGAAATTAACCCACTAATAACATGAGTGGATGGTAATGGACTTAAATTGCATGATTTTTATGTTTATTATTAAGGGTAAATAGGTAAAATAGTTATTATTATAAGATAAATAAAATAAAAACAAATAAAGGCTCCATATTCATCTTGGTTAGCTGAAATTTCAAGGAAGAAGAAGCCATAGAAATTATTTTAGGGTTCGACTTTCTGGTAGCTTGATTGGAAAGTTATTTTGACTCGGATTTTAATGATTTTTACGTTTTTAAGATCGTTGCTTAGTATTCTAGCTAGCCCGTACCCTAGATTTTTAAATGGTTGAGGATTTAACGTGTTCCCATTGTTGAATACTTGAGTAAATTTATGTTTAATGATAGATTATGGAAGCTTGATGATAGTTTTATATGCTTTGTAAAGTGATTTTTGACAAAAACGTCAAATAAGGATTAAATTGAGAAAATGTAAAATTATGTGGTTAAAAGTGTGAAATAATAAAATATATGGGCTTCTAATAGTATATAGTAAATTCGGTTATTGTGGGTTATGGCCTAATTGTGTAATTTTGCATTTTTATGTGTTAAAGACTAAATTGCAAAGCACTAAAAAGTCTAAGGGTAAAATTATAATTTAGCCAAAATGAATTTTTTTAGGCTAAATTGATTTGAATGAAATTTTGAATGAGTTAATTTGATATTATATAGATCAAGATAAGCAAATACCGGAACTAGATCGGGGAAAACGGAAAGTGGACGAATAGTCAATAGTTTTATCCAAAGATACGAGGTAAGTTCATATAATTAGAATCAAACTTTTATATACTTGTAATTATTGAAATGAATGTGTATAATTGATATACTTGAGATATGAATGTCTTATCGATATAATCTATTGGTTACCGAGCCCCAGTTGAACTGTATGAATTCATAGGATATGAGTGACATGTCACTAGGGTTACCGTTTTGGTCGAGCTCTTGCATTTTTTGAGGACTCACCACAGCTCGTATGAGCTTACCAATATATCAGCTCGTAAGAGCTTACTATTTTCAGCTCGTAAGAGCTTATCGTTTCAGGTCAATAGAGCTTATTGTTCATCAGCTCAAGATGAGCTTACCGATCCTGGCTCGAAAGAGCATAAATGATAATGAATTAATGGATTACTGATGTTTATCACCTGAGTATCTTTTGAAGTTCTAATAGGTTCAACGGGCATAAATCTGTTTATACGGATGAGAATTATTATTGAATGGATTATTGGTTTTATGATTAAGAATGAAATGTTGAATACTAGTTGTATTGATTATTGAATTGTGAAAATGGATGATTACATGTATTAATATGTCTAAACTATGGATGAATTCTTGTGATAGGCATTTGGAAATTGTATAGAGTTTATTTTAGTTATTTGCCTTGATTATGTATAAATGATAAGTTTAATTCTAAATTATACAGGCTTACTAAGCTATAAAGCTTACTCTGCTCCTTTTTCTATGTTTTATAGAGGCTCGTTAGCTCGCTCGTTTTGGACAAGTTGGAGTTGCACATCACACTATCCAATTTCCAATTGGTGCTTTTGAACTTGTGGATATTGTAAATATGGCATGTATAGGCTAGTTTTAAAGATGTTAGTTATGTTACTTGATATCATGATTTTGGTATGTTTTGTGAATGAGTTAAGCCATGTGATTTGGCTTATTTTGGTACCATGTTTTGGTTGTGTATAAGTTTGTAATTATGGTATGTTTTGGGTAAGGAATTGATAGAATGAAAATGTACAAATGATGTCTTGATATGTATTTGGCATATGAATGGATTATGCATGATATTAATTAAGTAATTGAGTACCAATTTGAATTGATATATTATGTATATGAAATGTTATGGAAAGATTGCCAATTGGGTTATGAAATGTGGCAATTTATGCTTGTGTACGGTTGTGAAAATAAGGTGGCAAAATGGCTTTGCAAATAGCCTATTTTTGTCCAAATGAGCAGAGACACGGTCGTGTATCTCAACCGTTGTGACACACGGTTAAGTACACGGTCGTGTGTCCCCTGGTGTTGAAATGGAATTGAAATCAGTATGCTTCACACGGTCTCACACACAGGCGTGTGCTTGGCTGTTTGACCCAAGTCAGTATACTCTTCAGTTTTCACACGGCCTGGCACACGGGCGTGTCCTCGACCGTGTGACATAAGTCAGATGTATGCCATGTTTCCACACGGTCTAAGACACAGGCTTGTCTATTAGCCGTGTGAAGCACACAACCTGTTCACATGGGCGTGTGACACTTGAAATGTTGAATTTTTTCTAGGTTTCCAAAACTTTAATATGTTACTGATTTAGTCCCGAATGCATGCTTTAAGCTTTATATGTTTGATTTAAGTACATATTGATTGTGAATGAATGATATTTACTAAAATGAGATGATATTTGATAAATGATTGTTCTGAACTAAGTTACTAGTTCTGTAATGCCTCTTAACCTATTCCGACGATGGTTACGGGTTAGAGGTGTGACATTTGTTGGTATTAGAGCTACGGTGTAGCCGATTCTAGGACTAACGTAGTGTATGTGAGTCTAGCTATACATGCCATATATAAAATTGTGATAGTGTAATGACTCCTGACGTTTTCAAATGTGTTTTTATATAGTAATGGATCCTGAACGAGCTGTAGCGAATGACGTAGAAAGTAACGCTCCAGCTCCTAGTCAAGGGACAATGCCTACTGAATCTAGACCAGTGATAAGTAGTCATAGGAGTAAGGCTAAAAAAGCCTTCTTTCAGATTTTGAATAAGTGGTTCACACAGTACATTCGTACGAACCCAACAGTTTAACAACCTCCATCCCTACTTGCTCCCCAACCGATCCCTGTAGTTCCTCAAGGTATTGATCCTCTGCGATTAAATAAACCACCTGTTGATAAAATACAAAAACACAGAGCTGAGGAATTCAGAGCTACTGTTAATGATGATCCTGAGAGAGCCGAGTTTTGGCATGAGAACACGATTTGGGTACTCGATGAATTCTCCTGCACACCTGAAGATCATTTCAAATGTGTAGTATCACTGTTGAGAGACACTGCGTATCAATGGTGGAATACCTTGATATCCGTAGTTCCATAAGAAAGAGTCACTTGGGATTTCTTTCGAGTTGAATTTAGAAAGAAATACACCAGCCAAAGGTTTATCGATCAGAAAAGAAAAGAATTCCTTGAATTGAACCAGGGTTGTATGTCAGTCACAAAATATGAAAGAGAGTTTGTACGACTCAACAAATATCCTCGTGAATACGTCTCTTCTGAAGCTATAATGTGTAAAATATTCGATGATGGATTGAATGAAGAAATAAGAGTGTTAGTCAGCATTCTTGAGCTGAAAGAGTTTGTTGTTTTGTTTGACCGAGCTTGTAAAGCTGAAGAGCTTTGCAAAGAGGAAAAAAAAGTCGATTCTGAGGCTAGAGATTCTAGAAAGAGATTTGCGGGCAAATCACATCAGTCAGCATCAAAAAAATTTAGAGAATATCATCCTCGTTCTACGGCTTCTATGGGAATTTCGATTAGAGACAGAGATGTTAGACATTTCAGTTCTAAACCTCAAGCGACATCAGTTGCCAGTATGGGTAGTGTTAGAAATGCTGGACTTGAATGTAAACACTATAATAAGAAGCATTATGGTGAATGTTGATTAGTGAGAGCTTACCTTAAATGTGGATCACTTGATCATTATCTCCGAGACTATCCAGAAAAGTTTACAACTGAAAGAGAACAACCGAAAAAAGTAAATAACACGGCTACCAGAGGGAGACCACCTCGAAATACTGGAAATATGAGTGGTAACCGAGGTGCTATGAGAGATTCGACTATGAGATCTGAGGCACGAGCACCTGCCAGAGCTTATGCTATTCGTGCACAGGAGGAGGCATCATTGCCAGACGTTATTACCAGTACTTTTTCTCTTTTCGATACTAATATAGTTGCGTTGATAGATCCTAGATCAACCCATTCATATATTTGTATGAATTTAGTATTTAAAAAGAGTTTACATGTTGAGTCTACAGAATTTGTAATTAAAGTATCGAACCCCTTAGGCAAGTCTGTTCTAGTTGATAAAATTTGTAAAAATTATCCTCTGATGACTCGGGGTTACTATTTTCGAACTGACTTGATACTTCTACCGTTTGATGAGTTTGATGTGATTCTGGGTATGGATTGGCTAACTATGCATGATGTGGCTGTGAATTATAGACAAAAGACTATTGAAATGAAATGTCAAAGTGGTGAGATTATTCGGATTAAGTTTGATGATTCGAATAAACTACCTATTGTGATATCGTCTATGTTAGCTCAAAAATATTTGAAAAAGGGCTATGATGCATACCTTGCATATTTACTGGATACAAAGATGTTTGAATCAAAGATTGAAACTGTACCTATTGTTTGTGAGTTTTCGAATGTATTTCTAAAAGAATTACTGGGTTCGCCTCCGATCAAAGAAGTTGAATTTGGTATTGAATTAGTACCCGAAATAACGTCGATATCGATAGCTCCGAACAGAATGGCTTCAACAGAATTAAAAGAGTTAAAATCTCAGTTGCAAGAATTGACAGACAGTTGAATAACATAAGTGGACGGTAATGGACTTAAATTGTATGATTTTTATGTTTATTATTAAGGGTAAATAGGTAGAATAGTTATTATTATAAGATAAATAAAATAAAAACAAATAAAGGCTCCATATTCATCTTGGTTAGCCGAAATTTCAAGGAAGAAGAAGCCACAGAAATTATTTTAGGGTTCGGCCTTGTGGTACCTTGATTGGTAAGTTATTTTGACTCGGATTTTAATGATTTTTACGTTTTTGAGATCGTTGCTTAGTATTCTAGCTAGCTCGTACCCTAGATTTTTAAATGGTTGAGGATTTAACGTGTTACCATTGTTGAATACTTGAGTAAATTTATGTTTAATGATAGATTATGGAACCTTGATGATAGTTTTACATGTTTTGTAAAGTGATTTTTGACAAAAATGTCAAATAGGGATTAAATTAAGAAAATGTAAAATTATGTGGTTAAAAGTGTGAAATAATGAAATATATGGGCTGCTAATAGTATATAGTAAATTCAGCTACTGTGGCTTATGGCCTAATTGTGTAATTTTGCATTTTTATGTGTTAAGGACTAAATTGCAAAGCAGTCAAAAGTCTAAGGGTAAAATTATAATTTAGCCAAAATGAATTTTTTAGGCTAAATTGAATTGAATGAAAGTTTGAATGAGTTAATTTGATATTATATAGATCAAGATAAGCAAATACCGAAACTAGATCGGGGAAAACGAAAAGTGGACGAATAGCCAATAGTTTTATCCGAAGATACTAGGTAAGTTCGTATAATTGGAATCAAACTTTTACATACTTGTAATTATTGAAATGAATGTGTATAATTGATATACTTGAGATATGAATGCCTTATCGATTTAATCTATTGGTTACCGAGCCCCGGTTGAACTGTATGAATTCATAGGATACGAGTGACATGTCACTAGGGTTACCGTTTTGGTCGAGCTCCTACATTTGTTGCAGACTCACCACAGCTCGTAAGAGCTTACTGTTTTCAGCTCATTGGAGCTTACCATTTCAGCTCGTATGAGCTTACTGTTTAGCTCGATAGAGCTTACCGTTTCAGCTCAATAGAGCTTACTGTTCATCATCTCAAGAGGAGCTTACCGATCTTGGCTCGAAAGAGCATAAATGATAATGAATTGACAGATTACTGATGTTTATCACCCGAGTATCCTTTAAAGTTTTAATAGGTTCAACGGGCATAAATCTGTTTATACAGATGAGAATTATTATTGAATGGATTATTGGTTTTATGATTAAGAATGAAATGTTGAATACTAGTTATATTGATTATTGAATTGTGAAAATGGATGATTATATGTATTAATATGTCTAAACTATGGATGAATTCTTGTGATAGGCATTTGGAAATTGTATGGAGTTTATTTAGTTATTTGCCTTGATTATGTATAAATGGTAAGTTTTATTCTAAATTATACGGCTTACTAAGCTATAAAGCTTACTCTGTTCCTTTTTCTATGTTTTATAGAGGCTCGTTAGCTTGCTCGTTTCGGACAAGTCGGAGTTGCACATCACCCTATCCAATTTCTGATTGGTACTTTTGAACTTGTGGATATTGTAAATAAGGCATGTATAGGCTAGTTTAAAAGATGTTAGTTATGTTACTTGATATCATGATTTTGGTGTGTTTTGTGAATGAGTTAAGCCATGTGATTTGGCTTATTTTGGTACCATGTTTTGGTTGTGTATAAGTGTGTAATTATGGTATGTTTTGGGCAAGTAATTGATGGAATGAAAATGTACAAATGATGTCTTGATATGTATTTGGCATATGAATGGATTATGCATGATATTAATTAGGTAATTGAGTACCAAGTTGTATTGATATATTATGCATATGAAATGTTATGGAATGATTGCCAATTGGGTTATGAAATGTGGCCATTTATGCTTGTGTATGGTTGTGAAAATAGGGTGGCAAAATGGCTTTGCAAATAGCCTATTTTTGTCCATACGGGCAGAGACACGGGAGTGTGTCTCAATCCTGTGTGACACACGGTTGAGTAGACGGCCGTGTGTCCCCTGGTGTTGAAATGGAATTGAAGTCAGTATGCTTCACACGGTCTCACACATAGGCGTGTGGTTGGCCGTGTGACCCAAGTCAATATACTTTACAGTTTTCACACGGCCCGACATACGGGCGTGTCCTCGACCGTGTGACACAAGTCAGTATGTGTACCCTGTGCCCACACGATCTAAGACACGGGCATGTCTATTAGGCATGTGACACTTGAAATGTTGAAATTTTTCTAAGTCTCCAAAACTTTAATATGTTACTGATTTAGTCCTGAATGCATGATTTAAGCTTTATATGTTCGATTTAAGTACATATTGATTGTGAATGAATGATATTTCATAAATGATTGTTCTGAACTGAGTTACTAGTCTGGTAATTCCTCTTAACCTATTTTGACGACGGTTACGGGTTAGGGGTGTTACATCATGTTTCGTTCCTAGCCACCAGTACATCTGTCTCATATCATTGTACATTTTATTACTCCCCGGGTGAACAGACAAGCTACCACCATAAGCTTCGTGCAAAATTTTCTATATAAGCTCTGGATTCTTTGGTACTCAAACTCTACCTCTGAATAACAAACAATCATCGGGTCCTATCTAAATTTTGAATCGGAAGTAAACTCACACTATACTCGTTTAGCTCACAAATTATTATCACATTTCTGAGCTGCACAGATCTGCTATAAAAACATCGGTCTTGTTTTTAACTCATCTAAGATTGATCCATCGTCAGGCAAGTCAATCGTGTATTCATCGCTCGCAAAGTAAACAAATATTTTCTACTCAAAGCATCAGCCAGTACGTTTGCTTTTCCCGGATGTTAATCAATAACTAACTCATAATCTTTTAATAGTTCGAGCCATCTATACTGTCTCAAATTTTGATCTTTCTACGATATTAGATACTTTAAACTCTTTTGATCAATACATACATGACATTTTTCACCGAACAATGGTGTCATAAAATTTTCAATGCAAAGATAATAGCTGCCAACTCTAAGTCATGTATCAGATAGTTCTTTTCATGTGGATTTAATTGTCTGGAAGCATAAGCTATTACTTTACATTCTTGCATCAAAACATAGCCTAATCCATTCAATGACACATCACTGAAAATCACAAATTCCTTACCCAATTCAGGCTGAATCAGAACTAGTGCTTCGGTCAATAGGGATTTCAACTGGTTAAAACTTTGCTGACATTTATTAGACTATTCAAACTTCACATCTTTCTGTAATAACCGTGTCATCGGTGTAGCTATCATTGAGAACCCTTTTACAAATCTTCGACAATAAGCAGCTAATCTTAGAAAACTGCAGACTTCATATACATTTCTCGATGGTTTCCAATTAACAACTGTTGAAATTTTATTCGGATCAACTATAAAGTGAAAAACTAGGTCGAGCAAAACCCCTATCCGTCAACTCTTGCAATTGTGTTTTCAACTCTTTTAACTCTATAAGAGTCATTCTGTATGGTGTTATTGATATTAGTGTTGTTCCCGGTACAAGTTCTATAACAAATTCAACTTCTCTGACCAGTGGTAATTCAGGTAACTCCTTTGGAAACACATCAGGATACTCGCAAACTACTAGCACTGATTCAAGCTTCGATTCAGACACTTTAGTATCCAATACACAAGCAAGGTAAGCATTACAACATTTTCTCACATATTTCTGTGCTAGCATAGCCGATATCACAATAGGTAACCCATTTGCTTTATCTGATTCAATATGAAGCATCTCACCATTCTAACATTTCAATATGATAAGCTTTCATTTATAGTTTTACCACAGCATCATGCAGAGTTAGTCAAGCCATGCCCAAAATCACATCAAATTCATTGAACGGTAATAGCATCAAATCAACCAAAAAATAGTAACCCTGAATCGTTAACGAACAGTTCTTACAAACCTTATCAACTAACACATACTGACCTAGAGGGTTCGATACTTTAACCACGAATTCAATGGACTCAACAGGTAAATTTTTACTAGACACTAAATTTGTGCAAACATATGAATGAGTTGATTCAGGATCAATTAAAGCAGTTACATCAGATCAATAAGAGAGAAACTACCGGTAATAATATCTGGTGTAGAAGCATCTTCGTGTGCATGAATAGCATAAGCTCTAGCTGGTGTTTGTGCCTCAGACCTTACAGTAGAGTCTTTCGTCACACCACGGCTACCACTTACATTTCCAAGATTACGAGGTGGTTTACCTATCGCAGCTGTGTTGCTCGACCTTAAAGTTTGAATACTACCTTTTTCAGATTTCTCTGGGCAATCTCTAAGATAGTGGTCAAATGAATCACATCTGAAACAAGCTCCACTCTTCATTCGACACTCACCAAAATATAGCTTGTTATAGTGCTTGCACTTGGGTTTAATGTTTCTAGTATTACCCACACTCGCTACAGATGTAGCCTAAGATTTAGGACTAAAGCGTCGGGTACCTCTGTCTCTACTGGAGTATCCCGCAGAAGTAATAGAATGATCGTGATATTTTTTTTATTTCTTCGATGCTGACTGGTATGACTTTCCCGTCAATCTCTTACTTGAATCTTTAGCTTCAGTCTCGGCCTGTCTTTTCTGTTTGTTCAGATCTTTAGCTTTATATGCTCGATCAACTAGTACAACAAATTCTTTCAATTTGAGGATCCCAACTAATAGTTTTATATCTTCATTTAAGTCATCTTCAAACCACTTACACATTGCAGTCTCAGTCGGAATACATTCTCTAGCATATTTGCTTAATCGAACAAATTCTCATTCATATTCGGACACTATCATATGACCCTGTTTAAGCTCCAAGAATTCTTTACGTTTCTGGTCGAGAAACCTCTGACTAATGTATTTCTTTCAAAACTTGATTTGAAAGAATCCCCAAGTAATACTCTCTCTCGACTCTACAGAAGTCAATGTAATCCACCACTAGTAAGCTGAATCTTTTAATAGAGATACCACACACTTAAGACATTCATCATGTATACAAGATAATTCATCAAGAACTCTGATTGTATTTTCTAACCAAAACTCAGCTCTCTCGGGATCATCCTCAGCTGTAGTTCGGAATTCTTCAACACCGTACTTATGGATCTTATCAATAGGAGGCTTACTAACTCTGATAGGTTCTGTACTTTGAGAAATAACGAGATCTGATTGAGGAATAGAAGGGGGTCAAGGTTGTTCGTATACGAATTATCACATATGAATTCTAGATTTAGTTACATGAACTTACCTCGATACTTATTCGTATACTAATTCTACTAATCCAAAACTTTTTGTTTTTCTCGATCCAATTTTGTATTTGGTCTTTCCGGATCTATATAAATGAATTTAATCATCAATTTAATACAATTCATATTCAATTGGACTCAACTTACACTCTAGGCAAAATTACCATTTTGCCCCTATACTTTTTATAAATTCCAATTTCGTCCCTAGGCTCGAAAAATGAAATTCATGCAATTTAATCATTATTCCAAGCCTCACTGAAATTTTCATATAACATTTACAGCACTTGTATTCCACAAAATTCAGAATTTTTCATGGGTTTTACCACTTTTCAATTTAGTCTCTAAATCATAATTTCTTCAAAATTCTCTTTGTAAAAGTTATTTATCTATCTACAACCTTTCATTTTCTACCATAAATTTTAAATTTTCAGTATACCTAATTATTTTGATATCTTTTCAAATTAATCTCCAAAATAGATAGATTTAACTATCCCGATCTCAAAAATATAAAAACTACTAAAAACGGGACAAGAAAACATACCTAATTAAGCTTGATTAGTTTCCTTTCTCTTTCCTAGGGTTTCCATGCAAATTTTGGGGAAGATGATGAAAAATAAGATGATATTTTCTATTATTATCTTTTAATTATTTTGATATCCAATTTAGTTCTTAGCCTTTTCGAATTTTTCCATGGATGAATCACTAAAAATATCTACTAACTTTTCTTTAATGGTCTAATTACCATATAAGGACCTCTTATTTGAATTCCATAGCTATTTGATCCTTCTAGCTACTAGAATTTAGCTTTTGTATTTTATGCAATTTGGTCCTTTCCATAATTAAACAGATAATCGATAAAATTTTCTTATCAGAATTTTCATATGACATTCCTATCATAGACCATGCAATAATATTAAAATAATTTTTTTCTAGCTCAAATTTGTGGTCCCGAAACCACTATTCTAATTTCACTGAAAAAGGGCTATTACAATAAACCAATCGAAATCAAACATATTGTCCCTTATATGAGCCCTTGAGGCCCAAAATAAGCATTAGAAACAAGTCAGGACTAAATCAGATGCTCAAATAAATTTTCGAAAAACATTAAAATTTTTCCAAGCTACAGGGGTCACACGGCCGTGTGACTCACACGGCCAAGAGACACTCCCGTGTCTTAGGCCGTGTGCACATTCGAAATAGGGACACACAGCCATGTCCATGCCCGTATAACTCTCTGACTTGGGTCACACGACCAAGCCACACGCCCATGTGTTAGGCCGTGTGAGCATACTAACTTGCACAATTAAAAAGATACAGGGGACACACGGCCGTGTCACCTGGCAGTGTGTCACACATAGCTGAGACACACGCCCATGTCTTTGCCTGTGTGGACAAAAATAGGTCATTTTCCAAACCACATTTCTCACCCAATTTGACATCAACCTAACTCAACATTTTTGCACATCAACAAGTCATAACAAGGCATTTATATCAATCCAAAATCAAGTCTTAAACATGAAATATCACCACATACAGCCAATATGCCCTTAGGCACCTCAATTGACAATTTAAAGACATGTAAACAAGTATCTAAATTTACCTAAATGAACAAATTCATGTATGCATATTCAAACCACATTTTACTTTCTTTCATTATACCATATCAAACACATAATAAATATGATAAGGCCACTGATATACACATCAAAATATACCAAACACAAGCCATTCAAATGGCTAGTCTCAACAAAACATCTATATGCCAACATTTGGCCAAAATAACCTATACATGCTATTATAACCAGAATTAATTTACTGAAAGAACCAAAAGAGTCAATGGATAGTGTGAAATAGCACCAACCAGCTTCCAACCCGAATGAGCTTTCGAATTACTATAAAACATGGAAAACAACACAGAGTAAGCATTTAAGCTTAGTAAGTTCATATAATACAGAATTTAACTTACCATATTTCCAGAAAATAGGTAAGCAAACATAGCATATCTTAATAAATTTGACCAAAAGCCTAAACACATGATCACCAACATATTATCCATGAAAATCACATATAAAATCCAACACACATGGTTGAATTCATCAAATAATCATATTTCATGTATTTCATGTATATACCGGTAATAGTTCATATCAAACTCATATGATTTCATAACAGAACTGTGCCCGTTGAACCATTTAAAATATCATTGGATACATGGGTAGTACATACGAGGTGTACTGAACTGTAATTCGTCAATTCATATTCATGTATGCTCATGCAAGCTATAAATAGTAAGCTCTTCGGAGCTGAATAATGGGAAGATCATACAAGCTAAATAACAAAAAGCTCATGCGAGCTGAGTATCAGAAAGCTCATAAGAGTTGTGGTGTGTCCGCAACACATGCAGGAACCCAACCAAATCAGTAACCCGAATGACATGTCATTTGTGTCCTACGAATTTCATAAGGTTCAAATGAGACTCGGTAATCGTCGAATATACAACCAGTATTTATTCATGGCAATTGTACAATTCAAAAACAATAATTCAATTTGGCACATATTAATGTACAATTTAATTACATGAACTTATCTCGACGAGTTTATGTAGATACGAAGGCGACTAATCCGATAGTTTTTCTTTATCTCGATCTAACTCTGTACTAGGTCTGACCGGATCTATACGAATGAATTAACTCAATTTAATATAACTCTTATTCAATTTAGTCCAACACTTTTTTGTAAAATCACTATTTTTCCCCTATACTTTTAATTTATTATAATTTAGTCCCTAGGTTCGAAAAATGACATACATGCAATTTAATCCTTACTCAAGCCTAGTCAATTTTTATACATATTAACAGCAACCCACATAATTCACAATTTCACAATTTTTAGATATTAGAATTCAACTTTTGCACTTAATACAATTTAGTCCTTTTCATCAAATTTGGTATGTAAACGGTAAAATTTCTTAACGAAATTTCTATATTGTATTTCTATCATACAGTAGAACATAAATAATAATATAAATTTTTTGACTTCGGATTTGTGGTCCCAAAACTACTATTCTGATTTCACTGAAAACAGGCTGTTACAACTACCCTCATAGGATATCCTTGCTGGAAAAATTTAGTTCAAAAACGGTTTTCTTGTACAGTGGAAAATTAAAATTTAAAAATTGACCCAGTTTGTGATTTTAGCAGTAAACCCTAGACTGAATTTGTACCTGTGTTTTCGGATAGGTAGATCCTTGTTATTCTTGACTTTCGACCAAACGATCTTCTCCGCTATTCTAGTACCACGATTTGCTTCGAGTGTGGGCTCGAACAAATCAAGTCAAACATAGAACCACAAATATTTTCTTTACTTTCAGTGAGAAGTAAATCTCTCTTAAATAGAAATTGGTAGAGTTGCAATTATCAGAAAATAGAATTTATTCTTAAAATAAATTCACTACTTCCTGTCAAAATAGCAATATTGTAAACTTCAAAGAAAATTGTATTATTCTCATAAGGCCTACTAATGTCATCTATTTATAGTGAGAGTTGGTAGTGTAACACCCCTCACCCAGCCCGGTCATTGAACCTGGGTTACGGGATGCTCCTACAGTTACTAGAGCATTTCATAATTAAATTGCAACAGTAATTCATTCCAGTCATAATTTATTAAATTAATCCGTGCACGACACATAATACAAGCAAAATCGAAAGCCAATTAAGTTTATGAAAGATCTAAAGTTGACTCGAGCATGAATAAGGACCAAACTATAAACTTTTTAAAGTTTGACCATAGGTACCGATACCCATGTCAGGTACCAATACCATCTACAGCTTCAATGTTTCAAAAATCAACTTAAAATACACAAGTATTGATACCAAATTAGGTTTCGATACCGTTTTGGCATTCTGCCAATTTCAAATTTGAAAAAGGAGCCAATTTTTATCGATACCTTTAAAAAGTATGGTTCCTTGGAAAATAAGTATTAATACTTATATAAGTATTGCTAACAAATTGGTATTCTATCATTTTAAAACACTGTTCATTTGGTAAAGCAACGGTACTTCAATTCAAAGTATCGATACTTTTTTCCCAAAAGGTAAAAAAAAAACAACACATTTTGATACTATATCATGCTTAAATCAACCACATAATTAAATAGTGTCTATAAACACCCAACAAACTTGTAAATAAGCAACTTTGAAATATGCTACTAGACACAATTTAACTATTCATCAATCCTTAAATCTATCATGTCACAGTTGGCCTTCAAACATAACATCTATACATGTATAATTTATGCCAATTCAATCATATTATACCATCCCATATGTAACATTCAAACTCATCCATTTTTCAATCAACAATTCATCATATTCCAATTGGCAACCAACATATATTTATCTTTATCATCCACACTAAAGGAACCATGATCAATTTATCATATATCAATTTCCATTTATCAACCAATCATTCAATTAACCATTCACATGATTAACTAAGTCCATTGAGCATAATTAACACTTGTAAGCATCATACATATAACCAGTCAAATTCATCATCATTTAGATCCAAAACCATTATCATTCAAGATAAACACATGAGCTAAACATCTCATATATACATGTTACATGATCGGGTCCAAAACGATAAAAAGACAACCAAATCAAAGGCTTGGTAATGTGAACTCTAAAGTGATTCGATCCCCTATTCCGCAAAAGATAATTACAAACAGAGAAAACACAACAGAGTAAGCATTCCATATACTTAGTAAGTTCATAGGTTTTAACACAATAAACTCACCTCAATTCATAATTAACAAAACGAAATAGCTAACTATACAATTTTCCTATCATCACATTTCACATCAGTAAGGTGAGTTCATCAATTAAAAGTCTTATAGCATTTCAATCTATACAGTACAAATTAACTCAATTCAATGTCTTTTATTTAGTATCATTATATATATATGCTTTTGTTACATTATTCAATTACCGTATAACATATCAATTTTGTCATTCGGTCTTATATTTCCATTTCCATCACAATACATACTAGTATTCATTGATTTACTTGTTGTTATAATCGTTTAGCCTGATGAACTATAATAAATAGATACAGATACGCGGGTAACCACCAAAACACACCAGATTGCTCATTTGAGCCATAACTCCAAAACACACCTGAACAATGAAGTGCTAAGCCCGTAGACATCTCATAAGACATTACATCCCTCTAGAACACAACAAGGTCTCCATAGAGGCAATCAGTAACAGTGGTCTCTGTAGAGACAAATCTCCATAATCCACAACAAATGTTGGATTCTGATTTAAACAGTGAATTCTCCGTACATCGGTATCATCTCATAACATATCCCATACAATGTGCAATAACCCTATTGGCATGTCAATTTTATCCTATCATTTCATACGTTCCTCCGGGCACTTTTAACACATTAGTTCCATTATTTCCAATTCAGTCCATTTATCACCTTTTTGTATCGTTTTGTAAACTATCAAAATATCTTCACATAATATAACTTTATAAATCAAACACAAACATTTCATTTACATACTTAACTATACCATATGAACTTACCTACAAAAACTATTAAGGAGTTGAAGTGTAGGGGCTAATCATCAATTTTCTCTTTTCCTCAATTATCTACTGGTTGATTCAAATCTTGATCTATATGGCAATTCATTTCAATTTTTCAGTTTCAAATAGCTTATAACTGTTTCTTTCATGCATATTATAGTCCAATTTCATTTTATAAAGATTCCCTAAAGTTTTTCATTTTATTCAATTTAGTCCCTAAAATCGAAACAATCAGAACTTTCACATTTAAGCCCTATTTTTCAATCCTATTTCAATCACATCCTTTTACACCCTTTAATAACAATAATTACAAAAACCTCTTGTCAAATTTTAAAATATTTACATTTTAGTCTTTATACTCAAAACTAACAAATTTCACTTTACAAAATAGTCTTTTATCACATATAAACTTACAGTCAAACCATTTAACTCCAAAAGCATCAAAAATCATCAATAGAAATATTTTGAAAATTTAATAGTTTTGAAATTGCACGTCCAAGGGCAGAGGTATCGGTATTACCTTTTAAAATGATACCTCTGTGTATTAAAACAAATAGGAAAACATAATAGCAATTTGGTATCGATACCTTATCTCAAGTATCAATATTCGAGGCTAAAGTATTGATATTTCATAACTGGTACAAGTAATTTTCGAAACTTCAGGAATTTGGTTGAGAAACAGTATGCTATTTTGGTATCATTTTTTCAAGTGGTATCGATACCACTCAAGGAAAATATCAATACTTGGATGTCTATATTGATACCTACGGACATTTTTATGAAATTTTGCTAATTAGCCCTCATGCATGATTATGGTTGTATGTATGATCAATTAATAAATGATTTGCATGTAAAAATGTTAATTAACTATTTGGACGACTTTACACTTTTACGGGTTAGCAAAAGATGATTGGTTTGCTTGAATCTAGCTTCCTATTTGATGTACATCAGACGAGACGGTGGTGTGGCATCCCGTATCTAGGCTTGGCAACCAGGGTGGGTATGGCGTGTTACAAATCATCTATAATCTATCAACACAAAACCTAAGCATTAATTTCATCAAAAAAATCGTTTCATAATTTTTCAGAAAATCAATTCATATTCTTAGTTAAAAACAGATTTGTCAAAATTGATCAATCAAACGGTTTTTGTAACACCCCTTACCCGTATCCATCGTCGGAATAGAGTTACTGAGTATTACCAGACTTATTACACAATCGAACATACATTTCTCAAATGATTATCAAATACAAATACAAGTCAATCACAATCATTCATCAAGTCCCTAATACGAGCCTACAAGGCCCAAAACATGTTTTAGAAGTGGTTCGAGAATAAAACGATATCTTAGGAAATTTTCGAAAAACTTAGAAAATTTTTCAAAATATTGGGGACACATGCCCGTATGGCCCGGTCGTGTAGGCATTTGAAATGGGATCACATGGTTGTGTCTCAGCTCGTGTCTAACCCCGTGTAACTCTCTAACTTGGGTCACACAGCCAACCACACGCTCGTGTGACCAGCCCGTATGCCTTTCAAAATGGCCTCACACGCCCATGTGCCAAGCTGTGTGCTAAGCCGTGCCAAACCTGTAGGGTATACTGGCTTATGCCACATGGCCAAGTCACACGCCCGTGTGCTAGGCCCTGCGGAGCATACTGACTTGGTTTCTAATTAAACACCAGAGGACACATGGCCGTGTCACTTGACCGTGTGTCACACACGGCCGAAACACACGCCCATGTCTCTGCCCGTATGGACAAAAATAGGCTATTTACCAAGCTATTTTTCTCACCCAATTCTCATTCACCTACATCAACCAAATTTGCATTTAACCACAACTTTAAACTCATCCAAACCAAGTTCAATTCATGCTATATCAATACCAACAACTATAAGGCACACAAGTACCACAATATGCTATTCAATTTCATACCAAATCACATTCTCAAATCACCAAAATGGTCACTTTCAAACTATGCATTAAATGGCCTAAATGACAAGTATATCTATCTCAAGTTTTCAACCAAATGGTACTCAAAATGTCAATTCTCAAACAACCATTCACCACAAGCAATTACATAGAAATTACCAAATACATAACAAAGGCCATCTGCACATATATATACATTACCAAATATACCAAAATAAGCCAACTCGCATCGCTATACACAAAACCAAACACTTAACGTTTACAAGCCAACTCAAATGGCTAAATTCGTTACCAAACTATATACCAAAATGACCATAAGTCCTATACATGCCATATAACCAAATACATAAGTTTAAAAGTACCAAAGTAAAAGCTTGATAGTGTGATGAGATCTCCGACGATTCCTAAATCTGAGCTAGCTTCGATATTCACTATAAAACATGGAAAAGTAAACAGAGTAAGCTATAAAGCTTAGTAAATTCATATAGTAATAAACTCAACTTGTCATAAATACACAATTCACACAATTGAATATATCAGTACACAACTCATATTAGTCCACAAACCTATCACATAATCATCCACAAGGTTAGATGTGAAATTCACAAGTTTCTTCGATTCAAAGCTTATACGGTTCATGTAAATACCTGTACCATCTCGTACCAATCTCATAAACATCCATATCTTTGACATACCCATTGAACCATTCGAAATAATATCGGATACTTGAGAATCTCACACCCTAAGTGCCAAATGTATAGCAGAAACTATCTCGATCTCATATCTCATATAATGCTCACTCTCGAGCTATCAACAGGTCTGCTCACACAGGCTGACAGTTATGACGTAGCTACACGGTGCTGCTCACACAAGCTGACTAGAATCCACAACACAAGCCGAATAACTCAGCCACCAGTAGGACGTACGGACCAGCATCCAAATCACATAACCCCTAATGACATGTCATTCGTATCCTAATCTATTCCTAAGGTTCAACCAGGATTTCACATTTTTATATCCGCAAGGTCGTATTCACAAATAATTTAATAATAAAGCATTTAAAACACAATGATATTAATGCTTATTAACATACGAACTTACCTCGATCATAAAGACAACGAAACAGATCGACTAGTCCGATACTTTGTTTTTCCCCTGATCTAAATTTGAACTTCACTTTTCTTGATCTATATGTAATCAAATTTAGCTTATTTAATTATCATTTTATTCAATTTAGCCCAAAAATGAACATTATGGCAACTTTACACATTTTTCCCTAATATTTCTACATTTTTACAATTTACTCCTCATCTCATAAAAATACAAATTCATGCAATTAGGTCCCAATCGATGCTAGCTGAATTTCATATAGACCCATAGCAGCCCATATTTTTTATTTATTTCACAATTTAACCACAAAATTTACACATTTCACAATTTAATCACTAATTGGAAGTTTTACTAAAAATCACTTTACAAATGTTGTTAACAATAAGCATACATTTTCTATCATCAAACATCAAAATACACATGTATTCATCAATGGCAAAACCCTAAGCATTTAACAGTTTTGCAAATTAGTCTCTAGGATAGCTAGATTAAGCTGCAACAATCTCAAAAACATAGAAATCATTAAAAACGGGACAAAAACCATACCTAAATTAGCAATATAAGCTTGGCTGAATGAAAAATCCTAAGAATGGCTACTCCTCTTGTTAAAATCGGCTAAAGGAAGAAGATGGATACTAAAATATGATTTTGTTTTATTTATTTTAGTTTTAATTACTAAATACCAAAATTAACCTTTAAAAACATCACAAATTTCAAAATTACCAAGCCACTATCATCCACTATCATGTTATTCGGCTATTTACCACATAAGGACCTTCACTTAAAGTTTTATAGCTATTAGAACACCACTTTTGTACTTTACACAATTTAATCCTTTTTATCAAATTAGACACTCAAACGATACTATCATGTTGTAGACATTAAAATAATAATAAAATAATTATTTTGACTTTGGATTTGTGGTCCCGAAATTACTGTTCTGATTTGACTAAAAACGGGTTGTTACAATTTTAATCTTTTGTTTTTTGATTAAAAACCTCTTAATAAACATTATTTGAGCTTAGATATCCATTTAAACTTGGATTCTAACTTAAAACCATGAATTTACCATTGATAAATTTTATGTTCAAGAGAGAAGAGATCACGATTTAAAAAACCATTTTAATTGATTTAAATAAAAAATAATGATCAAAAACAAGTTGAGAAATTACCTTCAATAAATCTAGATTCATCAATATTGAAGATTGGATCAAGATCTTTGAAGAACTTGGATGAGTTTTTTCCGAACTTTGAAAATCTTTTCTGAAGAATTTTGAGAGAATTTGGAGAAAATAAAAGATGAGATCTAATATTTGATATGTGGAATTTGAAAATGAAAAAGAAAAACGATAGAAAATGCTTAGAAATCGAATGAAAATTGTGTGTGAAGTGAGGGGGTTGCAGTGTTTTTAAGCTAAAGAACACCTACTTGATTTTCAAAAATTGGGGAAATTGCCATCGGGCCACTCCCACAATTCCCTTGTTTTACAAAGTAATCCTTTCCCTCCAAAATTCTGAAAATATGGGTAATTTGCCATAAAACCAATCAAACATTTCCCTTATTTTGCAAAATGGTCCTATGTAATTAATATTTTAAATTATCTTAATTAAACCCCATTTTAATTTATTTTTAAATTCTAATTTGACCCAAAATATTTATTTTACCCAAAAAATATTTAAAACTATAAAATTAATTTTTCTAAAAATATTTTTATTTTCTGAAATGTTATTTCCCAAATTTTTTTAAATGAAATTAAGCTAACTAAACTAAGAGAAAAATTACTAATAACCTCGATTAACTCCTAATTTTTCACTCGGAACCCGATGAACTTACCCAAAACTACTAGACCTATTTTTAGGGCCTTACAAATGGTGATATTGCAATAGTAGTGGGTGATGTTGCTAGGCAAAAACAAGAAGAACCAACTGATGAACCAAGACATGTCGGATCCGATCAATGAGCCAGAACCACCTGATTATCCAAACATGTCGGATCCAATCAATGAGCCAGAACCAACCTATCCTAACTTTGCAACACCGACTGAACATGTTAATCTCGGATGTATCGATCCGACACCTACTTTCCCATCATCTAGCACTACTGCACAGTTAGATCAATCCGTAATTACGGACATGTTGCAACACATGCATCGATAAGAGCAAGCTTATTGGAGATATGTAAAAATCCAAAATGACTCAATAAGGGGTGCATTTAATAAACTCTTATGTAACCCTTTTGACTTTGTGCCTAAATTTCCAGATTTTGTCTTCAACCCTTGGACTCCAGCTTCAAATACTAAGCGAGATGATTCCACCACACTGAATAAAGGAATTGGGCACAAAGACAATCAAGTGGAAGTAGAAACAAAATCGAATAGCAAGGATTCTACCAAATTAAAAAGAGCAGTTTCTTTTATTTTTCTTAGTATTTTAGGGTATTTTTAATTACTTTTTATTTTTCTTTTTTCGTACAATAAAATTAAATGGAACTTATGAATAAAAATGTCAAATTATAGTATGTTCATTATAAAATAAGAAATGTGGTAATGAGGATGTGCATGTCTAGGATTGGCTCTGTCAAGGAAAGGTTTGGTATTTAAACAATCAAATTAAACTCACCTCCCTTTCTTAGGACCCTACCTGGTGCACAATTCACATTCACTTCTTTGTTTTTACCCTTTTGATTTATACTTTTAAACAATGAGGACATTGTTTCTCTTTAATGGGGGCATATTGTAATATGAGATAATTAGTTTTTTTATGAAGGTATGTTTTAAGTGAAAATTGCTCAAAATTTAATTTCTTTTGCAAAATAATGCTAGCTCTAGTGGATGCATAAATCCTTATTATTTCAAGTATTTAAGTCATGATATGTATGTTGATCTTAGTGATTGTGTATAAGGACTGCCATGAAAATTTTTAATTCCTTAGAAAAACTAAAAACGCATGAAAGTTGAAGTCTTTAAAATTGAATTAGTAATTTCCTTGAGGCAAAATCTTAGGAGGCGTGGTAACTTAAAAATGATTTAGGCAAAATTTTGTTTGGACCATTTGAGCCTTACAAGCTAACCTTAGTAAACATTTATCCCTTGAAACCCTAATTTGAGCTATATGGCCTAATTTTTTACTCTAAACCCTATACTAATGAGTCATTTCTTATTTAATGTTTATCTATATTTGTCCCAATCCTTAGACTCAATCCATCTTGAATATTTGGGGGAGTTAGAGAGAAATATTGGATGCTCAATACAAGTACAAAATGTTGAGATACATAGAGAGGTATGCTCAAGAAGGTATCTGTTGTTGTTAAAAAAATCTAGTTGTTGGAAAAGATGCACAGAGAGCATATGTACTCAAATCGAAAAGTAGGTGTTTTGGGGGATAATTGCATCTCGAAGGTCCGAGGTAAGCTGAGTCTAAGGTTTTAGCCTAAAAATTATTTATCTTTTTCCTACCTTGACCCAAGCCACGTTACAACCATATTAAAGACATATTGATTTAGAGTTTTGTGCCTACTACATTAGTGGAGAGGAATTATTGATTTCAACATATGAAGGCATAATTTAAACTTTAGGATTGTTTGCTTAGCATCATTCGAAGGAAACAAAAATTGATTGGAGGAAACTTAGTGCACACTCATAAAGAGAAAACATTCAATTCATAATTTCTTATAGCCCTCTAATGCTTAAGGAAATTTAGATGATGTATATACTTGAGTAATGTATTTGTAAAATTTAAAAGTGAGTATAATTTCACTGAGACTAGACTAGACGAAGAATTAATTATGCTTAGTATATTGCAATTATGTGTTTTTTTTCCTTTATAAAGTGTCATTACTCGGGATGAGTAATGAATTAAGTTTGGGGGGAGTGATAACTCTAGTAAATAGAGTGTTTGATAACAAATTTAGGAGTTTTTATCATAATTTAGTCTTGATAAAGGATACTAAGATAAATTTGCCAATTTGATCCTTTTATACACTCAAACACATAATTTTTGCAATTTTTGAGTTACTTGATGCACTAGAGGAAAAGGTAGTCTTGGAGCTCGCCTTTTGATGCTCAAAGTTATAACATTTCTACAATATAATCCATGTAGAAGAGGGCTGATTTATGGTCAACTTTGGACACCCAATTAAAAGGTTATTGGACCTTGAAAATTTACTTGACCCAGCCCAAGAATTGCGTCAGCAAAATTGATAGCCTGTTAAGGAGATATGAGGCCAAACCGTCCACTAAGGAGGAAAAGGCCCAACCATCCACAGAGGTGCCCAAATCAGCCACCCAAGACTTGGTAAAACATTAAAAATTGGCCACAAAATTCCTACATGTGATCCTATTGTATTAACCTATAACAGCCCGATTTAGGGCCGAGTCGGAACAGTGGTCTCAGAATCAAAAAATCTGAAGTTGGGAAAATTATTTTTATTATTATCATTATAAGGTTATAACATGATTATATTATTGTATGAAAAAATTGGTGAGTTAATTTTGATGTTTGTGAGCCCGATTACGAAAAAGGACTAAATCGCATAAAAGGCAAAAGTTTCATTTTAGTACCCAAATGTGTTAAATACCTAAGAAATTGGGGGCCCTTAAAGAGCAATTAGACCTCTAGAAACAAGGTGGCCGGCCATAGGAGACAAGTTTAGTCAAAAAGTCAATTTAAGTGACTTGATGACATAATTTTGTGATAAAAATAATGCCTAAAAGCCTAGCTATTATTTTCCTTCTTCTCCATATTTTCTCTTCACCGAAATTACCAGCAAATATTTGAGTTTGAAAGCTTGAAATTTTCAGCAACTTATTCCTCTCTCTAGTAAGTAATTTCCCTACCCTTTGTTGATAATTTTTGCATTTTTGAAACCCTTGAAGCATGAGCTTTCAAATGAGGGGTCTATTTTGCAAAATGATTAAGAGTTTAGGGTTTTACCATGAATGTATTTTTGATGGTTTTTGATTTTTTATGGGAGAATATGGGTCTTAGAAGAGTTCTAAACAACTTTTGTGAAAGGTGTTAGCATGAAAACACCTAAAGGGACTATTTTGCATAAGTTGCAAAATATGTGATAAGTGGGTGAAATACTGAGATTTTGGGGTTTCTATAAGAGTAAAAAGGGTTTTAATAGGCCTAATATTAAAGGAAATTCGATAAAAATTAATTTTTGAGCATAGGGGTAAAATGGTCAATTTGCCAAAGTCTAGGGACAAAATAGTCATTTTACCAAAACTATGAATTTATGATTGCCTAATTGTAATTTGTGACTAAATGAGTGCATTTTTGCTATTATAGGTCAAGATTTACCAAATTCGAACCTAGACTGGGGGAAAGCCAAGCGAATTGACTAAACCGATTAGTCGAGTACATTTTGTAATCCAAGGTAAGTTTATGTAAATAATACAACTCCATTGATAATATATGTGTTTAAATTGTCATTGAATGGATATAGCATGAATTGCTTGATTGTGAATTGAGAATGCATAATGACAATGAGATGGTAGAATTCTAGTTGGAACATTAAGAAATAAACCGGATATTCAAGTCGTGACATTTGGGTCACTTGTATGAGCTAGTGTAAGACATGTCTGGGACATGCGTCAGCCAGACTACGAGAGCCAGTGTAAGACCATGTCTAGGACATGGCATCGGTATTGAGACGAGTGCTACTGTAAGACGTGCCTGGGACACGCATCGGCCTCGATGATGTTAGTCAGTGTAAGACCATGTTTGGGACATGGCATCGACTTGAGATGTGAGCCAGTGTAAAACTATGTCCTGGATGTAGCATCTACACCTTACCCTAAGTTTGAGGTTTATAGAATATCCGGTAGTGTTCCTAATGGTTCAACGGTGAAAGTATGTTTGCGAATTAATAAGGAAAACATAACTATGTTGTGAGTGGTATAGGTACCTAATTGGTACGTATGAGAAATGAGCTCATTAGAGAGCATATGACTTGTATGGATGGTAATGAGTAAGTTATGCTTATGCTTACCTTTGTGTCATGAGCATGATGATTATTGATGAATTGTTGTTGTATATTTATTTATATGCAACTTACTAAGCTTTTATGCTTACCCTCCTTTCTTTCCATTTTCTTATAGTGTCGCCTAACTAGCTCAAGGATCACTGAGAGTCAGAGATATCGATCACACTATCGTCCAAAACCTTTAGTATAGTTGGATTTATATTTTTGAATATGGCATGTATAGAGCTTAGACTTGATTATTTTGTGTCCTTAAGCATTGGCTAAATGTGTGGGCTTGGGATAAGTCCCATACTTTGTATTCAGCCTTAATGTTGGCTAATATTCATTTTGATTATATGCAAAGATGTTATTTCCTTGGTTGAGTAAATCGCCCTATGAATGAATGTCTATTGTGATTGACTTGGTCATATGAATTGTGTTGTTTTGATATTAATGAACATTTGTATGGAACCAAGCATGTAAGGATGGTAATAAGGCTTGGTAAATAGCCTCATATTGTCCACATGGGTAGACACACGGGCGTGTGTCTAGGCTGTCTGTGACACATGGTCAGCCTCATGGGCGTGTGATGAAGCCGTGTGTCCCCTGCACGTAAAAATTTCAAGTTAGTATGCATGGTAATAAACACACGGGCAGAGACACGGCCGTGTGTCTTAGCCGTGTGGAGAACATGGCCTAGCACACGGGCGTGTGCTATGGCCGTGTGGCATGTTGGGTATGCTGAAGTTAGAAACAGAATGCCCAAGTTCTTAGACACGGGCCAAGACATGGACGTGTCAAGGCCGTGTAAGGGACACGGGCCGGGCACATGGGCGTGTGGCAAGCCGTGTGAAAACCACTGCACCTTGAACTAAAAATTTAATTCCACACGAGCTAGGGACATGGGCATGCCCCAATAGACACCAAGCCGTGTGAGCCACACGGGGCACCAACATGGCCATGTCAAGCCAATCACACGGGCGTGTCACCTCCCACACGGACTGAATAGTTTTCAATGATAGATTTAGGGCTCGTAAACCCATGATAAGAAGTTTAAACCAGAAATTAAAAAGGTTTTAATTTGGACCGAGTCTCGGTGACTTGAGGTTGTTCGAATGCATGAGATCAAGTTAGGTAATGCCTCATACTTCGCCCCGACGTTGGTTACGATATGGGGTGTTACATTTAGTGATATTAGAGCTATGTTTTAGTCGGTTCTAAAACAAACCTAGTGAGAGTACGAGTCTAGCTATACATGTCAAATTTATATATTGATAGTGTGACAATTCCTGATGACTATAAATTATGTTTTTCTTTATATAGTAAATGGATCCTGATAGAGCTACGGTGGATGACGTGGAAAGTAACGCGCCGACTCCCGCTGATGGGACCGCTCCAGTGGAGAACGAGCCCGTGAATATAGGCCAAGGTGGAGGGGCTAGAGAAGCCTATCTCCGAATGATGGATGCATGGTACACGAAGTTCATTCATGCGAACCCAAACACTCCACCTCCCCAACTCTTTCGATTCCTCAATATGCCCCGGTGGTCCTACAAAGCGTGGACATGATTAGAAAAGAGAAACCTCCGGTAGATAAGATCCGAAAATAAGGGGCCGAGGAATTTTGGGCTAGTATAGATGATAAGCCGGAGAGGGTAGAGTTCTGGCTAGAAAATACCATAAAAGTATTCGACGAACTGTCACGCACACCCGAAGAGTGCGTGAAGTGTGCCCTACCACTTCTACGGGACTCGACTTATCAATGGTGGAGCACTCTCGTGTCCGTGGTACCAAAAGAGAGGGTTAATTGGGAATTTTTCGGAAGGAATTCTGGAAAAAGTATATTAGCCAAAGATTCATTGACCAAAAGAAGAAGGAATTTTTAGAGCTAAAGCAAGGTCGATTGTCAGTGACGGAGTACGAGCATGAATTTGTGAGGCTCAGTAAGTATGCAAGGGAATACGTGTCTTTGAAAATCGCAATGTGTAAAAGGTTTGAGGATGGCCTTAATGAAGATATTCGAGTGTTTGTGGGCATCCTAGAATTAAGAGAATTTGTGCTGCTCATCGAGAGAGCATGCAAAGAAGAGAAGTTGGTAAAAGAGAGGAGGAAAGTGGCCATTGAGTCGCGGGATTCAAAGAAGAGGCAGGCAAGAACCAATAGAACAAGGCATCTAGAGCTCAGACCACTTCGATTGCTAGTGTTGGCAGTGCTCGGCCAAATAGGCCGGAGTGTTCGTAATGTGGGAAACGTCACTTCGGCAAGTACCGAGGAAACGAAAGGGGCTGCTTCAAATGTGGGTCACTAGTAATTGCCCCAAATTGGATGTGAGAGAGAGAAAACAAGATGTGAAAGCAAGTAGTGCTCCCTTGAGGGGTAGACCACAGAAGAGCTCGGGCAGTGGGGCCAACAGCAGAAGTGCCCCTAGAGATGCTGCAGTGAGGTTCGAAGGCAGGGCTCCTGCAAGGACCTATGCGATACGAGCCCGTGAAAAGGCAGAGTCTCTCGATGTAATCACAGGTGCTTTTTCTATCCACAATATAACTATTGTTGCTTTAATTGACCCGGGATCTACCCACTCTTACATTTGTATGGAATTGATACCTCGTATGAATATGTTAGTAGAGTCCACTGAGTTTGTAATAAAAGTGTCTAACCCGTTAGGCAAGCATATGTTAGTGGACCAAGTATGTATAAATTGTCCTTTGACAATTAGAGGCCATTGTTTTCCAGCCAACTTGATGTTGTTGTCGTTTAATGAATTTGATGTAATTCTTGGGATAGATTGGTTGGCCTCTCATGGTGTTGTAGTAGATTGTGGATGAAAAGTAGTAGAGTTGAGATGTGAAGACGGGAATGTTCTTCGAGTTGGACCAGATGAGTCAAATAAGCTGCCTGTGGTAATATCATCGTTGACTGCTGAGAAATATTTAAAAAAGGGGTATGAGGCTTATTTAGCTTTTGTGCTGAATACTCAAGTGTCTGAGTTAAAGATTGAATTAGTGCTGGTAGTCTGCGAGTTCACAGATGTGTTTCCGGAGGAATTACCCGGATTACCTCTAGTGAGGGAAGTGGAGTTTGGGATTGAATTGGTCCCTAGAACGGCACCCATCTCGATCGCTCCAATGAAGTTGAAAGAGTTGAAAGCATAGTTGCAAGAGCTAACAGTCAAGGGCTTTGCGAGACCGAGCTATTCCCCATGGGGTACTCCGGTACTCTTTGTGAAGAAGAAAGATAGGCCGATGAGGTTATGCATCGACTATAGGCAACTCAAAAGGAATGCCAAGGATCAATAATTTGTTCGATCAGTTAAAGGGAGCCACTGTATTTTCCAAGATCGATCTGATGCCTGGCTACTATCAACTAAGGGTGAAAAAACAAGATGTGCCGCAGACTGCGTTTCGGACAAGATATGGGCATTTTGAGTTTCTCGCCATACCTTTTAATGCCCCGGTGATTTTTATGGATCTGATAAACCGCATTTTCAGGCCGTATTTGGATAAGTTTATCGTCGTCTTCATCGATGACATATTAATTTATTCGCGTGATGAGGGTGAGCATGCGAATCATCTGAGAGTTGTATTGCAAACCTTGAGAGACAAGCAGTTGTACGCCAAATTCAGTAAAAGTGAATTTTAGCTTAAAGAGGTCGGGTTTCGAGGACACATTGTATCGGGCAACGGGATCTGAGTTGACCTAAGCAAGATCTCGGCCATTGTTGAGTAGAAACCGCCGCGGAATGTGACAGAGGTCTGAAGCTTTTTAGGTTTGGCCAGATATTATAGACGGTTTGTAAACGGGTTCTCTACGATAGCTACCCTGATGACTAGACTACTGCAAAAAGACGTCAAATTTGAATGGACGGAAAAGTGCCTACAAAGTTTTGAGAGATTAAAGGCTTTGTTAATGGAAGCCCCAGTGTTAGTGCAACTAGAGTAGGACAAGGAGTTTGTGATATATAGCGACGCCTCCTTGAATGGTTTGGTGTGCGTGCTTATGCAAGAAGGTAAGGTCATAGCTTACGCTTCTAGACAACTGAAGCGACATGAGAAAAACTACCCGACGCATGATTTAGAGTTGGTCGCCATCGTGTTTGCACTGAAAATTTAGAGACATCATCTATATGGCGAGAAATGCCGAGTATTTACCGACCATAAGAGCTTAAAATACTTGATGACTCAGAAGGAGTTGAATTTGCGGCAACGCTGATGGTTAGAACTAATAAAGGATTATGAGTTGATTATTGAGTACCATTCAGGAAAGGCGAATGTGGTCGTCGATGCCTTGAGTAGAAAGTTGTTGTTTGCTTTGAGAGCCTTGAATACTCAACTGACTGTGTCTAGCGATGGTTCTGTTCTAGCAGAGTTGAGAGCTAGACCGACGTTTCTTCAAGAGATCCGTAAAGCTCAGAAAGGTGATAAGAAGTTACAAGCTAAGATGGCTCAGTGTGAATAAAAAATTGAATTAGATTTTAGTATTGATGCCGATGGATGTATAATGTACCGAGACAGAGTTTGTGTACCCAAGGACAGTGAGCTTATTTATAAAATCTTGAGAGAGGCACACAGTGGTTGTTTGTCCGTCCATTCGAGAAGCGTTAAGATGTATAACGACCTTAAGAAAATGTATTGGTGGTCGAGTATGAGATGAGACATTTTTTAGTTCGTCTCTAAGTGCCTAGTATGTTAGCAAATAAAGGATGAACATCAAGTACCTTCAAGTCTACTTCAGCCTATCACGGTCCCCGAGTGGAAGTGGGATTAGATCACTATAGACTTCGTGATCGGTTTACCAGTAACCCCAAAAAAAGAAAGATATAGTATGGGTTGTTATAGATAGGCTAACAAAGTTGGCCCATTTCATACCAGTATGTACCGACTACTCCCTTAAGAGACTAGCCGACTTATACATTTTCGAGATTGTGAGGCTTCATGGAGTACCGTTATCAATTATCTCAGACCGAGACCCGAGGTTTACCTCGAGGTTTTGAAAGAAACTACAAGAAGCATTGGGACCAAAGTTGAGCTTTAGTATAGCATTTCACCCACAAATCGACGGGCAGTCAGAAAGAGTGATTCAGATTTTAGAGGACATATTGAGGTGTTGTATTCTCGAATTTCAGGGAAGTTGGGAAAGATACTTGCCATTGGTTGAATTCGCCTACAACAACAGTTATCAGGCAAGTCTGAAAATGGTGCCTTACGAGACTTTGTATGGGCGAAAATGTCGAATGTCCTTATACTGGACTGAGCTAAGAGAAAGTCAGATTTTCGGGATCGGCTTAGTCAAGGAGACCAAAAAAAAAAAGGTAAGGTGATTCATGATTATTTAAAGGCCGCTTCAGATAGACAGAAATCCTATGCGGATTTAAAACAAAAAGAAAATGAGTTTCAAGTTGGTAATAAGGTATTTCTAAAAGTATCTCCTTGAAAAAAGGTCCTCAGATTTGGCAGAAAAAGGTAAATTAAGTCTGCGTTTTATCGGACCTTATGAGGTGATTGAGAAAATTAGGTCGGTAGCCTACCAGTTAAAACTGCCATCGGAATTGGAAAAGATCCATGATGTATTCCATGTGTCCATGCTACGCCGATACTGTTCTGACCCTTCGCATGTGATTGAGCCGACAGAGGTTGAGATTCATCCGGACATGACCTATGGAGAAGAACCAGTCAAGATTTTGGCTCAGGAAATCAAACAGTTGAGGAATAAAAGTATAGCACTCGTGAAAGTTTTATGGCATAGACATGGGATCGAAGAAGCCACGTGGGAACCCGAGAAGGCTATGAAGGAGTAGTACCCAAACTTATTCGCCGGTAAGATTTTCGGGGACGAAAATCCCTCAGGGGGAAGAATTGTAACAGCCCAATTTAGGGCCTAGTCGGAACAGTGGTCTTGGGACCACAAATCTAAAGTTGGGAAAATTATTATTATTATTATTATTATTATTATTATTATGAGGTTATAACATGATTATATTAGTGTATGAAAAATTTGGTGAGTTAATTTTGATGTTTGTGAGCCCGATTGCGAAAAAGGACTAAATCGCATAAAAGGCAAAAGTATCATTTTAGTACCCAAATGTGTTAAATAGCTAGAGAACTAAAATTGAGGGCTCTTAAAGAGCTATTAGACCCCTAGAAACAAGGTGGTCGGTCATAGGAGACAAGTTTAGTCAAAAAGTCAATATTAGGTGACTTGATGACAAAATTTTGTGATACAAATAATGCCTAAAAGCCTAGCTATTATTTTCCTTCTTCTCCACATTTTCTCTCCACCGAAATTACCAGCAAATATTTGAGTTTGAAAGGTTGAAATTTTCAGCAACTTATTCCTCTCTCTAGTAAGTAATTTCCCTACCCTTTGTTGATAATTTTTGCATTTTTGAAACCCTTGAAGCATGAGCTTTCAAATGAGGGGTTTATTTTACAAAATGATTAAGATTTTAGGGTTTTGCCATGAATGTATTTATGATGGTTGCTAAGTTTTTATGGAAGAATATGGGTCTTAGAAGAGTTCTAAATAACTTTTGTGAAAGGTGTTAGCATGAAAACACCTAAAGGGACTATTTTGCATAAGTTGCAAAATAGGTGATAAGTGGGTGAAATACTGAGATTTTGGGGTTGCTATAAGAGTAAAAAGGGTTCGGATAGGCCTAAGATAAGAGGAAATTCGATAAAAATTGATTTTCGAGCATAGGGGTAAAATGGTCAATTTGCCAAACTCTAGGGGCAAAATAGTCAGTTTACAAAAAATGTGAATTTATGATTGCCTAATTGTAATTAGTGACTAAATGAGTGCATTTTTGCTATTATAGGTCAAGATTTACCAAATTCGAACTTAGACTGGGGGAAACCCAAGCGAATCGACTAAACCGATTAGTTGAGTACATTTTGTAATCCAAGGTAAGTTGTATGTAAATAATACAACTACATCGATAATATATGTGTTTAAATTGTCATTGAATGGATATAGCATGAATTGCTTGATTGTGAATTGAGAATGCATACTAACAATGAGATGGTAGAATTTCAATTGGAACATTAGGAAATAAACCGAATATTCCAGCCGTGACAGTTGGGTCACTTGTGTGAGCTAGTGTAAGACATGTCTGGGACATGCGTCGGCCACACTACGAGAGCCAGTGTAAGACCATGCCTGGGACATGGCATTGACATTGAGACGAGTGCTAGTGTAAGACGTGTCTGGGACATGCATCGGCCTCGATGATATTAGTCAGTGTAAGACCATGTCTGGGACATGGCATCGACTTGAGATGTGAAGCAGTGTAAGACTATGTCCGGGACATAGTATCGGCACCTTACCCCAAGTTTGAGGTTTATAGAATGTCCAATAGTGTTCTGAATGGTTCAACGGTGAAAGTATGTTTGTGAGTTAATAAGGAATACATAACGATGTTGTGAGTGGTACAGATACCTAATTGGTACGTATGAGAAATGAGCTCATCAGAGAGCATATGACTTGTATGGATGGTAATGAGTAAGTTATGCTTATGCTTACCTTTGTGTTATGAACATGATGATTATTGATGAATTGTTGTTGTATATTTATTTATATGCAATTTACTAAGCTTTTATGCTTACCCTCTTTTCTTTCCATTTTCTTATAGTGCCGCCTAACTAGCTCAAGGATCATTGGGAGTCAGAGATATCGATCACACTATCGTTCGAAACCTTCGGTATAGTTGGATTTATATTTTTGAATATGGCATGTATAGAGCTTAGACTTGATTATTTTGTGTCCTTAAGCATTGGCTAAATGTGTGGTCTTGGGATAAGTCCCATACTTTATATTCAGCCTTGATGTTGGCTAATATTCATTTTGATTATATACAAAGATGTTATTTCCTTGGTTGAGTAAATTGCCTTATGAATGAATGTCTATTGTGACCAACTTGGTCATATGAATTGTGTTGTTTTGATATTGATGGACATTTGTATGGAACCAGGCATGTAAGAGTGGCAATGAGGCTTGATAAATAGCCTCATATTGTCCGCACGGGTAGATACACAAGCGTGTGTCTAGGCCGTGTGTGACACACGATCAGCCCCATGGGCGTGTGATGAAGCCGTGTGTCCCCTGCATGTAAAAATTTTAAGTCAGTATGTGTGGTAATAAACACACAGGCAGAGACACGATTGTGTGTCTCAACTGTGTAGAGAACATGGCCTAGCATACTGGCGTGTGCTATGACCATGTGGCATGTTGGGTATGCTGACGTCAGAAACAGAATACCCAAGTTTTTAGACACGGGCCAAGACACAGGCGTGTGTCAAGCCGTGTGAAAACCACTGCACCTTGAACTAAAAATTAAATTCTGCACGGGCTAGGGACACAGGCGTGTCCCGATAGACACCAGGCCGTGTGAGCCACACGGGCCACCAACATGGCCATGTCAAGCCAATCACACGGGCGTGTCACCTCCCACACGGGCATGTGCCCTATTTTAAATGCAAATTTCTTAAGGTTGGTTTGAAGACCTGAAATGGTTCGGAATAGTTTTCAATATTAGATTTAGGGCTCATAAGCCCATAATAATAAGTTTAAAGTAGAAATTAAAAAGATTTAATTTGGACCGAGTCTCGGTGACTTGAGGTTGTTCGAATGCATGAGATCAAGTTCGGTAATGCCTCGTACTCCGCCCCGGCGTAGGTTACGGGTATAGGGTGTTACATAACCAATCTGTTCGAAAAAATTACAAGTTTACAAACGAATATACTACACTCAGGGAACTAGATCCAACAATCCTTAGTCTCTTTGGGAAAAATCCGTTCTCCCAATATGATCCTATTTTTTCTCATGGTAGCCATTACATCTTCCTTCATGAAAAGTAAATTACTATCAAATAGTAATTAAGTCATTTATTATAAAGACAAATGACCCGTGACCACATTTATTTTTCATCTATGATGTAATACCAATGAGAAGATATCATTACCCATTTCTTTGGTTATGAATTCCACTATTATGAATAATGCTACATAGTGCAGAAGTCATATACCCAACGCACCAATTTTTGGTTCATTATCTATTTGAACTCAGGCTTTTACTTACGTCAAAGTATACGAGTCACGCATACATAGTCCATCATCCACTCAGGATTAAAATATGTCACACTATAAACTTCATAAGTGACTAAAATAGTAAAACATCCAAACACTGAAGCTAAAATAGCAAAACAGATGAGGCCTGTCTCTGAACCTAGTCTCGAGACATGAATTTCAATGCCTCGAGGCATGCTAACATTGAAGCTAAATTTTAAAAATAAAATGTGACATGTCTCGAGACATGAAGATCCCTATCTTGAGACATCATGCTGAATATTATTAAAAGATTTTGGATTTGAATCCTAAGCTCGTACTTAACCTTGCTTGATCCTTAATTGATCGTTCATGTTTTAAAATGTAATCGTATAATTTATTTATATGAAATTATGTGTATGTCGATAAAAGTTACTTCATTAACATAATGTGACGTCACACATTCGAACCTGACGATCGAGGCGAGTGTGGAGTGTCACACTCTTAATCAGTTTAAATTAAATTTAATATATTTTTGTTCAAAATATACTATATTAAAATAAATATATATCAAAAAAAATCCCATAGTGACAAAATACAAAGGCAATAAATTAAGTCTTGAAATTTTCACATAGTCCATCTTGAACAAAAAATTTATAGGGTATTTTGAAAAAAAATTACATGGTATACTAAAATTTAATTCGAAACGGTTTATAGTTTGTACCATTATTTAATTCAACTAATTTATATGTAAGTAATTGTTAATAGATTATTTACCATTCATGGATTAAATATATTTTAAATAATCTGAATCGATTTAGAGTTTATATCATTATTTAAAAATTATTTTATATTAATATTTTATATATTTTATAATTAAATTTACATAAAAATATTTATATATAATTAATTTGATTGAAAATAATAATAATAACTTGTTAACAAAATGGATAACTCAAAATTTGGAGAGACTTTATTAACATTCATGAAGTAAATTAATAAAGTTGTCCATGCGCTGGACAACCCATCCGACCCCATTTGGGTCTGACTTGGATAAGATTTTTAATATCCTAAATTGGGTTGGGCTGGTCTAAATTCAATTTAGATAATAAAAATTATATTTAAAATTAAATTTAACTATAAAATATAAAAATATATTTTCTAATGCTTTTATTAATTTTTGTACTGTGACATGAACTTTTTGGGTGGTCAAACTGAAAATGGGCCTATACTTAAAATTTTTTAGAATTAAGCCACAACCTGAAACATGGAAAGGTAAAAAAAAAAAAAAAAATTCTTTGAAATTTTATATTTTTCAAATATTTTTAATCATTTAAAGTTATTTTTATTTTTTAAAAATTTTAAAGAGTTTTAATTTTTCACATTTTTTTATGTTTTAATATTTTATTGAAAATAAAAAATTAAATTTTAAAACAGTTTTTGGTAATTATTTATGTACATTTAAAAAGTAAGGACCAAATTGACACAAAACTATAAATAATGAGGGCTAATAGAGTTATTTTACCTTTTTATAATAGTCAAATCAACCATCCTAATGGCAAAATTGACAGAGGGACTAAAATTTTCAAAATAAAAAAAGTATAGGGGCTCAATGTCTCAAGATTATAGTATAAGGACTTAATTTTAAATTTCAAAGAGTGCATAGACCTTTGACATATTTAAACCTTAATAAAAAAAAAAACGTTAACAATGTTAACAAATGAACTTGAATTTTAAAATCTATTAAATAGAGAGATTAAATACTTAAAAATAAAAGTACAAAATTTAGATTCCAAATTTATGAAAAATATATATGCTTATGGCATATTTTAACCTTTTAAATAATATGCATTGCCACTTGCATTTAAAAACTCTACTAGCATTTACCAAAAAAAAAAAAAAAAAACTCTATTAGCAATGTATAACATATTGATCAATTACCCTTATTTTTTTATATAATAAGATAATTACCGTTATGTACAGTATCGGTATTTAAAAAATATACCAAATAACCTTAATTTATATGGAAAAATAAAATTTATTGTAAATGTTCAAATTAAGACTCAACCTTTTAGAGGTTGCTCTTATAAAGGTTAAACTTTTCAAAATGATCAAATAAAAAGCTAACTTTTATAGAAGTGCTCAAATAAGGGTTTTTCAAGTACTTTAGCCCATTTTGTAAAAAAAGAAAAAATAGATAAATGTTGACGTGTTTAGAATTAAAAACATAATATTTGAATTAGATATTGCTTGACAATAAAAGAAAGTAATCGGAACATAATTTGGAACTTGATATAAAATATTTGAGGATCCCTTATTTGAACTCTTATTTAAATATTTTAAAATATTTAAATATTTTTATAAAGATTAAATCATTCACATTTTAAATGTTTAATCCTTAAATAAACAACTTGAAATATTATATAAAATGGTTGATTTTTTTTACTTTTATTATAAATATTATATAATTAAAATTTTGCTCATTTTTGCTTTCTAAATCCATATTTGGAAAATTCATGTTTGATTGAAGTAAATTGGAGTAATTAAAAAATAAATTCAACCAATACAAAATATATATAAAAGAAATTGGACAAAACTTATCATTGGCAAAATATATGTTCCAACACATTGTAATCGCTTGTTGTTTAATGTAATTCAAAATAATTAATTATTTAGTTTAATGTTGTAAATTCAACTATAAAAGTTTTTACTATTTCATTTTTATATTTTATAAATTTAAAAATAATGGATTAATTTAATTTCCGGTTATTATTCTTACATTTTAGTCCTGAACACGTGGCCTTACCTGATGAAGGGGGCAGGTTTTTAAGATTGCAATGCAGGTGGTAATAATAATAAGAAGGATGACGAGAGCCAGCGGGGGCCCGGCCTTATTAGCAAAAAAGTAATGTATGATCAAAATAATGAGAGATTCAAATTCAAAATCAAATCCCATGCCTTACTGTATTAAAACTAAAACAATTGCTGTTGAACAACAATCCAACGCATGAAATATAGGGGGAAAATTGTCTCAAAAAGGTCAAAGGAAAAACAAATAATTGATGGTAATTGATAACAAAGGTACTGCTCAATCAAAATGCTTTTTTACTTTTTAGAAGTGGCGTTTGGTAAAGAAGTCATTGCACGCTTTTCTCCAGGAGAATTGACCATATTCCAAGCTTCAATCCAAGTAACCATGGCATCAGCTAGCTTTATGAAGTAAGGATCCACTCCACCAAGCTTAGACTTCACCTCGCCCGCAAGTGCAAGGTAACATTTTTCAACACTGCTGCACTCCTTTGGAAGTGAAACTGATTGGAAGAATGGGATTGCTTTTTCTTGCCAGAATATGCCTTTGTACTCCTTTTTTAGGTTCACAAATGGGTTGCTTGCTTTGCTGTGCCATATGTATGGTAGCCCAGTCTTCACCCCCAATCCCAAATGGTCACATATAACCTACAATACAACAAGAAGTTCGCATTATATGTGATTAAGGGTGTGTTTATCATTGCTAAACTAATCCAATATACTCCCTGAGATGATGGGGAACAAAGATTTGCTTCAGAAGAGAGTACCTTCATGCACCAGCCAGCCCACATATCGTCATATCGACCAATCGGTTGTCCGTCACCCATAAGTCTGAAATACATTGCCGGTCCGATGAGTTTCCCATCGAATGCCAGATTCATTCCACACATAGGGAAAAGAGTTCCCTTTGGAACTGTCATCACTGCATCAACATACCTTTAACAAAAGAAAACCACTAATGAATATAACTCTTTAACATACAATACAAGACCAATTTTTTGCAAATCAAGTCCAAACCAACATTATGCATATGTAAATGTATATGTACCTAGTATTTCTCTCAAGAGGCTTGACAAGTTGGGTTGGGGCATCATAGTCAGGGATGTTGAGCCACAGGCCATGGGAAACAGCAGTGGGGGCACCTTCTCGGAGACTGAAAGGGTAACCACGAACAAAGTCCGCACCTTCCCTGTATGGATCATAGAGTGTGTTAAAGAAATGGGTTGTGGATGGTGTTAACAGGTTCTTAATGTGCTGCTCAAGCGCATTGATTTCCTTCCCAGATGGGTCTTTGGCAACCTAAACATAAAAAAACCAAAATAAAAATAAAAAAGAATCAAAGACTGAAACTGTTATAATTTCATAGGCAGAGAAAAACATGAAAAGGGACATACAAAACAATCATCATCAATGGTGAAGATGTATTTTTTCTTGGAAACAAGGTAACCAAAGCATCTACAAGCAGAGTCCTTGAAGGAAAGGCAAGAAGCCTTGGGACCCAAGATCCTGTTAACGTCGTTCCTGTTATAAAGTTGGTAATCAAAGCCATCGGGAACCCTGATTTTCTTGGATGGATCACCATCTTGGACAATAATCAAATGGTATTGCTCGAAAAAGGGTCTCCACATCTCCAAGAAATCAAGGTTTCGAATGGTGGGGATCACTATGTCGAGCTCATCTTTCAAGAGCGGTGTGAGTTTGGCTGAAGGAGCTGTTGCCACGGAAGAAGAAAGCCAGAGACAGGAAACAGAGAATTTGAAGGAGTTTCAAGTTTTCAATGCCTCAACAGGAGATTACTCTCTCTATATATAAAGGATAAAATGATGGGAAAATATTACATGGATCCTCAAGGTTTTGATTATTGTGAATTGGGATCTTTCCTTTTTCTTTTTTGTTTCCATATAGGGATTTTCCACTCCAACCCACGTTATTTTAGTTAATGTCAATCTTACACCAGTTAGATTATCCTTATTTTATAAATAAATTATATTATTTTAAAACTGTTTTTGTTATTTTATATCTTTTATATAAAAATATAAATATATATAATAGGATTTCAGCTCAAACTTTTATAGTTTTCAACATATGTACTCTACCATCCAACCAACCTCATTTGTTATTAATATTATTTTTTTATAAATATTATTTCATAACCACAATTTCTATTCATAATTTAGTTGCTTTTTTTTTTTTGAAACATAGTTTAGCTGTTATATTAAATGTATTAATTGGTAGATATTTTAAACTTTTTTAATGTAATTATTTGATATACAGTTATAAGGTTGAAAATACGATTGGTTCAAAAAAAAACAAAAAGTTGAAAATATGGCAACTAATTTTTTTTTAAATTACTCTATTTATGAGATTCATGTTATCTGTTTGTAAAATCTAAAATAATTATGATACAAAAGAAGTGAGATAGATACTTTTTTCCACTATATATGCTTGTGCAGTTAATATATATATATATATATATATATATATATATATATTCTTAAAAACATTCTTTTCAACTCATAATGCCAAACTAAAAATTTTCGAAATCTATGTTTTTTTTTTAAAAAAAATTAAATTAATATTTTTTAGTTAAAAAATTAGTATTTTAACTGGAATAATTAATTGTTTAAACTATTTAACTATAAGAACTAAATTATGTATGATTAGGGATTCTCAAATTTCAACATAGAGAAGCATCAAAACCATAATTTGAGCAATTATAAATAAATTGTTTTTGTCGATTAGGTATTAGTTTGGTTAACATCAACATTATTGATAATGTAAGAGAACGTAGGTTCGAACATGTTCAAGCACATTTTATCCATCCAAGATAATTATAAATAAACCGTTGTTAATCAAATGTAGGTGTCATTTAACCGAACTTAATTGAATTTCTTTTCAAATATAATTAAATATAGAGTTTGTAACGATTAACCATATCATCAAGGAATCATGAAAAAAAAAAAGAATATATTATAAAGGATTTGGACAAATGGATGAATAAGGCTTCCAACTAGAGGTGTTCACGGGCCGGGTTCAACTAAAATTTAGGCCCATTTATTAGGTTCGAGCCCGACTCTACCCAAATAAAAATGCTAAAACTCGAGCCTGACTTGGCCCGCCCGTATAAATTTTTATACTATTTTTTATATAACTTTTAAATATATATAATACATCAAAAATATTAGAAACATCAAAATAAATATTTCTCAACAAAATTAACAAAATAATAACAAGCAAATGCATCTAAAATAATAACAAAATTAACAAATGCCTTTAAAATAATAAAAAAATTAACAATAAAATAAGTTTTATAAAATATCCAAATAATAACAACAAAATAGTAATAACATAATAATAAAATGGTAACAAAATAAGGAGAAAACAACAACAAAATAATATTAAAAAATCAGATTTTTTTTGTCCTTTAGTGAATTCGGACCAAGTAAGTCTGGGCCAAAAAAAACTTTACCCAAGGCTTGGCCCGTTTTTTAAACGGGTCTTATTTTTTTTGTCCAAACCTATTTTTCGGGTCTATATTTTTTTCAAACCGTCCCACATTTCAAGCGTACATTCAGGCCAGGCCAAACCAAGTTAACCAATAATCCCGACATGTCACATGTTTTATACTTTGTGTTTTCAGTAGTTCTATTTCTGAGAGAGGAAAATGTAAGAAATAGTTTAAATGAAAAATGATTGTATTGCTTTGATAGAACGTGGTTTGACAGCCAAATGAAGGTCATGGATCCATGCATTTTCCACGTTCATACTCACTGTTAAACAGTTCTAATGATATACACATACAATATTACGACATGTTGAGCCCTCCTCCTCTTAAAACGTTTTTGCTTCACATGCTGCTTGTTTGCTTTGCTTTGCTTTTCAGCTGATAGAGTTATACGGTACTTTATTAAAAGATAATTACATGAAATCCGGCTTTTCTCGTTCGAAAACAAGAAAAAATAATGCCTTATTAAATAAGATTCATGCATGGTAGTTTGATATCCTAATATGCAGTCCCTTTGGTGCTTCAACTCTTGGGAATTGATGGATTTCATTTCTACCAACTTCCTCCCACCTGCATATTTTCAAAGCCCATTTAATAAGCTAATTTAACTTATGGTCAATATGAAAAATGAAAATGAAAATCCAGTTGTGGGCTAATGTAGCAGCAACCTGTAACTGGTAACAAAATAGTGAAGGAATATAGAAAGTTGGAGCAAGCCCAATTCCTTTCCGGGGCAAAGCCTGCTGCCTCCTCCAAATATGAAACAGTAATTGTGAGACTCCAAGTTCTTATCCTGCAAGTTCAGTTCTTGAGGCTTTATAAGCTTGTAATAAAATGAGCAATGGCTCTGGATAAAGGAATGTATCATAGTTTATGGTTACTCACTAGCCATCTCCATGGATTGAAGGTTAATGGCTCTGGATAAAGGAATGGATCATAGTTTAATTCCCTTGTATAAACATATATTTTCCACCCTTTGGGAATGATAAACCCTGACAAGGCAATAGACCCATGAAAATATGAAAATGTAGGCAGTTTTTGAAGCTCAGGTCAGGGATCCCTTCAACATACCATTCAATACCATATCTTCTGTTGTCTTCCTCAGTAACCCATTAACAACTGTGGCTAACCTTGAGGTTTCAAATATTACCTGTGCATAAAAAGGGATTAGATTAGTTGTTTAATTGCAAGGGGAAGCAGGTGGCAAGTCTCACAAATTGCTTACAGCACGAGTGAAGCTCATAGACTTGTAATCATCCCAATGAACTGCCTCTCCTGGTTTCTTCTTTTTTCGGATTTCCAAATGTTCTTCCTAGGCATGCAACAGCATATATAATAAGATCAAATCATCAAAAGAATTCCATAAATTAAGAAACCGAGTGGTCGAAATCGTGGCTCACTCTTAGTTCTTCAAGTGCTTTAGGATGATCATGGAGGTACTTGACGGCCATCATCGAAGTCGTCGACACGGTTTCATAACCTGAGTACAGTATAGTAATAATCTGATCAATTATCTCCTCATCACTGAGATTGTACTTTGAGTCCTTGCTATGGAGGAGGCAATACAGCATGTCATCATAGGCTATTGAAGAAGCTCTTCTTTGTTCCATAATCTGTTTCAACATCTTCACAATTCTTTTCCTTCCCTGATAGAATCAAAAATGGAAAACATTATGCAATTTGTATGGGTATCATATAGAAATGTTCACAGGGTGTTCAACATTATACCTGGAAACCATGATGGTAACTTGTCCCTGGCATGTTTATAGGCAGTGAAATTGTTCCTACTAATAATTTATCAAACTCTGGTTTGAAAATCTCATATAGTGAACTTGGTGCCTTTTCAACGATTTGCTTGAATGATATCAACAATGCCATCTGACAAAAGTAATTCCAAAGGGGGGGAAAAAGTCAATTTACCCTTTTTTTTGTCTTAAAAAAATGTTAATCTTATAGCAGTCTCCCTGCGGTTAAGCATATAGCAGACCCGACCTCATTGGTTGTTTCTTGGATGTCAATGGTTTTTCCATTCCAGTTTTCAAGGAAAGATGTCATGAAGTTGCCAATCTTTGGCAGCAGTTCATCTTTGATCACATGAGGGCCAATAAGAGACAGCAATGAGCCTCTGATACGCTTGTGAGCGGCACCATGCACGGCTGCAATGTTGCGTTTCCCTAGTATATCAAGCATGGATTGAGGGTAGCCAGGAACCAGCCCTTTACCTTCATTCATGAGGATGTACCTGTTGAGCTCAGGGTCCATGGAAACAACAGTGGGACACCCCAGTATGTGTGTCTTGAATAAACTCCCATACCTGTTTCAAAACAAAATCATGTTATGTGTTTCATGACACTTCTGTAAGGGAATAACTTTTAGCAGTTAATTTAAAAACCATTCAAGGCACATTGGTCACTTTCTCTGCTAAAGGAATAACCTTTTCTTTTTATGACTGTTTCCATGCAGATATACAGCATGCATCAAAATGGAAAGATCCTTTAACCATGCATGCCGTGCTTCTTGTTAATTTCCCCATTAAGGTGAAAAGATCAAAAGGAAAAAAAAATAGTTGAAAATGAGTGGAAAAAGCTTACTTTGCTCTCTGCTTTTTCATGAAACTTGGTCCATGCTTGAGAAACTCAGTGGTCTCACCCAAAACTGGCCAACCCATGGTCCCTGGTGGCAACCCTTTTCTTCTACTATATCTTATCTCGTTCCATTTCAACAGAGCCAAGCAGATGCAAAACCCCAAGCAAGCCACTATTGCCACCACCAAGACTGCCATTGATGCTCCCAAGAAATAAAAGAAAAAAATCCCCTCAAGAGGAATGGCTTGTTCAGGCTTTTAAAGAAAGCATAAAGAGAGGAGTGCTGCGAATGGTATGTGCGCCTTTGACAACTACAACAAAGCTGGGCCAAGAAAGAGATTAAGCCAGCCAACCATGCACTTACCTAATAAGCCCCTACTATTATCATTACCTTAGTAATAAATGTGACAATAAAGAGATTTAAACAGAGAGTTACTGCAGTCTTAATTGCAGGATCTTTTGCCTGAAATTTAGTCAAAGAGATTAAGTGAGTACTGTTGGACTCACCTTTCATCTCTTTAAGCTCGATCGTTACATATAAAACTGCAACTTAAGCATCGTTGCCATTGAAATGACCTTATGCCAAACTACCAAATAGGGAGTTTAGGCAGTGTTGAATGCATGTTGAGTGCTACTGTGCATTACAAATATAACAGTGGAAATGGATCCTTGGAATTGTGAGAGAGTGAAAGATAGTTCTGGTAGCCATTTTTCAACTCTGGTTTTCTGCCAAGTCTGAAATGCTATGTGTCCTTGGGGGGTCATTTTTGAAATGTGCTAAAAGGAATATCATGAACTGGCAAAAAGGGAGAGTTCATAGAAATGGGTGCCAAGAAATTTAGTTGGAAACTATCTATTTTTGCAAATTGTACTTACTTTTTGACCTTTTGGACTATATACCCTTTGATCAACTAAAATACATCAAACCAGACTAGTTCCCTCAACGAGCTGGGGAACTAAGATATCATTAACGACCCATGAAACCCTTTAAAACCTTCATTAAATTCATGAAAAAACAAACGACATATTGAGTAAATGTATTACACATACTCGTATCAAACGCACAACTGTATACTCGAGTCCAACTATCACAAGGTAAGTCATATAGGATTGCTTAATTTATATCTCTTGAGATTGGTAGCATGTGAAAGATACATACTAATAGAGTCATAGCAGTTCAGAGTTTTAGTTGAATTTTTTAGAGTGCTTTAATTATTCTGTTGTTTTTTTTCCTTATGGAATGTCTGGCACAGCATTGAAAACCCTGCATATCCCATTAGTCAAAACTCGAAATATTAAAACTCAGAATTGAATTTGGTTCAAATTCTCGAGCCCTTGAATCAAAAAAGATAATGCTATTCTAGGAGTCTATGGCTTTAGCTAACTGTAAGTACTCATGTGATTGACTGCCAAACCGGTTCTCAACAATTGTCTAAACCAGGGGACCATTTCGAAACTTATACAAACGAGTTATTAAATTACATAAATACATCAGATTTATCAAAGTTTATATAAATACATAAAATTGGGAATACTACTATTATGACACGAAAAATGAACTATGGAACTACAGTTTTGTGTAAGTGCAAGAGATCTGTCGGTGAAATATGCACCATATAAAAGTCAAACTGAGACAAAGTTAGCCCACTGGTTCCCTGTTGTCCCATACCATGTATCAACCGTACTAACTTCACGGCACGTAAGCTTTATTAGTAGTTTGGTTAGTACTGCTGTTTTAAAATTTGAACTATGAATAAAAAATTATAATCTAACTTCTATCAGTCCAAAATAATTTCTTAGCTTCATCCTTAACTCTTTACTTCGCTAGTATTAGAAAGAATAATGTCTGCTCTTGGTAGCACGTTCTCTGTCTATTCTTGGTAGCACGTTTTATGTATTCCTGTTTTCTTGTTTTGTTGAGTATTTTTCTAATCTATTAGAGTGTTTTTGCAAGAATTAAGAGAGAAGTATTTATGTTTTTGCTTCATTAAGGAAGTGAGTTTTGTCTTTGGAACGACTATCGGTATCAATGTTGAGTGAAAATGGAGAAAGAAATGGTAGATCTGAATCTAAGAGATGAGGAAGATGAGATGATGAAACTACCAATTGATCTGGGGTTGCAAAAAGCTGCCTATGAGCTCTATTTGGTTGGATGTTTTTTAATTGCCAATGTGATCCATTTCCCAGCAATGAAGAACACATTGGCTAATTTGTGGCATCCTTTAAGGTGTGTTTAGATCTCAAAGTTGGAAGCGAGGAGATATCTTTTCAAATTCTTCCATGAGACGGATATTATGCGGGTGCTTGATGGTGTCCCTTGGACTTTTAATAGTCATTTATTGATTATTCATCGGATTGCAAATAATGAAGATCCTATGCATATTCCTTTAGTGTTTTCTCCTTTTTGGGTTCAAGTTTTTGACTCACCGCCTGAGTTTTTTTTCGGAAATGGTTGCAAAACAATTAGGGAATTTTATTGGAAGTTTTTTGGAGTACGATATGAAATCTCAAAACCGTGGGACTAAAAGCTACTTGAGGATTAAGGTGAATCTGGATGTTAGAAGTGTAACACCCCTAACCTGTCTCCGTCGCCAGATTAGGGTTATGGAGCATTATCGTACAATCAAAAACATTTAAACATCATATCATTCAACAATTTAAAATTTTCATAAATTGCTCATTCTCATGTATATTGTCCCTAAATTAAGCCCTCGAGACCCTAAAAATAGCTTTGGAACAATTCGAGACTAATCTAAAACAAATTAGAAATTTTAGGAAAAAGTTACAAAATTTGGAAACAAGGGTCACATGGACGTCTGGAATCACCCCAGGCCGTGTAACTTTTGAACAGGGGACACACAGCCATGTCCCAGCCTATTTCCTCACCCGTGTAACTCACTGAATAGGGTCACACGGTCGTGTGCTAGGCTATGTAACTCTTTAAGTTGCCCCACATGCGCCGTGTGCCAGGCCGTATATTAAGCCGTGTAACTCACTGACTTGAACCTTAAGAAAATCATCAGGTGACACACGACTGTGTTGCTAGGCCGTGTGCCTCACACTGCTGAGTTACACGGCTGAGTCACATGCCCGTATCTCAAGCCATGTGAACCCAAAATTTACCTAAAATCAAACCAATTCAAAACCATTTTATACATAAATATTCAATCCAATTGTGCACACTTCCAAAGGACCAAAACATCATTCAAGCACACATATATTTGCCAATTCAAACAACCTAATTCATCTAACCAATATGTCATTCAATGGCACCTCAAATGCATTCAAACCACACCCACCTAAACATGTCAATATTGCTACATTTCATGCATATAAATCTAACTCAAATGGGTACTAAAACATTCACAAATGACCATTCTCAAACCATTCAAACATACCATAAAGAACTTTACTTACAAGTATTATCAAGTGACCAAAATGACATAATTTGGCAAGGTACCAAAGTGCAACAAACTAACACAACTTCAATAGCTAAACATACCAAAACATACATCATAAAATCTTATACATGCCATCAAAACCTTGGCCAAAATACACAAAAACTACTAAAATGATCGCTGGATAGTGTGATAGGTCTCCGACGAGCTTCCAACCAAATTGAGCTTCCAACAATTTATAAAACAATAGAAGGAAATTACGTAAGCAACGAGTGCTTAGTAAGTTCATATAAACATAACTTATCATTTCCATAATACAATACATAGATTAAATACTATAACAACCCATTTTCAGTAAAATTAGAAGTTTCGGGACCATAAATTCGAGCCGAAAATAAATTTTATTTTAATATTATTGTATGGTCAGTATTATGATAAAAACGTTATATGAAAATTCTGATAAGAAAATTTTACCGATTATGTGCTTAATTACGGAAAGGACTAAATTGCATAAAATACAAAAGTTGAATTCTAGTAGCTAGAAGGATTAAATAGCTATGGAATTCAAAACTTAAGGTCCTTATATGGTAATTAAACCATTAAAGAAAAGTTAGTAGGTATTTTTGATGATTCATCCATGGAAATTTAAAAAAAAGGCAAGGACTAAATTAGAAATGAGAAAAATTAATGGATGATAAATAATTAATAAGAAATAAAAATCATTTTATATCTTCTTCCCCAAACATTCCATGGAAACCCTAGGAAAGAGAAAACAAGCTTTCTTGGCTTAATTGGGTAAGTATTCAAGCCCCATTTTTAGTAATTTTTATATTTTTTGAGATCGGGATAGTCTAATCTATCCATTTTAATGAATAATTTGAAAATTTAACAAAGTATATAATTTTTTTCATGGATGAATATGCTGGAAATTTGAAATTTATGGTAGAATATGAAAGGTTGTTGATAGATAAACAACTTTTACAATGTGATTTTTGATGAAAACATGATTTAGGGACTAAATTGAAAAGTTGTAAAAGTTGTAGAAAAATTCTGAATTTGTGAAATACATAAGCTGTAAAATTTATACTAAAGTTTTGGTTAGGCTTGGAATAAGGATTAAATTGCAGGAATTTCATTTTCCGAGCCGAGGGACGAAATTGAAATTTATGAAAAGTTTAGGGGCAAAATGGTAATTTTGCCTAGAGTGTAAATTGAATATAATTTAATATGATTTTTATTAAATTGATGATTAAATTCATTTATATAGATCTGGATAACTCAAATTCGAAACTAGATCGAGGAAAAGAGAAAGTTTCAGATTAGTAGATTTTCTTATACGAACTATTATCAAGGTAAGTTCGTGTAGCTTAATTATGCATATTAATATGTTTTAGTTGAATGTTGAATAGGAATTGAATATGATATATGTTTATATTATTTATATGAATGTTATAAATACATGAAATGATTACATGATTGGAAATGTATTTAAAATGTTAAGTTCCGTTGGAATAATGAAAATCGATGGATACGTATGATTTCCCGTATGTGAATGTGATTCTATGTACGTTGCAGACAGGATTTAGCCCGGACGAGTAATCCTGATATAGCCCTCTCGAGCATCTTGATGTATAGCTCCTATGTCCATCTTGATCGATAGTGATTTAGCATGTGTTGCGCACTATCGCAGCTCTTTGTGAGCGTCCTGATATAGGCTCTTATGAGCTTCCTGACATGGCTCGCTTGAACTTCCTGTTATCTTATCTGGTGCTCCCTGATATTATCTCTTTGGAGATATCTGATAAGCTTTATGAGCACCCTGAATAAAACTCTTATGAGTTTACTGATTAGCCCGGATAAGTGTCATGTTACATGATTACATGGCTCATTGAGCATCCTGATATGTAACTCGATAGTGTGCTTCCTGAATAAGTACCCTATTGGGTACCCCTGATTATGAATTGACGAATTACAAATTTGTACACCTTAAGTGTACTATTTAAGTATCCATCAATATTTCAATAATTCAATGGATAAAACTCTCGACATGAGAAAAATGATTATATAAATAGAAATATGCCTTGAATGCTTTTGAATTATTTGATGAAGGGTTATATGATGAGCTCATCTATGCTTATTTGATGTACAAATGTATTATATGACTAATTTGCTTGATTGAGTATATGTGTTTTGGTAAACTTGTCAAATTGATGAAAAGCATGTTAATTGTTTACTTAACATTAATAAATGTAATTGGTAAGTTTTAACTCCTGTTATACGAACTTACTAAGCATTAAATACTTACTAGGTTTTATTTTCTTTGTTTTATAGTGCTCGGAAGCTCACGAAGGTTAGAGATCGGTTGAAGCATCATCACACTATCCACTAGCTTATTTTGGTATAAATAGTAAACTTATTTTGGTATAATGACATGGATAGGTAACTTGGCCATTGTTGACAAATAAATGTGGTTTGTAAACTAGCCATTAGAATGGCTAGTAATGATTTGTTTTGGTATATTTATAAGGTTATATTATGACAAATACCTATGTGTTAAGTATATTAAATATGGTTGATCAAGTTATGCTTAACATATAAGTTAAACAAGGGTAAGAATATAAACATAAATGCATATGATAAAATATCATATTAGATGTTAGAATTGGCTTGGATTTAATGCTTGAATTGACTGGTATATACTTGTAAGTTTTGGTGTAGGTTATTGGCAAATTTGGGTGAGAAATAAAGCTAGGAAATGGTTTTATTTTCTCCACGCAGGTAGATACACAGTCGTGTGTCTTGACCGTGTGTGACACATAACTTGACACATGGGCATGTGATTTGGCCGTGTGTCCCCTGCAACTTAAATTTGAGAAACAGAATGCTTAGAATTGAGCACACGGGCAGAGACACGGGTGTGTGTCTCAACCGTGTGTGCTACACGTCCTAGAACACAGGTGTGTGTCTTGGCCGTGTGAAACCTGCACTTAATTTTGGAAAAATTAAATTAACCACATGGCCTAGAACACGAGCATGTGGCTGGCCGTGTGGCACAAGTCAAAGAGTTACACAGGGTCGAACACGGACTAAAGCATGGGCATGTCCTATGGTCACACGAGCGTGTCCCTTGACCACACGGGTGTGTGTGCCCTACATCTAGGAAAAGTTTTGGAAATTTCGTGAAAAATTCTTTGAGTTCCCGATTTAGTCCTGACTCATTTCTAATACTTGTATTGGGCCTCGAGGGTCCATTTAAGGGACGTTATGAATAATTTTGAAAAATGTATAGTAATTGACATGAATTATTTGTAAATATTCTAAAAACTCCAATAATGCTTTGTAACCCTGTTCTGACAACGGACATGGGTTAAGGGTGTTACAAATACAATTCAACACCAATTTCATAAGCTTAGCAAAGCCTAATCAACATCACCAACTCACAAGTTAGTATGTTTATCCATAACATAAATGAAATCAATCATAATACATGTAAATTTCCATATGTACAACATCATTAGTTCATCAATCCTTTCATTTAATCATGATTCAGTCCATTTACATACTTACCATTTCATTCCCTTTTCTTTCCCGTTGAACCATTTATAATTACATTGGATACTCGGGAAAGCTCACAGAAAGTGTACCTTTACATATAACCGTAACATTTCCTTTACATCATTGCTCACACGAACTGTGAAATGGGCCTGCTCACACAAGCTGTGGGTTGAAATGTAAACTACACGATGCTACTCACACAAGCTGTGGAGAATCCATAGCAAATGCAGGACTTCAGCCATCGGTAGGACATTCAAGACCAACACCCAAAACATGAAATCCCTAATGACATGTCATTTGTATAATAAGAATTCCTAAGGTTCAACCGGGACTCAATTTTCGCCAATTCGTCATAGCATTGGTACATTTATATCCATTTACATTAAAAATAACATATTAAACATTCAATTTAAATAACATTAATACGATAACCGTTCATACGAACTTACCTCGATGACTAAGGGCATAAAAGTTAGATCGAACTAATCCGAAGCATTAGGTTTTCCTGAATCTAAGTCCGAACGTGGTTTATCTTGATCTAAATAGAAAATTTCAATTAATTAAATACTCCTAGTATTCAATTTAATCCATATTTCATATTTATGCAAAATTACCAATTTACCCTGATATTTTTACTTTTTATGATTTAGTCATTAAGCTCATAAATTGAAATCTAACCATTTTAACCCTCCATTCATGCTAGCTAAAATTCTTAGGGACTTATACTAACCCAATTAAACCATCATTTCATAAATTTAACATGAAATTTTACTATTTTCACAAATAGATCCCTAAATGCAATTTCATCAAAAATCACTTAACAAAACTTATTTATTTCTTAACAAAGATTCATAATCTATCAATTAATATCAAAAACCATTCAAGAACATTCATGGCATAACCCTCAACCTCTAATAGTTTTACAAATTAACCCTCGGGCTAGCTAGATTAAGCTAAAACGATCTTAAAAGCATAGAAATTATTAAAAACGGGGTTGAAATCACATACCATGCAAACATTGAACTAGCCGAACCTTCAAAGTAAAAAAATAGAGGTTTCTTTCCATAATTTCAGTGGAGAAAAACATTAAAGAATATGATACTAAATTTTACCTTATTTTAATTTAACTTAATATATTAAATTACCTTTTTAACCTTACTTATTAACTTCAAAATCAACCAAATCATGTCCATATCTGTCCATTAACCTTATGAATGGTATAATTATCTACTTTCATTTCCACAGTCCCTTTTTAACTAATAAAACTCCACTTTTGCACTTTTTATGATTTAGTCCTTTTTACTTAATGAATTACTTAAACATTAAAATTTCTTAAGGAAATTTTAATACAACCTTAATATATCGTAAACATTAAATAAATAATAAAATAATAATTTAGTTGTCAAAGTTGTGGTCCCGGAACCACTATTTTTGATATCACGAAAAATAGGCTGTTACAAGAAGGCCCTTGAGAAGAAAAAAGAAAATTATGATATCCTCTACAAAATCCCTTTATGTTAATTTTTGGTATGAAAAATTAACTCTATACTGCTTTTTTATGGCTGCTTGGGACATAATGATAAATTATGTCCAGTCCGTTTAAACAATGGTGGAGATATGGTAGAGCTTGGTTGGAATCTGGATCTGAAGGCTCAATCAAGACAAGCAATGGTAGCAAACAGTGTTTGGCATCGTGAGGAAGGGGATGAATAATTTTTGGAAACTAATCTGTCGAAGCATAATGAGGGGAGTAATTTACGGAATGCTAAAATGAGAAATTCTTGGAGGAATTTAAATCCAATTTTGGGATTTAATTTGGTAGGGTTTCCTATTCGGGGAAAGACAAATTTGTTTAAATCATCAAGTGGGCTAGGTCCTACTACGATAGAGCATGATTTTGAGGAATTCCTAATTGAATGTGTAGATGGAAAGAAAAGGCCCAGAGTTGTACTATCAGATTCTAATGTTTCTGGATTTGTCGATTCGTTAGGGGCTACAGACAGGCAGGTTAGTGCTTATCAAAACCAGATATCGACAACTGCCAGGAAGCAAGCTGACCAAAAACAATGAAGATCTTGTGCTGGAATGTTCGTGGATTAGGGAATAAGCGGGCTATTTGAAGACTTCGGCATACGTTGAAGTTCTATAATCCCCAATTCATCTTCTTAATAGAAACCAAATTAAATAGGAGTCGTATGGAAAGAGTAAGGAAAAGATGTAGTTTTAATAATGGATTAGATTTTCACGCTTATGGAACGAGAGGAGGATTGAGTTTAGCTTGGAATGGGAATGATTTAGTTCAGCTTCACAGCTATTCAAAAATCATATTAATATGGATGTTGGGATGAATAGAGGAGATATTAAATGGAGATTTACTAGTTTTTATGGTACCCCAGATTCGCGATATAATGAGGAATGTTGGGATTTACTTAGAAGTCTTGGAAGTGATCAAAGTCTCCCTTGGTTAGTTTGTGGGGATTTCAATTAAGTATTGTACTCTTTTCAGAAAGTTGGTGGTTTGCCACGTGATGAACATAAGATGGAGTACTTTCGGAAGACTTTCGAAGACTGTCGTTTAGCTGATTTGGGTTATTTTGGATCTCCTTACACTTATGAGAGAGGGAATCTTCCGGAAACAAATATCCATATTCCATTTCTGACCACTATCCTGTTCTAATCAAAACTGACCAGGATGTTTTTAGGAGAGCTTGAAGATTTTTAGGTTTGAATTGTGGTGGCTAATGGAAGAGTGATGTGAAAGGGAGGTAAATGTATTTGGGAATCAAATCCAAGTACAGTTTTGGAGAAATTGGAAGTTGTAAAATCCAAATTGAGAATGTGGGAAAGGGGGATTAAAAAAAAAAAGGGGCAAAATCTTCTAAGCATTGTAACACCCTAAACCCGAACCTATTGTAGGAATGGGTTAGAAGGTATTACCTAACATAACACAACATCTAGACATTCATGGATATACATATGAAATAATTATTAGAAATTTAATAAATCAAAAGACAAATTATATTTTATGGAATTCACATATAACAATTATGATTCCTTATAACTTGAATCACTATTCAAGTAGTCAATTCCAATTTTATCGGATGCCAAATTTTAAACATACTAATTATATTTATATACGTCTTAACAAATACCTACTTTCATTTTTATTCTTCTTATTATACATCAAACACATTAAGCATAATTCATTTCTATTTATAATTCATAGCCTAACCATCAAACCACATACAAATACATCATACAACATCACTTAATCAAGACATAAAATCTAACACAACTGAATAGTAAGCCATTATCGCATGGCCCAATTATACAAACCGAATTACCACAATTCATTACACACTCTAGCCTATACATGCCATAGGTTCAAAACGTAACTTTTATAAATACCAAAGGTGGTCGATAGTGTGTTAAGCTCCTCTGACGACTTTCAAACTCGCAAGTTGGGTTCAATATCTACAAAGAAAAAGACAATTATACACACAGTAAGCTAACTTAGCTTAGTAAGCCTTAAGCAAAACAACACTCTATATATTAACATAACTTTGAATAACTATCAACTCAAATATCCAACTTAATTCCATGCATTCGTAATATTATACAAATACAATTTAATAACTTCCATTAATGTATATATATATAAATACATATCATGCCTTTATATTAAACACTTTCATTTCGGCCGAATATATTCATGTACATTATCAATAAACTTTCAATTTCAAAGTTATAAACTCTTGCATCACAAGTTATTTAATTATATTCCTACTATCGCCGAATTTACTTGTATAAAATATAACCATAATTCAATTAATCACATGCTCATAAACATTTAAGACTTAATACTTAATTCCGCAAATGTTAAAAAAATACATATCATGCCTTTTAGCTATATACATCCTAACTATATTACTTTCAATTTATACTTACCATTAGGCCATACAAACATATCTCTATCTTACTTTCATTTCATAGTAGACGAATTAAACATTAATGACGTACTTTAATCCAATTGAGTTAACTTGACCGAGTACTCAAAGTCAATTATACCATCACATAATTACTTACATATGTGGCCAAGTATATACAATTGACCATAGATATATACATATATTTATACGATATATCCTTACATGAAATTCAATTCTTTAATTAAATGAAACACTTCATATGACCGAATATACAATTTCTATTCAATTCCCCACATAAACAAATATATCAACTCAATATAGGCTTATATGTTTCACCAATTCAATATAACTTACCTTCAATTGGATATACCAAATCAATATCATTTAAATCATAGCCATCATTCAATCATAAATTACATACAAAAATTCTCATAACTATTCACATGCGTACCTTATTACGAATTAATAACAATTTAACTCATACTTGGCTTTACACTCATTTTTAACTTGTTCAATAACATATCAATTCCATCAATCCTTTCATTTAAAAAAATACCTTCGGCACCTTGTCTCAATGTATATTTCAATTCAAAAAGTATAGCCACATTCGGCTCAATTTATTTATTCAAACACACATGCAGCACATTATATTTCTATGTCTATTTCGGATTAATAATTTAGCCACATTCGGCTCTAATCATTTCTCCAAACATATATCCATCACATTATATTTATACATCTATATAATCAAGCATTTTACCTTACTATGTTTATGTAAATTCTAAGCATACCGAATTGAATTTAAATTAATTAAGAACTTACCTCGACAACTTCGTACAATAGTGTCGACTACTCGGCTAACTTCGCCTTTCCCGATCCAAATCTCGGTTCTTTGGGTCTTGAGCTTGAATTAAAGTAAAGAAACTATTTAATCGATCAATTGATCCACTTAACATTACCCCATAGATTATATGTTATATATATATATATAAAATAACACAACTTAAAATTAATTCGCATAACAGCCCCCTTTATAGAATTCAGACATTAACAATTAAGCCTTAACATCCTTAACATGTAATTACTCAACATTCTATCTATTTCACTTTATCCGAATATTCCTTAGTATTTTCAAGTCCTTACAAATTAATCTAAGTTCATGCAAAATAACAAGAACCAAATTTGTCAAAGATACTCTTAACCGAATGCCATCTCTTCACATACAAGTCCCTCCAACTCATTATTTTACCATTTAGTCACTTATAATTATAGATTCATAAATTTATCTTCTTAATTAAGACAAACAACCAAATTTGATTCAATTTCCTTGAATGCACATACCTCAACCGAAATCAAAATTTCAACATGGGCTTTAACACTAATTAAACAAAGATCACACATCTATTTAAAATTAACAAAAACTAATTGAAATTTAACTTAAATTTTTAGCTTGCTACATTGCCGAAATCCTCAAAGCATATTTCTTCTTTCTTTCTCAAACATTTGGCAAGAACAAGGCAAGGATGTATGGCTTTCTTTTCTTTTATTAATTTCTTATGTTTATTATATTATAAACTAGCTTTTAACATGTTTTACATCTTTAACCTTGAAATAAAAATAATATAACCCTATACAATAAGGGTACATTCAGCCATCCCTCAATAGTGGACTAATTCCAACAAAACTACTCCATAAAAAAAAAAAACCACAATTCAGCCATTACACATTTAACCATCACATTTCCATCTTATGCAATTAAGCCCTTTTTATTAAATCAGGCACTCAGACAAAAAAAAATTTATACGAAATTTTCACACATGCAAATTCACATATGATAAACACGAAATAAATAAAAAATATATTTTTATTTTTATTTTTTTATTGACTGGGATTCTAGGTCCCGAAACCACCGTTCCGATTAAGGTCGAATCTGGGCTGTTACAAGCATTTACATAAAGAGTTGGAAAGATTAGTGGATCTTGATAGGGATAATGAGAATTTGGCTGAGTTAATCAATGTTAAGCTTCACCTATATTTGGAAATTGACAAAAAAGAAGCTTATTGGGAACAATGAGCTCGAACAATTTGGTTGAGGCTGGGAGATAGAAACACCAAATATTTTCATAGTTTTACTTCCCAAAGAAAGCAAAAAAACAATATTCAAAAGTTGATGACTGAAGATGGTCGTTGGGCTACAAATGAGAGCGAGATGGAGGAAACGGTACGTAAATATTTTGCTAACATTTTTGCTTCAAAAGGTGTTGGATGTATGGAGCATGTCTTGTTAGGAGTGGAAAAATGTATCACTGATGATATGAATCAGATGCTTCTGTCCAAGTATACACATGAAGAGGTATTTGTTGTGATGTTGGGATGAATAGTTGTGATGGCTTTCCAGTGACATTTTTTTAGAAATTCCGGAGCATCATAGGGGATGAAATACGTGTTTTTTGCCTTAAAATTTTGAATGGGGGTTTGTTTGTGGAACCTCTAAATGTCACCAATTTAGTGCTTATTCTAAAAATTTCTCAAGCCTTGAAAGTGGAAAATTTGAAACCTATTAGTCTATGCACGGTCTTATATAAAATGATTTCTAAATCTGTTGTTACCCGTTTTCAACAAGTTTTAGATTATTGCATCGATGAAGCCTAGAATGCATTTATTCCGAGGCATATGATTATAGATAATGTTCTTTTAGCTTTTGAAGTTCTCTACACTTTCAAGCAAAAGAGAACAGAGGAAAAAGGTTCATTGGCACTAAAATTGGACATGAGCAAAGCCTACGATTGAGTTGAATATGTGTTTTTACAAAAAAGATGATGCTGAAGATGGGTTTGGGCTCAACTAGGGTTGCAGTGTATTAGCATTGTCTCGTACTCTATTGTGATAAATGGAATAGAGGGTCAAAGATTTAAACCTACTAGAGGTTTAAGACGAAGGGACCCTTTAAGCCCTTATTTATTTCTTATCTACAATGAAGGTATCTCTTCTTTGGTAAGATTGGCTACCTGTGAAAGTGTTTTGGGAGGAGCCAAATTTAGTCAGCAGGGACCAAATATTTCTCATTTATTGTTTGCAGATGATTGTACCATATTTGGGGAAGCTTTTGAAACGGATGTGAATGTTCTGAAAGGTATCCTAAAGGAATACAAAAAAGTTTCAAGCCAATACATGAATTATGAAAAATCAATGGCTTTTTATAGCTCTAATACTTCTGATCAGTCTAGGGAGATTATTTCATAGATTCTATGTAACACCCTTTATCCATGTCCAACACCGGAACAGGGTACGAGGCATTACCGAACTTAAACATACACATTCATGCAAAAACTAGGCCATAAAATCTCTTTTAATACAAAACCTTTCAAACACATGCATGTTGTCCCTTATTTGGTCTACGAAGCCCAAAACATTCATCGGGAACGATTCAGGACTAAGCCGATGACTTTAAGAAGTTTCAGGAAAACTTAGAAAATTTTCCCATGAAATAGGGTCACACGCCCGTGTGGACATAGGGACACGCCCGTATCCTCAGGCCGTGTAACTCTCTGTTTATGACGTCAGTATGCACATTGAATCACATAGCCGGGCCACACGCCTGTGTCTCCAGGCCGTGTCTCAGCCTGTGTAGCCAACACTTAGGCTGTTTTCTAGGCCTTCATGTTACCAATAATCTCTTACAACCTTATGCACATCAAAATCGCAAATCATGACATCATTTTAGTGATTAAACACTCTTTATTAAGACATATCCTTAACATTAACATGTCCTCTTACAAGTAATGTATCTACTCATGCAATACCAAGCCTAGATTCCTTATTTCACATTCATAAAACTAGTCATTTTGATAACCACTCTTACCATTATACTATGGTTACCAACTTATCCATCAAGCACTCATGTTCAATCACTATCATGCTGTTTTTATATCTTGCAATTACTACATGGCTATGACCACCTCAATTGGTCATAGAGTATACATCCAACACACTTGTCATATTACTAACCATGCATGGCAAACAAACATTGTTACATTATAAACATTAGACATGACATGAATAGCTAGGCTTGCAAGCCATAATCAATATGAGCCACATCTCATGGCCATATGCATATAACTCAATATAAGCCAACACATTTGGCCAAAGCAAAATAATGCATGTCAATAAACTAAATCCCTATACATGCCACTCACTTGAAAATTTCTAATATATGCTTCATTTTTTCCAAAGGTAGCGACTTGATAGTGTGATGCTGCCTCCGACGATCTCCAACCCCGAGCTAACCTGAAAACACTAAAGGAAAAGAAAGGAAGAGAGTAAGCTTTATAGCTTAGTAAAACCGTATGAAAATAATATGCAACTTATCAACTTGCTTCTCATGGTAATACAACCTTATTTGCATTTTTACTCATGTTCCAGTCAAGCTGTTTTCTCTAGTCACAGTCACTAAATTATTTATATCTGGAGCTAAAGAACTCCAAATTAAGTTATGCTAATTTTTTCTAAAACTAGACTCATATATCTTCTTACCATAAAATTTTCAGAATTTTTGGTTTAGCAAATTAATACAGCTTATTCCTTAAAGTTACCCTTTTTCGCTGTTTGACAGTTTTGACCCCTCTTCACTAAAAATTAATTATCTCATAATACGGGACCCGGATGATGTTTATGTCTATTTATATTGAAAATATACTCATTAATAATTATAAGAATATAAATTAAAACTCATAACTATTTTTTTTACAATTTTCAATGACTTTCTCAAATCAGAACAGGGGATTAAAAATCATTCTAACTTTGTCTCACAAAAACTAAAATATTTCATAGTATGAAACTCTTTTTCTTACACCATTTCTTCTATTTGAAACTAGACTCATTATTATTTAATTTCATATTTTATTCAGCCTCTAACTCAATTTCCACAATTTTTGGTGGATTTTTAAAGTTGGACTATGGCTGCTGTCCAAAACTATTTTGGTGTAAATTAACGATACTACGTTCATCACACCATATTAATTCATTTTCACCACATTGGTAAGGTTACATATTCATACATCATAAGTATAGACCTATAATCACAAGGTCATCACAAAATCATTCTCATAAGCATGAGTTACCTATTTACATTTTCACTAAATGTGCATCATAAACTGAAATCATTTCTCATGAGCTTGGCATACATACCTGTGTTACTCAACATGCCCATATTCATTCCTTACTAATCATATAACATGAATTTAATTCACATCTCATCAATTTCATGTAAGTACCTGTACCACTCACAATATGGTCATAACCTTTCTCATTTAGCTTAAACCGTAACTCTCACCGTTGAACCATTCGGAAAGCTATCGGATATTCACTAAGCCTCAAACATAGTGTATAATGCCGATGCCATGTCCCAGACATGGTCTTGCACTGGCTATCGAAATCGAGACTGATGCTATGTCCCAGACATGGTCTTACACTAGCTCTCACATATCCATGCCGATGCCATGTCCCAGACATGGTCTTACATTAACACATATCGTAGCTGATGCATGTCCCAAAAATGTCCTACACTGGCTTACATCTCGAGGCCGATGCATGCCCCAGACATGTCTTACACTAGCTCTTGTCTCTATGCTGATGCCATGTCCCAGACATGGCCTTACACTGGCTCTCATAATGTGACCGATGCATGTCCTAGACATGTCTTACACTGGCACACAAATAACCCGAATGTCATGGCATGAATATCCGAATTGTTTCTTAAGGTTCAAACGGGAATTCCACTATCTCAATATTCATCATAGATAATTATTTCCACAACCAAGCCATTCATGCTATATTAATTTAAACACATATAATAACAAAGTAGTTGTATTATTTACATACAGCTTACTCGTTTCAATGGAATATCATATTCCATCAAATCTCCAAGCATTCAATCACCACATAAATGTTATTTACATTTGACAACACTTTCTCATATACATTATCATCAACATAAACTTTAATACAATCATGGAAAGATAGATTTTCAAGTATAATAACAATGACATAAATATCATGCTCATTTAATCACATGGACTTACCTCAAATGAAATTTTGGCTAATTATTCTCTTTTTGTCTTTAACCACGCACTTTCTCGATTGAAGCCCAAATCTCAATTTTCTTGATCCAACATGATGAAATTCACTCATTTAATTAATGTACTAATCATTTTAGACCTAAAATTCACATTTTTGCTCCTAAACTTTTGCATAATTATGAATTTATCCCAAGGCTCAGAAATTGAAATTTATTAGATTTCTATAAGATTTAAGACATGCTGAACATTTTTCTCTTCTATGGAAACCTCAAATTCTCACTATTTCATGCTTTTATAAACATTAACAACTTTTACTAATTAACCCGTTTTAACCATTTTCAACGAAAATCACTTAACAAAAATCGTTCTTCTAACCTCAAGCATCCTTATTCTACCATTAAACATCAAAATGCATAACTATCTAGCATGGGTCAATTTTTTTAAACTTCATTTTTCATGCAAATAAATGGTAGAAATAGAAGGGTTAAGCTTTTAGGATCTCAAAATTACGAAGAACATTAAAAACGAGGCTCAAATGCATTTACAGTTGAGCTTTGAAAAGCTTGAAACCCTAGCCATAGAGTCATGTAAATTTCGGCAGCCATATGAAGAAGATGAGCAGATTTTTGGGGCTTTTATTTTGTCTTTTATGCCTTAAAACACCCAAATGACCAAAATGCCCTTTTTACTAACCGTTCAATTTTTACCCTTCCATGTCTAGTTTTGTCCATACCAAAATATGATGGTCTATTTTCCATTTAAAGACCTCTAGTTTAAACCCCCATTTCAAACAAGTACTTATATTCTAGAACTCATATTTTGCAATTAATGTTATTTAATTCCAATAATAAAATTGGGCACTTTATCAATAAAATTTACTTAACAAAATTTGCACGCAATCACTCAAACATACCATGGACTCTAAAATAGTCATAAAATAAATATTTCTACTTCGGACTTATGGTCTCGTAACCACTGTTCTGAACTAGACCCTATTTCAGGCTGTTACATTCTAAGGGTTTGTAATTCAGCAAATCCTAAAAAATATTTAGGCCTTCCTAACATGGTGGGAAGGGGAAAAAATGAGGCCTTTCAATTACTTAAAGATTGACTGAAAAGTAAGATCGATTATTGGAAAACAAGACTTTTATCTTAAGGAGGTAAATAATTTTTTATAAAATCAATCTTACAAGCTATTCTGACCTATACTATGGCTTGTTTTTTACTTCCAAATTCTCTTTGCAAAGAAATAGAGAGTATTCTTACGAGGTATTGGTGGCAAAAGGACAAGACAAAAGAGGTATCCATTGGTGTGAATGGATGAAACTATGTGATTTAAAGGATAATGAGAGTATTGGCTTTCATTACTTAGCAAAATTCAATTTATCTTTATTAGCAAAACAAGGATGTCGATTAATTTGTTATTCGAATTCTTTGCTTGAGCATACATTGAAAGCTAAATAATATCCCACAGTAGATTTTTTAAATGCAAGGTTAATAAGTCTACTTTCTTATACTTGGAAGAGCATTTGAGCTACCAATAGGATTCTTCATGATAGGATGTGCTGAAAAGTCGAGAATAGGGAAAGAATTCCAATCAGAGATGTTGTTTGGGTGCCTAGTTTTGAGAATCACAAAATCCACAATGTTGGAAGCATTTCAGATTCAATGATGGTAGCTGATATTATTGAAAAGGAATCTAGACTATGGAATGAAGAACTCATCAGATGTACCTTTAGTATGACAGATGCAGAGTGAATCTTAAGTATTCTTTTAGCACGGATTCCTTATAATGATTGTTTGGTGTGGAAAAGGGAGGCTTCTGGTGAATACTCTATCCGCAATGCTTACAAAATGTTATTACATCTATTGGGTGATCCTAATCAGTTACAACAACAGACTGAATGCATGCATTTCTACAAGAAATTATGGGGGCTAAACCTACCCTCTAAATTGAATATTACAATTTGGAAATGCTATTGATGTGTGTTTTCACGTTTTTAACTAAAAATACGACAAAGGCAAGTGCACCTATCGATAAATAGTATAGCTATGGTGAGTAAAGATATCATATCCATGAAGACTAAAAGTACTAGTAATTACCATTTTCCTATTATTTAGCCGGCAAATTGGATTGATTGGTTTAAACTAAGATTTACTAAATTAATTTAACTAAAGAACTCAACAGAAAATAAATAAGGAAAATAACCAAATGATAACCAATGAGAGAGACAATACCCAGGAAAGAATCCACCTAGGCTTCATTTATTATTATGAATCAAATTTAAACGATTTATTTACTTGGTATCTTGGTCTGTAGAAATCCCTAAATTATGCTAATACCTCTTTCAAGAGTAAGAGCAACTGACTTTAGGTTGATTAATTGAAATCTCTTTCTAGTTAAAACCCCTATTGTCGCATTAACTCGATCTATGGATTACCTTATTAGATTTGACTCTAATCTAGTAGATTTATGTCGTCCTATTTCTAAAATTGCATGCAACTCCACTCAATTATGCTAGATCTACTCTTAAACAGAGATTTTTCCTTTGATTTAAGCACATTAAACATGAATTAATATCCCAAAAATATTAAAACAAGAGATAAGAACACATAACTGAGAACAAGAATCAAGTATTTATCACGTAAAACAGAAATCAAATAATAGAATTCATCATAAGGTTTATCTTCTCTAGGTATCTAGGGAATTAGTTCATAATTGTGAATAAAAACATCTCAAAGTAAGAATAATCACAAGAAATAAAGAAACTCATAAAAACTTCAAAAGAAATTAAAATGAGGTCTTCAATCTTAATGAAAATCTGTTTCAGAGTTGGCTTTATTGGTGTCATTCAAGTTGTTTTCTTCAATATTCTCTGATCGCCCTTTATTCTCTTCTTCTATTTGGTATTTATAGACTTTAGAATGCTCAAAAAGCCTAAAAATTGCGTTTTTCCGCGTGTTTAGGATGTGATTTGCGAAATCAACATGATCTGGCACATGATCGTACGTTCAGCCCATGTGACTCCTAAAATCTGCTCTATTTATCTAATTTTCACTCCTTTTGCTCCTAAATGCTCTCCTAAGTATAGAAACATGAATTCAAAGGATATGAGCATAAAATTCACCAATTTGCATAAATAATCATCCAAAACAACATTAAGAACGAGATTAAAATATGTTACTTTTATCACTTATCAGCTGTAAAAATTACATTATTTGTAACAACCTATTTTTGATAAAATCAGAACAGTGGTTTCGGGACCACAGATCTGAGTCCGAAAATAAAAACTATTTTAATACTATTTTATGGTTTACAATATGATAATAATATTGTGTGAAAATTTCGTAAAGAAATTTTATCGATTACATGTTTAATTTGATAAAGGACCAAATTGCACAAAGTACAAAAGTTGAGTTCTAATAGCTAAAGGGATTAAATAGCTATAGAACTTTAAATTGGAGGTCCTTATATGGTAATTAGACCATTAATGAAAAGTTAGTAGATATTTTTGGATGATTCATCCATGGAAAATTAAAAAAAGGCTAAGGACTAAATTGGAAATCAAAATAATTAAAGATAATAAATTAATTAAATAACAAAATATCATCATTTATCATCATCTTCCCCAAATATTTTGCATGGAAACCCTAGGAAAGAGAAAGCAAGCTTTCTTGGCCAAATTAGGTAAGTATTCAAGTCTCATTTTTAGTAATTTTTATATTTTCAAGATTAAGATAACTTGATCTATCTATTTTGGGGGTTAATTTGTAAAGTTATCAAAGAATTAAAATTTTTCCATGGATGAATATGCTGAAATTTTTAAATTTATGGTAGAATATGAAAGGTTGTTGATAGATAAACAACTTTTACAAAGTGAATTTTGATGAAAACATGATCTAGGGACTAAATTGAAAAGTTGTAAAATTCATGGAAAAATTCTAAATTTTATGAAATAAATGGGCTGTAAATGTTACGTGTAAAATTTGGGTAGGCTTGGAACAAGGATTAAATTACATGAATTTCACTTTCGGAGCCTAGGGACGAAATCATCATTAATTAAAAGTTTAGGGGCAAAATGGTAATTTTGTCTAAGATGTGAATTGGACTGAATTGAGTTTAAATTGTATTAAATTGATATTAAATTTACTCATATAGATCCAAATAGACCAAATTTGGAGTTAGAACGAGGAAAAGAGAAAAATGTCGGATTAGTAGATTTTACGTACACGAACATTTGTCGAGGTAAGTTCGTGTAACTAAATTGTGTATATTTATATGCTTGAATTAAATATGATGTATGCGAATTGTATAAATATATATATATATATATATATATATATATATATATATATATATATATATATATATATATAAATGACATTGAAAACATATCCGATAAAGCCTAGTAAGTGATATTGCCCGATAAATGATAAATGATAAAAAAATGTTACTTTTATGTTTGAAATGAATGTGGAATGTGTTTATTTAAATTATATGAATATTGCAAATGTATGAAATAATTACATGTTGATAATGCTTGAAAAATATTAAATCTCGTTTGAATAAATGAAAGTCGATGGATACGTGATTTCTCTATTGAATTAGGTCCTGCATTTGCTGCTGACGGGATTTAGCTCGGACGAGTAATCCTATTGACCTCATTACAGAAAGGATTTAGCCTAGACTGGTAATCCTGATATAAGCCCTCTTGAGCATATCTTATAGATAGGATTTAGCCCAGACGGGTAATCCTGATTAAACTCTTATGAGCATATGTTGGAAACAGGATTTAGCTTGGACAAGTAATCATGTTATATGATATGTGGCTCGAGAGTGTGCTCCCTGGTTATGTGCCCTATCGGTTACCCCTGAATACGAATTAACGGATCCTGATTTATACAACTTGAGTGTACTACCTGTGTACCCATCGATATTTCAGATAAATTCAATGGGTAAAAATCCTGACATGAGAATATATGAATAAGAAATGAGTTATTACACATATCTGCCTGAAATACATAAAAATGATGATACATGATAATTGATTTATGAAAATATGATATGATGATATTTGTACATGGAATTTATTTGATGAATATGTTCATCCCTGATTATAGATTTGTACACCTTGTGTACTATTTGTTTGACATTGATATTTCGAATGATTTAATGGGTAAAGTCCCAACATGAAATAATCTGAACTCGAGATAAATTATTATGAATATGTACTTGAACTACAAATTTATGATTTATACGTGATATGAAAAGTATATATATCTGGAAATCTGATTGTTGTTGAGTCCATATATGTTTCTTGATGATATTGTGGAATGTATGACTAACAAGGGCAATGAGGATATGTGTAGGGCTTGAGATCAAATTGGTTGAATGTGCCTTACATGTTTATCTTGAAATAGAATGTATGGTAAGTTAAATACCATGTTATACGAACTTACTAAGCATTATATGCTTACTTAGTTTTATTTCCCTATTTTATAGTAAATCAGAAGCTCGTTGGGTTGGAAACTTGGTGGAGATCACTCACACTATCCATTGGCCCAGGCCCATTTCGGTACATATGGTAAATCAATTATAGTTATATTGGCATGTATAAGTTAATTGGCCATATTGGCATGTAAATGTAAATGGTTGATTGTAATCTAGCCATTGGAATGGCTAGTAAAGATTTGTTTTGGTAAAATTACAAGGTTATACCATGATGAATATCCATGCGTTTAGTGTAGTTGATTAAATTATGTTAACATGTATGTTCACAAAAGGGTAAGATTATAAACATGAATGCATGTAATGATGTACTATGTTAGATGTTAGAATTAACTTAGTTATGATGCTTGAATTGGTTGGTATATGAATGAAAGTTTTGGTGTAGGTTATTGGAAAAGTTTGGGTGAGAAATAAAGCTAGAAAATGGCTTTATTTTGTCCACACGGGTAAACACACGGGCTTGTGTCTTGACCATATGTGACACACGGCCTGACACATGGGCATGTGGTTTGGCTGTGTGTCTCCTGCATCTTAAATTTGAGAAACAAAATACTCAGAATTTAGCACACGGGCAGAGACAAAGGCGTGTATCTCAGTTGTATGTGCTACACGGCCTAAAACATGGGCATGTGTTTTGGCCGTGTGAAACTTACACTTTAATGTTTGCAAGTCAGAGAGTTACACGGGCTGGGGACACGGTCATGTGACCTATTTCATACACCACACAACCTAGGACATGGGTGTGTCACTTAACCACGTGAGCCACACGACCTATCCATACGGGCGTGTGACCCCGGTATATGAAAAAAATTATGAAATTTTGCGAAAAATTTCCTGAGTTCCCGAATTAGTCCCAACTTGATTCCAACATTTATAATGGGCCTCGAAGGTCTATTCAAGGGACAATATGACTAGTTTTGAAAATAAACAGTATTTAACATGAATTATTTGTAATTATTCTGTAAACTTTGACAATACTCTATAACCTTGTTTCGACAACGGAGACGGGTTATGGGTGTTACATTATTACTTTATGTAATCTACACTACAAGAGGCTGACAAATGTGGTTGTGTGTCCACGGTGTATAGTTGCAGTGGAGACTTGAGAACATGTGTTTAAGGAGTGTCCTGTATTAAGGAATACATTGAGGCATTTAATGTATTTTGGTTTGAGTTAAGGGGAGAAATAAGCTTTATAGATTGGATTACCTATTTTTTTGCAAACAATACCATCCAACAGTGCAGAATCTTTGCATGTGCAATTTGGGTATTGTGGACGAAGATGAACAAATAGATTCATGAAAGGAAAAAAAGATTTGGTTCAAAAATTGCTACTTTTGTAAAAAAATTACATCAGAATTAGATAGGCTGGAAAAAGCTTTACTTACAAATACTATGGGGAGTAAGACCTGCAAGCCATCGAGTAGTCCATTTGTCAGAATCAACTTTGATGTGGCCTTCAACAAAAACGACATTATTCTTGTTTAGGACTTGTCGTAAAGGATTCTAATAGGAGGGTTTCAGGAGTAAGATTTGTTCTAAATGATAACATACCTTCTGCATTTGCAGTAGAGGCTCTTGCTTGTGTTTAAGGACTCTAACTGGGTGTGGAATTGGGATTTAAGGAAGTGGAAGTAGAAGGAGATACGAGATTTGTAATAAAAAAAATACAGAGCAAGTGTGAAGACAAGTCAAAATCCAAGCTTACATCAAAGATTGTAAAAATTTGAGTAAGAATTTTCAAACTTGTAATTTTTTGTTTGGGCACTGTTCGAAAAATGAGGTTGCTTATATGCTTGCAATAGAAGGTCTGAGTAGGGGGAACAATGGAATTTAAGCCATGGGGTACTTGATTTTACAAGAATGGCAGTAAAGAGAGATCATCAAAGGTGTTCATCTAAACAAGATAGGATGGGTACTCAAGAAAACCAAAGAAATCAGAGGATGTGAGAGGAGAGAGGGCAGTGTAGAAGTCGTCTGGTGCTTTGAAAAGGCAAGGAATTATGTTTTGCTATTTTCCAAGTGTATTAGGAGTTGTACTTAATTCATCATTTTGCTGATGTTGCAAAGATGCTTCTAGAGCAACTCTTGAATTCAGCTGGGTTGAGCCATGCTTTCTCAGTCCATCTTTTTATTTTCATTTTATTGTATTGGGCTTTACTTTTTTTTTTCCTTTAATAAAAACCCATCAATTTTACTCAAAAAAATTGATCAATGATGAAATATGTTAAATTATCAATTCTCAGTCAATAAATTTAATTGATTGGGTCTTCAATTCAATTGTTTGAAAATTAAAAAAACTATAAACACAAATAAATAATAATAATAATAAACATTAATTAAACACTATAAAGTCTATGAATCAAAATCCAAACTATTCGCATACTGGTTTCCATGTGCTTCACAATATTGTGTTGGAATCACTGAGGAGAGTCTCGAAATCCATATCAAACTAGAAAACAAACAATTGGTTATAAATCTTATCATCTTGAATAAATCTAGTAATAGGAGTGATGTTCAATTCAATTTCAAGACAATTAATATGAAAATAGCGGGAAAGGAGTAGACCATCCCTAAATGCCAAAAGCTCAACTTCAACGCTAGTAGCTCTTGAATGTGCCTTACCGAGCCTCTAACCTAAAGACCACCATGGTTATGAATAATGCTTCTTGCTCCTGCCTTACCCGGATTCCCTAATAAAGAGCCATCTCTATTAAGTTTAAACCATCCCCTCAAGGGTGGTTTCCAGGTGACCTATTGTAACACCCTATACCTAACTCAATTTATCAAATTCGAGTATAAAACGTCACAATACTTACTTACTTAGCTAAAATTTTCAATCTGCGAAGAACTATATTGAATATATCTCTTATTTATTTAAATTCCTTTCTAAGATAATAGGCTTGTATAATACATTTTTTGTTTGTCACAAACTTTCAAAGGTAAAATAAAACCTTACAAAAAATTGCTTCAATAGGCAGACATATTTGTAGTAGGTATTACTATTTACCATTTGAAAAACTTGTTTCCATAATATCCTTCTTTATGCATAATATTGCCCTCGGTCTACCACCATGGTGCATTTTTGGCTTGGTCCCTTCTAGGGTATAGGTTCAACTCACAAACTTGCAAACCAAAGTATGCCTATAAGTTTCCAAGGAACTTAGTCAGTCTCACTCATATTTACCATTTTACGGAGACTTAGATTCTTTCGACTCAAGGGTTTTAGTTCCCTCTCAGACATTGGTGAATACTTTTCTAATTCTTGGTTGGCAGATAACCATACGTCAATCTCTGCACTTAACTATCTTATACTCATCTCACCCGGCTGACAAATCTTAAACTTTACACCATACTTCAAAACTCATTACACAATATCTTTGCAGTTTGTAGTTAGATACTATTCTCAGAATGATACTCAACGGTTACTACTCTTGATGGATTCCTTTACAAAACCCAACGATTATCAGAACACTAGTTACATCGTATTTTCAAATCGATTTAGACAGACATACCTACTTAGAAGAATACCATGTTGTAATTCAAGTAATAAAATCTTAGATGGCTTCAATACAGAACCTAAGAAATTCCAAGTTTGGTGGACACTTGCACCACCAACATGTTGAATGTCCAAAGTTCCCTGTCATGGCAGATCACTAAGGCAAATTCATTAGTTGGTTACTCTATTGAGAATTCTATCGAAAAATGCCTCACAAGCATACCCAGATCTCACTCAAGACAGACTAGTGTCTCACCACTTGATCATTATAGAATTCACTCTACGGATTTCCCAGATAACATGCCACATAGGCTTTCCAGAGAATTCACTACAAAAGCTTTCCATGAAATTCATGTTTCATGTCCCGACGAACTATCTTTATGGATGCCATGGGGCTTCCCCCACATGGTCTTATACCTTCACACCCTCTGGGCGTATTATCATTCGATGCTATGACCATGGACTTTCCACAGATTTATTTTGTAATCTGCCAGTCCGATTAGCATTATAGTTGCCCCACCAAAGGCTATACAATAAATCTCTATTTTTACAGTGATTTGTCTGTCCAGTTAGTAATGTACCTACCTACCAAAGGCAACACAAACAGGTCTCTTTCTCACCTTTTTACATAACCCATAGTCATCAGTTATTGGAATCATATAACAGGAAAGTATTAGGCAATAATTATACACAACATCTTTTATCATATGACATCATATCATGTCGTACATTGTTCACCTCATTTAAATATTTGTAGATGCCTCTTAAACACACATATACACATAATTTCATGACATGTATGAGTTAGTTTTAGAGACTCACCATAGACTCAATTTCAAAGACTCACCATAAACTCACCTTTACCTCGGCCAAGAGCTTTTATTTCGACAGTCCTTCCTAATCCAGCAACAACAATTGCTTAAACGATCATAAAATTTTTATTAAAATTCTCATTATAGACATTTTACTAATATTTCAACTACATGCAACCCCCATACAGGGCCTTACTGTACATTCTTTCCTTCTATAATCGTAACATGAAAAGCTGTAATACTTACCATAATGCAGAATCATTCACTGATTAAACTAAATCTTTGTTCGATCATAACGAAGAAGAAGAAAATGTTGAGGTTAGGAAAAAGAACCTGAACATGAAGTGGAAAGAAAAACCAACTAAAATGATCCCCTCTTATAAATATACTCCCAGACTCCCTGATTTCCCTACCAAATCCAGGGTAGATAAAAGAAAATTGGGCGAAAATTAACCTCACTATTGACCAGTCATGGGGAGGGTTAAATCAATCCACTTGACTTCTGTTGAGAAGTGGTCAACCATACTGTTTGAAATGAATTGTTTAGTTGGCTTGGTTTAGTGTACAAGTAACCCTTCATATATCTAGCTACTCTGCTCTTTACTTTGATATTTATTTCTGTTGCTGTAGAATCCAAACAACTCCTAACCAAACCCGATACAAAATCCAATTGAATTATACTTATGCAAATTAGGTGTACTATATCTTGGCGGTAACTCACGTTCGACGAGGTCTTAAAGATAATTAAGTCTCCTACAATTAGTTCATATGCTTGACAGACTCTTAGTGTTCAAACAAAACTTTAGGGCGTAGCCTCCCTTCATAAGCACGCACTTCCTTGGGTGTAATCTTTCTTCTCCTAGAAACATCTTACGATCAATTTCTTAGATACTGCCAATGGGCAGATGCTTTAACACTAGTATACACCAATACTCTAACTTATTATCAAGCCAATAGGGTGGCAGATTATGTTACCATAGCAAGCCCAACAGCGTACATGCCTACTTTATTCACCTTTTTAGATCCGCAAATTTTCGAGGTGTGACACCTACATACTAGACAAACATGGTTTCCTCTTGATTGGATTTGTAAAGGAAAAATAAACTTACTAGATTTGTCAATATTAGTATCAATGATATTAGTGGCCTCATTATTCTAAAAAAAAAAGCAGTCTTATTTCTATTAATCCAAAAATGCCATAAAGCAAAGCAGAAGACAATATCCCAAAAGATTCTATGAGGAGAGAAAAGTTGTTTTGAACTGATGTTTAAGATCAACCAATCCTTCTAACAGCTGCCACCACTAGTAATAGATTTGGGGGGGTTAATTTCAACACACCAATTAAAAATGCATGGACAATAGCAGAGCATGTATTCGACATTCTTCCTATCGTTGTTTTCAAAGGGACAAATATCAACAACATCCAAACCTCTTTTTGTTAGGAATTCTTAGTTTGGATAGCTTTTTGAAAGCATTCCCAAATGAAAATTTTAATTTTGGGTGGGATTCTTAATTTTTATATGAGTTCCTAATAGGTATTACTAGCATTCCCGCTACAAGATCAAATGCACTAGACAAAGTGGATTGACCATTGCTAGAGTTACCTCAAACAAAGAGTCAATTCCCTCTCCAAATAAGGAAATAAGCATGCTAAAAAAAGTTTCCTTAATGTCACAAGGTATCCATATATTGAAAGGGTTCCCTTTAATAAACATCAATTTTTTCCTAAAAGGTGAGATCCTCCTTACCTAAGTTTAAAGGTCAATACATCTACTCCTAATAGTGCTCATACCCCTCAATTATCATCTCAAAAGTTAATCCTCTTCCAATTATGAATCATTTTTCGATAAGGGGACTAACTTCCTTAACGCTCTTGAAATAGTAGAAACGTTAGCTTCCTTTCTAATAGACCTTTGATTGTTAACATACTTGGCTAGGAGAACTTTAGTCTAGAGCTTATCACTCTCATTCATTAGTCTCTATCAAGTTTTATGATAAAAGCCTTGTTATGACCATTGGTCACTTTAATACCAACACCATCAAATTTCTTTTCCTTAGTCACAATGTCCCAATGAACTCGGTGCATTTTCTTTCTTACTACCATCATCCCCTAAATGAAATCCCTATTAATACAATCAAGTTACTTATTTATGTTGTTAGGGATGAGGTTACACTGTATAAAGCACTAAGAGGATTATGAAGGCCTCTTTGTCGAGCTTATTCATAGTGAACTCTAACCAATTAATAGCCTTGCAAAATGAGGCATTTAATAAGTTATCATCAATACCATGTAATTTTAGTACTTCATTAGAGAAAACGCAATCATGTATAGCATGTAAGATATCCTTTTTCGAGCTATCACATCTCTTACACCAAGGGTCTTTGTGCAAAGAAAAAGAATCATATTTAATAGTTGTAGGTAGAATTTCATTATTATATGGATGATTTGATTTGCAAGGACCAAGTCTCCACCCAAACATCTTGATCTTACGTAATGCTTTCAATTCCCATTTTCCTTCCAACATATATGATGGGGCCTATAGCCCAAAAAGTGGAGAAGTAGCCCATTGTATCTTGACCTAGTGGAATAAACCCAATTAGGAGCATGACCCGACACCAAAACATCATCCACCTCATTATCGCAAGTAGGTAGAGCCAAAATATTATTCGCATAGTCTTTAACAAAGGATGATTGAACCAAAATCTCATTCCACTTTTACTGTTCTCCAACAAAAGGCTAGAAATAGTAACATTGTTAGGGAGAGTTCCATTATACTCAAAATCCTTCCTATCGGACAAATCATACCCCATCTATTAGTTCCCACTTTTGCCTTGTGTCCATTACTAATGCGCTAGATGAAATTAAGACTCAAGTAGTCAGAAATGCGTTCCAAACATAAAAGGATTTATCAACATCTTTTATAAAAAAATATTTATCATTTGATCGAAAGTATTTAGCTAAGAAAATCTTAAAGAATAAAGTCTCATTATGGTGTATTCAGTGCCAAATTTGTTTGCTCAAAAGTGCAATGTTGAAGAGCTTAGTATCTTGAAAATTGAATCCACATCTCTTTAGGCTTCCACATAGTTTCTCATGCCAACATTGCCCACCTTTTGTTGTTCCACTTTAAGCCCACCAATATTTACGAATAACACGAGTAATATCATCAATAACACAATTAGGCAAAAGGCAGCTACTCATTAAAGAAATATTTAGAACTTATTAAATGATTTATATATATATTTTTTGAATAAATGCTGGATCTTTATTAACCTCAGACCTGAAACAAAACAAAACAAAACAAATAAAACCAAGCCCAAACAAGTCAAAAAAAAAACCAAAACCAACCTAAAAGTAGCAAAAAACAAAACAAAGACCAAAGAAATCAACCCACTCTAATAATGACCCAATAGAAAGTAGGCGGGGAGCTCAAAGGACATGCGTCCCAACTGTTATCCATAAAAAAAACCCCTCTAGAAATTAACACCCCCACTTAGGAAAGCAGCAAATCATAGATATCAAACGTCTTTTCCATCCATCAGCAAAATTCAGAGATCATTTACTCCCTAAAATTAACTTTCCCTCTTGAAATTCCAAACGTTACTCTTCATCAAAAACTCCTCTCATTTCTTCCCCAAAGCAAGCAGTAAAAATAATCTTCCTTTGCACAAGCAGGGATTCGAACCTCAGGCTCATTGCACATTCCACACGCCACTTACCACTAGGCTAGCATGCTCACTTTGTCATGTCCTACTCACATTAATTTAAAAGTCTTCTAGCTGCAAACAAGGGTTTATTCAAATAAAACCAAAATTTTGCTCAAGCCATGACTTGAACCATAACTTCTCAGACACTCCCAGAGCATTAAATCACTAAGTCAAACATACATCCATGCCACAAACACACAAAAATAATTTAAACAGGGTTTCTGGGATTTGGAGCATTACAATTCTGCCCTCCTTAAAGAAAATTTCAGCCTCGAAATTTATTTGATTAGAATAGATGAGGGTATTATTGTCGCATCGCCTCCTCGGGTTCCCACGTAGCCTCTTCAGAACTGTGATTCCGCCAAAAAACTTTTACTAATGGGATTAAATTCCTTCTCAAGACTTTCACCTCTCAATCCAACATTTGGACTGGTTCCTCCTCGAAAGTCAGGTTTGGTCTAACTTCAATCTCTTTAACCGGTACCACATGCGTAGGATCAGAGCGGTAGCATCTTAGCATCGAGACGTAAAACACATCGTGAATCCGCTCTAATTCCGGAGGTAGCTCTAACTGGTAGCCAACTGGTCCTACTCGTTTCAAAATACGGTAAGGCCCAATAAACCTTGTGCTCAACTTACCCTTACGCCCAAATCTAATTACCTTCTTCTATTGCGAGACCTTCAGAAAGACAAAATCTCCCATAGAATACTCAATTTCCTTACGCTTCAGATTCGCGTAAGACTTCTGTCTGTCTGACGTTGCCTTCAGTCGATCCCTAATTAATCTAACCTTATCTCCGGTATAAGATACTAGCTCAAGACCCAGAACACGCTGCTCACCCAACTCAGTCTAACATGACGGAGTGTGACACCTACGACTATATAGTGCTTCGTACGATGCCATCTATATGCTAGACTGATAGTTATTGTTGTAAACAAACTCTGCTAACGGTAAGAAATCCTACCAACTACCTCGAAAGTCAATTACACAAATCCTTAACATGTCTTTCAGTATCTAAATCACCCTTTCTGATTGACCATCTGTCTAAGGATGGAACGCAATACTGAAGTCCAACCGTGTACCCAGAGCTTCATGTAACTTCTTCCAAATTCGAGACGTGAAGCGAGGATCTCTGTCTGATATTATGGAAACTGGTACCCTATGCAGTCTCACTATTTTGGATACACATAGCTTAGCCAGTTTTTGCAATGAGTAATATGTGCGACCCGGTATGAAATGAGCAATTTTAGTCAACTGATCCACGATAACCCACACTAAATCTTTCTTAGAAGGCGTTAGAAGTAGCCCACTCATAAAGTCCATCGTTACTCTTTCCCATTTCTACAGTGGGATCTTAACTGGTTGAAACAACCCAGAAGGTAACTGATGTTCCACTTTAACTTGTTGGCAAGTCAGACATTTCCCCACAAAGTCGGTAATCTCTCGCTTAAGACCCGGCCACCAATAAATCTCATGGAGATCTCAGTACATCTTATTTCCACCTGGGTGCATAGCATAGGGGCTACTATTCGCCTTTGGCAGTGAAATCTGCCTCAAATCCGTATCCTTAAGTACACGAATTTTGCCTCGGAAACAAAGTACCCCTTCACTGTTCAGTCTAAAATCTACAGTATTACCATTCTCGATCTGACGGAACCGAAGACCCAATGACTCATCTTCCAACTATTTATTCTTAATCTGCTCGATCCACACTGGTTTAACTTGGAGCTTAGCCAACAAACTACCATCATCAAATAAGCTAAGATGAGCAAACATTGCTCTCAGATCAGTTATAGCCCTGCGACTCAGCGCGTTGGCCACCACATTAGTCTTACCAGGGTGGTATTCAATCGAGCAGTCATAGTCCTTAAGCAGCTCAATCCATCTACGCTGCCTAAAATTTAACTCCTTATGAGTGAGGAGATACTTGAGGCTCTTGTAATCTGTGTGGATAATACACTTCTCACCGTACAAGTAATGCCTCTAAATTTTCAGTGCAAATACCACCGCAGACAACTCCAAGTCATGTGTCGGATAATTCGCCTCATGTGTCTTAAGCTGACGAGACGCATAAAGCTACCACCTTACCCTCTTGCATCAACATACAACCTAAACCAACGTGTGATGCATCGCTGTAGACAGTAAATTCCTTTCTAGACTCCTGTTGGATCAAGACAAGGGCCTCAGCCAGAACTTTTTTGATCTTCTCGAAGCTCTCTTGTTGCTCATCAGCCTAGTTAAACGGCACGCCCTTACGTAGCAGCTTAGTTATGGGCGCGACAATCAGTGAAAACCCCTCTACAAATCTTCGATAATACCCCGCCAGACCCAGAAAACTGCGAATTTTTGACACAGTCTTAGGCTGCTTCCAATTTACAAGAGCCTCAATTTTTCAAGAATCAACCCTAATTCCCTCAGCAGATACCACATGACCAAGAAACGTTACCTCATGTAACTAAAATTCATACTTGCTAATCTTGGTGTACACTTGTTTCTCCCTCAAGATTTGCAGAACCACTTGTAGATGTTCATCATGTTCATCTTCAGTTCTCGAATACACCAGTATGTCATCGATAAATACTACAACAAACCGATCCAGATAGGGTTGGAACACTCTATTTATCAGATCCATAAATGCTGCCGGTGCATTTGTTAGTCCAAAAGGCATTACCAGGAACTTGTAATGTCTATAACGAGTCCTAAACGCCATCTTGTGAACATCGGCCTCTTTAACTCTCAATTGGTGATACCTCGACCGAAGATCTATTTTAGAGAAAATCGATGCTCCATGCAATTGGTCAAATAGATCATCAATCCTTGGCAGAGGGTATTTGTTCTTAATGGTCAGCTTATTCAATTGTCTGTAGTCGATGCAGATACGCATGGATCCGTCTTTCTTTTTTACAAATAAGACCGGAGCTCCCTACAGAGACACACTAGGTCAGATAAACCCATGGTCCAATAACTCTTGAATCTGGGCCTTAAGCTCTACTAGCTCATTCGGTGCCATTCTATAAGGGGCGATGGACACCGGAACTATACCTAGAAGGAGTTCAATCCCAAACTCCACTTCACGTTCTGGAGGTAACCCTAGTAACTCCTCAAGAAAAATGTCCAGAAAATTCTTAATAGTCCTGATATCCCTTACCGAAGAGTCCCTAACATCTAAAACACTGACATAGGCCAAGTACGCTTCACAACCCTTGCGAACCAATTTCTCGGCCCTTAGTACAGAAATTACATTACTCAAATAGTTTTTTCGTTCTCCAATTACCACTACCTCTTTATCTGCCTCAGTTCTCAGTACAACCCATTTAGTGGCACAATCCAAGCTTACCCGATGTTTAACTAACCAATCCATACCTAGTATTAGGCCAAATTCTCCGAAAGGCAGCTCCATAAGATCAACCAGAAAAACAACTCCTTGTATCTCCAAGGGAACATCTCTAAACATCTTATTTATCCTAACGGACTGCCCTAGCAGACTTAGAACAGTAACCTCACTCATAGTGTTTTCAGCCATAATACCCAATATCTTAGACACAGAGCATGCTACGTATGGATGTGTAGACCCAACATCAATCAGTGTAATATAAGGTACATTATAGATAAAGAACGTACCAATAATGACATCTGGAGCATCTCCGTCCTCTCGACGACGTGTAACATAAACTAGAGCTGGTTGCCTCACCTCAGTATGACCAGTACCTCTGCCCGGTGCTCCACGACCACGACCCAAACCATTTCCACCCCTGGCCTGACCCCGGCCTCTCGGTGGCTGCTGACCACCCCGCTGAACATTACCAAAACCAATAGCTTGCACCTGCTCAGGCCTCCGTGGACAATCTTTGACACGGTGCTCCAACGATCTGCATCTCAGACATGCACCCATCTTTTTCCAACATTCGCCCTGATGGCGCTTTCCATAATTAGCACAAAATTGCGGTCCAGAAGTAGCAGCAACAGGGGTCCTAACTTTGGTTAGCCCATCAAGTCTGGGCCTTTTCTTAAACCTCTGAAAAGAATTTGAAGGCACAATATCCCTCTTACCTCTGCCTTTCTCTCTGTTCTGGCGCTCAGCGCCGACGATTTTTACCTTGTCAACCAATGCTGAGAAATCCCGCTCCCTCTGAGGAGCTATTAGAACCCTTAGACCATCTCTGAGGCCATCCTCAAATCGAACACACCGCTCATATTCTGTTGCCACCATCCCACGTGCGTAGCTGCTCAGTCATAAAAATTTGGCCTCATATTCAGCCACTGTCCTATCACCCTGAGTTAAGTTTATAAATTCCCTCTTACAGGCATCTACATAGCTGGCACCCATATATTTAGCCTGGAAGATAGTCTTGAAAAACTCCCAGGTCAATCAATCAGCTTGAGTTCCCTCTTTGACGGTAAGCCACTGCTAATAGGCCTCGTCTCTTAGTAGAGATACTACACTTTTTAGCTTTTGATCAGGGGTGCAGTCAAGATCATCCATGATCCTTTCTGTGGCATCCATCCAATATTCAGCCACATTAGGGGCAACCCCAGCAATACCCCTAAATATCTCTGCCCTATTAGACTTGAGTCATTCCGTAACCGACCCTCGGCCCACATTACCAGTACCAGGCCCAACGACCCTTTCTAGAATCCTCAACATTACTTGGGACAGTGCGTCGTCCCCAGTTGCTCGGTTTTGAGACTCTGTCTCAGCCATAGGTGAAGCTGGTGCCTCTCTAACTTTCTCATTAGACTGGTGTCCAGAAGACGAAGACCCAGCCCGAGCATCTCCACGGCTCCTGCCGCGACCTCTACCACGAGTACCCCTAGTGCTCATTTATCCAATCACGCTTTTGTCTGTATATTAAAAGTTTTATGCCACTCAATTTATTATTCCAGTGTTTATTACAGATGTCTTATGAATAACATCATTTCAGAGTTTGTTTTTGCAGTTCACAATTTTACTACGGTTTGTAGTTTACTCTAACTAAAGAGTTTCAGCACAGTTTTACTACCTAATGTAGTTTCAGTAATAACATTTCAATATTATTCTTTCAAAAATAATAATCAGAAGACTTACAGAATCGGCGTGGAGACTCAGTGTATCACTTCTTCAGTAAAACATAAACCCAAATAATCTCTTTAAACCATTTTAAAACAACGTTGTTGAAATTTCTACATTTTTGAAAAACCCAAACCCATAGCTGAATCTGTGATGTCACATTGGAGTGTTTTTCTAAAACACGAATTCTGTGAAAATTCGTTCTACATAAAAATTTCATTAGGTTCTTAACAAAAGTTTAGAGTGTTTGGTTCATTGCAAAAATTCAAGTTAGTTTAGCAAAATAGTAATTATATTAGTTTGTTATTAAAATTTAAAATGGTGTTTCTTGCGGAAGCTTTCAAAATGTGTTGCGTAAGAGTGATGTGTTCAGAAAATCATTTGTTTATATTTACTTGAAAATCCAGTCTTATTACTAACAGGTAAAATAAAGTAAATAAAATCCCCAAATTAAAATAAGAATTAAAAAGGCCTTATTACATAATAAAAACCCAAAATAAAATCTTAAGTATAATATTAAAAGAAATTACGTCGAGTGGCCACCTCTGAGTCGTCCGTCGCCTCGATCCATTTAAGCCTGAGGATTTCCTACACAGTTAAAAAACGGGCGAGTTTACGAAAACTTAATGTGTGAAATCCCATAACAGCAAACAACCATTTTATATACAGTCTGGGCCTAAGCCCTTTAGTTCCAGTTAGGGGCCTTAGTCCCTTGTTTCAGTAACAGTAGCAGTCTGGGCCTTAGCTCGTTTCAGTACAGTATGCAAGCAAAGAATCCTACCCAATCCATCCGCTACACACCATCTCCGTACTAGCCCTACACACCATGTGAGGATTAAATCAACCCACCCAACCCTACACACCAAGTCATACTGATTTCGGTACTAAAACAGTATTTGTAGCAGAGCTGCCAGTAATAGGCTTATAACCTTTCAGTGCACTTTCTCCAAAATCATATATTCCACCCCTTGTAATGCAACATAATATCATACGTGTATGCAGAAATGTCATGCTCAAAAACAATCATACATAATATAGGGGTATTTCAGTCAATTTACCTCACAGGGGTATAATGGTCATATCATCAGTATGGGGTTTAAGTGTACTTACCGACCCAATAGTAGGTCTACAGTCATCTTGTACAACCCGTGCAACCTTATCAATCAATCAGTGCTAATGGGCCTATAGCCCATATTACGGGCCCATATGGGCCCACATTCTCGTATGGCCCACATAGCCTAAAAATGGCCTCAGCCATGTAGTCCATACAACCTGGCCCACAATTTACCACATTTTGAGCAATTTCTCGACGTGGGGCCTACGAGCCCATTGGGCCCACACGGTCCAGTTCGGCCCAGAATGACCCAATACTATTTCGGCCCATGAAATCGCTCATGGCCATTTCCTCGACATCACGGCCTTGTTTTGCTACTAGGCTTGCTACACAGGCGAAGAGGAAGTAGCCCCAAGAACCCTAGCAGAAATCAGCTATTCAGCAAAAGTGCATAAGGACTCCAAAATGCAAAAAGGGAAAACGAGAGTACCAAACTGACCAAAATGAGGAGTATGACCCCTAGGCCAAATTCTTGAGTGCCTAGAGTCCCTATTCGGCACCAACTCCCCACAACTTTAAAATCCTCTGATTCTCTCCTTAACTCCCTCCTACAATCTCTCCATGACCTATTCAAACTCCCCTCCCCTTATCAGTGTTTCGGTCAAACACTATTACCTCCTCAAAGTAAGCAGTAAAAATAATCTTCCTTTGCACAAGCAGGAATTCAAACCTCAGGCTCCTTGCACGCTCCACATGCCACTTACCACTAGGCTAGCATGCTCACTTTGTCATGTCCTACTCACATTAATTTAAAAGTCTTCTAGCTGCAAACAAAGGGTTTATTCAAATAAAACCAAAATTTTGCTCAAGCCAGGACTTGAACCTATAACTTCTCAGACACTCTCAGAGCATTAAATCACTAAGTCAGACATACATCCATGTCACAAACACACAAAAATAATTTAAACAGGGTTTCTGGGATTTGGGGCGTTACATAGGCAGATAGTTACGAGAGCATCGCCAAATTGTAATTTTAATTTTAGAAGGTAGCTCTAGATTCCATAGGTGCTTGTAAAATTGTTTGAAATTAATCTGTAATTGATTCTGGCCTTCATGTAAAAGATATTTGTACCCACTCCGAACCGAGTACTCACCAGTCGACTCTCCTCTCCAAATAGTTTGGTCTTCGTGCAAATTCAAGGACAAAGGAATACACAAAATACTCTCAGCCTCCTTCTCCGTAAAGTTACAATAGATCAACTCAGCATTCCATTTCCTTGTATTAGTATCAATCAGTTCTGCAACCTTTATCAACCTTGAGTTAGGATTTAAATTTTGAATTCTGACTTCCTCTAATCCAAGGACCCAAGCGTCTTCCCAAATAGAGACTTTCTGCCCATCACCAATCCGCCAACCCAATCCTTTCAAAAGGAGTCCCTTGGCACCCCATATACTTAGCCGGGTAAAAGAAGGTAAATTGCCCAACTTAGAGTTTAAAAAATCAGAATCTTTATAATATTTCACCTTCAAAGTACTCCCTAGTAACGAATTAGGATTACGTAATAAACGCCAATAACGCAATATTAAAAAGGCTCAAATTACGGAAACCCATACCCCAATCCTCCTTTATCTCACTTAAAGCCTTTCAATCACACCAATGCATACGTTTCTTTCCATGCCCTTTTTTCCACCAAAAGGAGCTTATTATGTTTTCCAGCTCCGAACATAAGGATTTTGGCAAAAGAAAACATGCCATCGAATAAGTGGGAATTGCTTGCAAAACAACTTTTATAAAAACCTCTCTTCCTCCTTGAGAAATAACTTTTATACTCCAGCTGTTTATCTTCTATTTCAACCTATCTTTCATATTTTGAAAAGCCCTATTCTTTTTCCTTCCCACCCTATTTGGAAGTCCCAAGTACTTCTCCATATCTGTCGAACAACGAACATTCAGCTCCTAGAATACCAAAATTTTCTCCTAATCAGACACATTCGTACTGAAAAAAGATGTGGATTTTTCAAAATTGACGCACTGCCCTTAACAAGCCTCATATTCCGACAGAATTTCTTTGAGCGCTTCTATCCCCCTACTTGAAACCTAACCAAACAGAATGCAATCATCGGAAAACATAATGTGGGTAATTGTTGGAGAAGATCTACACACCTTAGCCTCACAAATCTTCCTTTCCTGACTTGCCAATCTCATTAACGCCGACAATCCTTCTCCACAGAACAAAAACAAATAAGGGCTTAATGGATCACCTTGGAGCAATCCCCTAGTTGCCTAATTAATCCCTCCTCTCCATTAATTAAAATAGAGAATTGAATGGAATTTAAGCAACGAAGAATGACATCAATAAACATATATGCAAATCCCATTTTTGACATCACGCCTCTGATAAAAGCCCATTCTACTCTATCATGGCCTTACTCATATCAAGTTTCAAAGCCATAAAACCTTTTCTGCCAGATCTTTTGTTTTTGAAAGAATGAAGTACCTCATATGCTAGCAACACATTGTCCGTAATAAGTCTCCAGGAACGAATGCGCTTTGGGCTGCATCAATACAATCGTCCATCACATCCTTTAGCCGATTTGCCACCGTCTTAGCAATAATCTTATAAATCACCGTACACAGGCTGATGGGACAATTTTTTCAGATTCATAGGATTAACAATTTTTGGAATCAACACAATTTGAGTTCTATTAATTTCTTCCAACGGTTTTCCATGATTCAGGATATTCAAACAAAACTCACTAGTATCTTTACCAATAATATTCCAATACTACTGGGAAACCGCTAGGCCTAGACGCTTTTATATATTTTTTATTAATATGTAATCTTAACTTAATTTAAATCTTTTATAATACATTAATTGAGTTAACGTGGGATTAACTTATGACAGGCATATTTCTCTTTGTACTTATGGTGTTTTCATTGTTGTTATATATTAAATATTTGTCAATTTTAATTAATTATTCTAATTTTACTTTTCTTCTATAGTCCTATTATAAATCAAATAAAATCTGATCTATTATATATATATACACGAAGAAATAGATAAACTGAAAATTTTATTTTACTAAAAAATAGAAAATTATTCGAAATAATGATTTTTTACGACGGGCCACAGCGGAGGCGGCCGTTTCAAGAAAGGTTGGTGGTGGCGAGCCCATCCTTCATTCGTTGCTGCTCTTTCTTTCAATACCTAACTAAGCAGGTTTAATTCTTCTCTTCGTCCTTATATTCTTTGAACTTTTTCAATTTAGTGTATCTATTTTATTTCCATAAATTTAATCCTCTACTTGTTAAGTATAAAAATTAAAATATTTGGAATAAAAAAATTAGGGCTAGCCATGACATATGGCATGAGTTTAAGTTTTTGTTGAAATTAGGCCTCATGTTTAAATCTGGACAACCCACTTATTTGTTCGGTTAAAATATATTCAGAAATAAAGCAAATAACTGTAAATTGATAAATAAATAAATAAATAAACCTTGAAACCAAGATAAAAAAAAAAAAAAACAGAAAGACAAGTCTATCTGTACAACTAATTATGGTTTTTCTAAAACTTTTATTTAATTATATTACTGAACTGGTTAAACCCAACAAGAAGTAAATTGTTTCAACATCGCCAAGGACTAAATTTCAAAAGTCCTACAAGTGCAGAGACTGAAGGCAAATTAAACCTTCAAGGAGTGCCCGCCACGCTCCGATTTTTCTATAACTAGGCATCCTAAGTCGGAGACAGGCGCCAAAGGAATCTGAAAAAAGAAAAAAACAGAGACAAAAAGGGTCAAAGCCATGCCGACCCTTACAAAGCTTTATACCATGCAAGAAGCCTCTCAGCACAATACCAAAGATGATTGCTGGATCGTTATAGACGGCAAGGTTCTCTTTCACTTCCCTCGTTCTATTGGGTCTTTATGTATTTACAATTAGATTTGTTTTGTTCATAATTTCTAGTACAGCAGCCACTTCTTTATGGCTCATCTCAAATGCAATATACTGGTTAGGGTGCCATTTTGTGCAAAGTTTTAGGTTTTTTTTAGATAAAATTTGCAAAACCCAAGTTTTCGGGGTTTTGCTTGAAGATGATGGTGTTATGCTTGTTGGATTGGGTTTTTTTTTTTTTTTTTTTTGTATTTTACAAGAAATGACAACCTGTTCTTGCTTTGGGGATGTTGAAAATGGCATAATTTATTTTATAATTTCCTCTATTTTAGGTGTTATTTGTTATAGAAACTGAAAAGCTTACATAATCATGCGTTGCCTTTGTATGATTCTCATGTTGAGGACATGGCTTTATATCCATTTTCCAGAAGAGCAACAGAGAACATTATTTTTGCAATATGCTCATTTGTGATGCTACTAGCTTGTTTTACTTGGTAGTTAAAGCATTTCAAGAATTTGCTTTGAATATGTCATCAGGATGTCAAGTTTGATAGAGAAGTTTTATGTAATGAAACCACGTCTTGTGTCACCCATTAGTACCTATGTCCTGTTCTACTTGGTTTCCTGCTTATGGCACCCGAAGAAGGTAGCTCCACCTGAATGAAATTGGATTCTTAATCGATCACTGTTCAACTAGCTTCAAGGGTTTATGTACTAGTTTTAATGGCTAGGAAATGCAGGACGCAACTTAACATCCTGTGCTGAGCTATGCATTCATTGCTATGGATGTTTGTAGTGAATCCAATAGTTCGGATCAGTTTGGTTGTATCCATACGAAATTACAATTTGCACATGATTGATTACGCCTAACACCTTGTATTTCCTTCAAAGCACCTGAAAATCCTATACCAAATGGTCTTATGCAAGTGAAATGACCTCCATTCCCTTCATTTATCTCTTGATACAAAACGAAGTGTCTTCATCCTTTACAGGTATATGATGTTACTTCTTATTTGGATGAGCATCCAGGAGGTGATGATGTAGTGCTCGAGTCGACGGGTAATATCCTTGCGCTTCCTTACTTTTTTTATCATACATAGGAGCTGAGAGTGTCTGGAATATAAAATAATGAATCCCCTAAATGGCCTGTTTCCAATGATCTCCTTGAAGGGAAAGATGCAACCGATGATTTTGAAGATGCTGGACACAGCAAAAGTGCAAAGGAGCTCCTGCAAAGCTTTTGCATTGGTGAACTTGACACGTCCTCCCCTATCATCCCAGAACTTGAAATATCCTCTAAGAAGGAAGCCGTTAAGTACTCTGAGAAGCTCATGGACTTGACAAAGCAATATTGGACCATCCCTGTGGCAATTGTTGGCATCTCTGTGGTGGTTGGTTTCTTATACCTGCATAAGAAGTAAACCAGTATGATGTTTCCCCCTATTGGCTGCTGAAAGGAAATTGTTACCCCAATTTTTGAATAATTAAATTGATAATGATTAAGAACAGTTACCAAAAGTTCTCTCTCTTTTTTTTTTTTTAAAATTTGAAGGCAGTGTTTGATCATTAATCATATATATATGTTTACAGGGGAAAAAAAAAGAAACATTTATGAGAAAGCTCATGAGCACTTGAGTACACAACTGGTTAAATAAATTCATTATCTATTAAACAGATAGAATTTACTGAAGAGCTCTTGTTTTCTTTAAGTTGCATAAATGTTTTAGCTTTAATTTTTTATAGCATTGTTGTGGGGTTAGTGTGATAAAATCTAATGTAAAATATGCTGCCAGCATCAACTACAGTCACTTTCTTGAAAGAGATAAAGATTAGACAAATTTATTTACTTTCTATTATTTAATTCTTGATGATTAAGAGTAGGTAAAGAAGATCTCTCCATTTCAACTGTTGTCAAGAGCCAGATTAAGTATTTAAGTATTTTATTTCCAATCATCATCCATGCAATTATTAGTTGAAGGCTTGAAGCTATCCAACTGATCAAAGGGTATAATTTTTTTAATCTCATCTTAGATCATTGTAAATCATGAAACTTTCGTAACCTACCTTCAGTTATTATTCTTAAAAAAACAAAAAACTGAAAAGGGTATTTAGAAAATCGTTTTCTGAATAAAGGAGACATGTATTTATCATTGAATCAAATGTTGGAATGGTACCAACACTTAAAAGACTTTATAAGGAGATGGTGCCTTAACCAATGAAAATACGTGCAGGTGGGAAGTCTTACATGTTTCATTCAAAATGCTATCAGATAACCAGTGAATGAGAGGTTTTTATTTGCTATCTTTTGAACACTTAGAAGGATCACATGGAAATCTGTACTTGATTATTATCAAGGTCCCTCTAATTTGTCAACAAAAGTAGGGCATGCAAGCAATTAGACTGCATTCAATCTTCATATTCACATGTAAATGGAACCTGAACCAGGAAAAGCTTTTCCATTAAGACCCCAACTTTTATTTTCCTCTCCTTACAGAAAAAAGGATTCAACTTTGCCATCTCAAAAAGGTAAAGAGAGGAAGAAAAAAACAAAATAAAATGGTGAAGTTATAAGAAAATAAAAAGGGATAAAAGAAGTAGGAACTAATTGAAGACGAGGGTCGACGGGGTTTGAAAAACCTCCACTACATACAAACATACACTTTGGCAAAAGAAATAAATTCAACCCTACTCTGAAAATTGAAGATCGTCCAGTTTCGATGCAGCTGGTTTGTCCAAAAACCATACCAACTTCCCTTTTGTTGGTTGGACTAACCGTGCAGGCAGTGACGGGCAGTTGGGTTCAACGTTGTCAATTGCCAAATGCACAGCCTCTGCTTTGCTCTCTCCTGTTACGACTATTGCAACGTTGGATGCTGAATTGATGACAGGCAAAGTGAATGTTATCCTCTCAGGTGGAGGTTTAGGGGAATCGGTGATGAAAGTTACCCATTCCTCTGTCTCGTCAAGCACTGCATGATTAGGGAATAGCGAGGCAATGTGACCATCAGGGCCCATGCCGAGAAGGATAAGGTCAAACTTGGGGCAGTCACTTATGTCGGAAACACTGACCATCCTTGTTTTAACTAGCTGCCGAATAACAAACATGTATTCGTCAGCAGCCTCCTCTGCTGAAACCGAATCATTGATAGAATGAACATGGCTGGGAACAATCGGCACCTGCAGCAAATACCAGGCATAAGCCATACAAGCGTGTATGTTATATGGCAGAAACTCAACCAAAACAAGCTGAAGCATAACTTTTCAATCAAACTATCTAACAATGAAAATATTGGTGATACATGACAGCAAACGCAAAAGGAAGCCCTTTTGACACTAATGTTTATTCTGCGGCTCAATACAATAGTTTTTCCATCACAATCCAAAAATTTTGGTGAAACAAACAAATAAAGTAGTCGAACTTTTACCATATTCAAATTTAGTTCAAAGCTAATCAAATCATTTGGCAGACTAGCTATGGAAATGGATGCAAACCATGACTAAAAAGTAACAAGCTAGTTTTTATATTTAATGTTCGAGGTAACACGCCATGAAAAAAGGATACATCAAGTTTTACATTAATTTATAGTGTAAGATACGAGAAAAAGTTAAGAAAAAGAGAGGGGACAAGGGATAGACAAAGAAACAGTAAAAAGATCAGTAAGTCCTAAGAATCTCAAACTTGTCTGATCCTAAATATCAAGAGAAATTACTTAAGAGGATCCAAACATAAAATCTCTTCCATCTTTGAACAAATGAATCCACAAAAACTGCAAAATGGCAGTTTCACTGTAAGGCCTTAAGCTTTCAGAACCATCAATCATCTTGATTATTTTGATAATTTCTGATATTAGGGATATGCATGCCTCACGCTATCTTCAGCAAGGCAATGGAGTTAGCAACTGGAAGAAATTAAAAAGTTCTGACAAGGATAGGACCACCAGTACAAGTTCTTCAAATCATGTGAACAATTTACACTTCGATATTGTCTTCACAAAAAGGAAAAAGCACACTTGCATTATGCATTTGGTTTTTTTTTTTTTTTTTTTTTTTATGTAGTTGTGAGTCAAAGATGGCACCGTGAACAAGCGAAAAGAGAACTTAAGTAGCACCATGCAAATAAAACATGAAGGTGAAATTTTTTTCCCCAGAGATAAGAAGGTTTTTTAGTAAAACCGAACATCTAGTTCAATTTCAGACCTAATGCCCCATACTTTCTAAAGCATATACTCGATTTAATATCCAACGATAACCACAACACACAGGATGAATTCAACAAGCAAACATGGGAATCTTCAAAACTAAGGAACCCCGAATCCATTACGGAATGATCAGCTAGTGCAGCATCAACTAATATACCAGTTAACATAAGTCTGTCCCAAAATCAGAACACAACATAATTGATAAGGAATTCAAGCATAAATACCTTCACGCAAAGGCTAAAATTTCAAGATCCGAAGTCTGGACCAGTCTAATCACTGAATAACGAAGGAACACATCCTACTAACAAGCATCATCTTCTTACCAAAAGTTCCTTCCAGTTGGTTCTCGGAAGCTAAAGGAAACCAAAACATAAAATAAAGTACAAATTCATATACGAACCTTGGAAAGAATGCCATCCTTTGCAAGCTTATAATTGCTGTCTGAGTGGCTTTTCGCAACAACGCGTTCATCTGCCCAAAATATGTACCATTTAGCCCAGTCTACAGTCTTGTTATAAGGTGCTTCACACAGTTTCCTGTTTGCCAACAAAAAGCTTTAATGGAAGAACACCAAAATCACAAAACAAAAAGCATGGAAAAAGGAGTGGATTGATACCCCATTAAGCCAATGAGAGAACCACCAGACAATGCTATGGCAAACACACCTCTCTCCTTCACTGCAGCTTCTGATAACTCAGCAATATAGTCAGCTAAATCAGTCCTTAGCTCATCCAAATTCTCAAGAATCCTCAATTCCCCTCTATCATTTTTAACCCCAGACAGAGCCATGCTTTTTGACAATTTTACCGACTCTAAACATGAAAAAAAAGGATCAGAATTAAGAATATTATAGAGCCTATAATAACACACAAATCTCCATTCAAAGTAATTTATCCACCAAAAAAATCAAGATGAACAATGAAAACAAAATGTAGCCATTAATCCTTGCACCTCAAAGTCATTCAGTTAAAATTAATGAGAAACCAAAACTTCGGATCATGTTAAACAGTCAACAGAACCTATGGTTCAAAAGTTATATAAAAAAAAAAAAAACCAATAACACAGTTTAAGATTCAATAAACAGAACCAGAAACAACCATGTGATAAATTGACAAAAGCCCATCACTTTATGCGTAGAGTTTGAAACTTTAAATTGAAGGAAAAAAGGAAAATCCAACAAAAGGGTATTGATCATCACAATTAGAGATCAAGCAAAAACCAAAACTTTAAGCTAATTGATATGTCTCAAGTAGATGAATTTCACATTAAAACCAATTAAAACTCAGAACATAAAAAAGGAAAACGAAAAAAAGAGAGGCCTGATCAAATAAAAAAAAATCTAAAATTTAAGAAAGGGAAAATGCTTACAAAGAAGAACAAGAAAGAAAAGAAAGAAGGGTAGTTGCAGAGAAGCAAAAATGGAGATGGTAGATGGGATAATCAACAACAAATGAAATAATAATTATATAATAATTACAACACCAAAAAAAGAAAAAAAAGAAAAAAAAGAAGAGAAAAGCTGTTACAGAAAAGAAGCTGAGGAGAATTTACCTTCTGGGTTTCCACGTGCAACCAATGATATTTAACAAAATACACACAAAAACGAAAATAAATGTTTCTTTCTCTCTTTTCTATTGATTAAAATTGTAATTTATTAAAAAATTAAATAAAACCCAAATTAAAATTTGTTTTCTTTATCTATATCTCTTTGCTTCGCCCCTTTTTTGGTTTTATGAGAGTGAGAGATGAAGCAGAGAAAATCTTTGTTTCCTAAATACTCTGCTATTACATCTCCCTTAATTAATTAAAAATTTCATTTAATAATTAAATGGAGGTGCCGTTTTTGGAAAGAAAATGAAGAGCAAAGAAAACAGGGGAGAATTGAGGAAAACAAGCAGAGTTCCATAAGACTAAACCAAACACTTGTCCAACTAAATTGCTGACAAATGGACCAATGGATCTTTTTGTCTTGTAAGAATAAAACAATGATTTTTTTCCTATTTTTATTTTATTTTCCCTCTATCTATCTCTTTGATTTCTTCTTCTTCTTCTTCTTTTAATTTAAAATAATTGTTAGAAAAAAAAATCAGCCACCTTTGCTTTGCTTTGCTTTTATTTTTATTTTTCATTGCATTTTCTTACTCTCTTTTCTTAAGTTTGTTAGAAAATTCCTTTTTAGTTGTCTCCCCAAAATCAGCTTCTTTACACTTTTATTTATATAGTTGAATCCTTAAATAGAGAGCAAACTCAACATTATCTTTTTATTTATAAAAAAAATATATATCAGGCTTTTAATTCTTTATTATTTATTCCTAACATATGGTATATATCATTACATTTATCCCATACATTCTTAGGGTAAGTTCAAATTTCCCAATGAAACTTTACTCAAGTTTGAGTTTTATTATATATAAATGTGTGGGTTTTACATTAAATTTATTTTGTTTAATTAGTTAGAGTTGAGTTAATTGTTCATTTTAGTTTTTATAATAATTGATTTTATTGGCACATAGCTTTAAAAAAAATTTAAGCCTTATTTTATTAATTTAAAAGTAATAAAATAAAAAATAAATTTTTTATATTAAAATTTATATGTTTTTATAATCAAATTTAAATAAAATGATGTACTAATTTTATTATTAGAGATGTTGATTTTGCTTTATATTGTTATTATGTTTATATTTTTATTTGAAAGGTAAAATATCTGTTTTATTCTTCATATCATCAACTTAAGTTCACTTAAATTCATTATTATTTATTATTAATAATATAGTGTAGGTTTCTTTTAAGGTTAATATCTTTTCCAATGAAACCTAACTTGCTTTATTGAACTATGTAGTTCTTTGAGAGCTACTTCTTAGCTTTACCACTACAACATGTGGGGTGCAATGAAATTAGTGTTTAAAGTTGTGCTTTCCCATGTCATTATTTCATTTTACATTTATGTATATACTCAATGATTGTACATATAATGATTTTTGGGCTACTTTTTTAATATTAATTTGTAAAATTCAAGGTATTGAAATTATGCAAACTGAAAATATAATAATGTATAAATAATAATATATAGGGGCTCTAAAATAATATGATTTTTTTGTAAATAATAAAATTATTTGATGCGAGAATAGGTGATTCGAGTCGACAAAGAAAAATATTACAATAAATTGATTTTTTATTCTCTTGATTGTTTTTCTTTTGTTATACAAATTTTAATGATGGAAGTTATAAATTTTTTATTTTGCTTTTTCATGTCTGTAATCTTGATAGGTAGACAAAGAATTATTTTATATATAAGTAACTTTGATTCGGTAGTCCATCAAATAAACGAATGAATGAATAAGATTTCATTTGCTATTAAAGTAAATAATTACTTAATACCTTAAATTGGACCACTTGATTTTAAACTTAATTTAGACTAAAATATTATTGTAACAAGTCTTTAGTAAAACCCAAATTAAACACATAAAATTAATTATCTCTATAATAACATTTCATTGAGAGTTAATTTGTTTTGTTACATTTTAACTTTCTGTTGTAACATATGTTCAATTATAATAACAACCATAATGATTTACTAAATTAACTATATAACAGTTTCTTTTCTCATATTTTAAAATAAAGCTATATTAAATTCTGAAAGAATACTGAAGAATCAAGGTACTCTTTAGGAATAATTCTTTAGAAGAAAACCAAGTAATATTCTCAATGTAACAGACTTTTTTTTTTCACTAACTAGAATACATGATTATATAGGAAATAGAAGCCTAAGCTGCTGTTAACAGAATAGCCTAACAAATTCTAATTGACTAACCACTTATCTAATTACACATTAAACACATGTGTATTGTGAATACTATAACATTCACCGAACTTCCTCAAGTGGAACGACCCGAAGACGACGACAAAATTGAGTGAACATTGAAGCAGACAATGGTTTAGTAAGAACATCCGCCACTTGGTCACATGCAGGAACTTCGCTAACAACCAACTCACCACGAGCAACCTTTTCCCGAACAAAAAATAGATCAAGTTTAACATGTTTGAACTTAGAGTGCAAGACCGGGTTAGCTGCAACAGCAACAGTACTAGAATTATCACACCATACTGTCGGAAGATCAACCGAATTAAGGTTTAACTCTGTCAACAAGGAAACCAGCCACGTAACATCACTAGTAGTTGCGGCTAAACTCCGATATTCAGCCTCAGCCATAGAGCGAGAAACAACTTTTTGTTTCTTAGAACACCAAGAAATAGGATTGTCACCATAGTACACAAAATATCCTGTAGTAGACCGGCGATCATCAAAATCAAGTCCCCAATTTGCATCGGCATAGCCAACCAAAGACAGTCGATCAGACTTTCGAAAAACCAAACCATGAGATAGTGTACCGGACAAGTACCGCAAAATACGTTTCAATGCTACCATGTGTAATGTAGTGGGAGCATGCATAAACTGACACACCCGATTAACTACATAAGCAATATCTGGTCGTGTCAAAACGATATACTGAAGAGCTCCAACAATACTACGATATTCAGTTGGATCAGTAAGAGGTTCACCCTCATCTTTCGATAGCAGAGAAGAGGTTATCATCGGCGTATGAACACTTCTGGCATTAGTCATAGAACTACGAACAAGGAGTTCACGGATGTATTTCTGCTGGCATAGGTGAATACTACCTGAGGAAGACTGACTAACTTCAATGCCCAAAAAATAATGAAGCTCACCCATATCTTTTAGAGCAAATTGGTTGTGGAGCATTTTAACAAAACAATTAATTTCATCAACTGAACTTCCAGTGATAACAATATCATCTACATAAACAAGAACGTAGATAGTATGATCAGAAGATAACCTAACAAACAATGAAGCATCGGACTTTGATACCGTAAACCCAGCAGAAACGAGAAACTGTTTTAATTTGTCAAACCAGGCCCGAGGAGCCTGCCGTAAGCCATACAAAGCTTTAGTCAACCGACAAACTAACCTTTCACCATTTGGACCAAACTGCTCATAGCCAGGAGGTTATTGCATAAACACATCATCAGCTAAATCGCCATTCAGAAAGGCATTATTGATATCAACCTGCCGAAGATGCCATCCCTTAGTCACGGCAATAGACAGGATGAGTCGAATGGTAGCAGGTTTGACTACCAGGCTGAATGTCTCCTTAAAATCGCAACCAGGTACCTGTGAGCACCCCTTAGCAACCAATCGTGCCTTCCGACGACTAATCGTCCCATTAGGATTCTTTTTGATCTTAAACAACCACTTACAACCGATTGCTTTCCGGCCAGACGGGAGAGGACACAACTCCCAGGTCGAGTTAGCTAGTAAGGCATCAAACTCAGCTTGAACGGCTAGTCGCCAGTCTGGATGGCTAAGAGCCTCCTCAACAGTACACGGCTCAACCTCAACTTTGTCGGCACATAAGGCTCGAGGTTTAAATATCCCAGCTTTGGATCTTGTCACCATTGCATGTGTGTTAATAACAGAGACAGGAAAAACCTCAGGAGGAGCAGTAGGAGAAACTATAGTAGAAGGAACCTCTTCTTGATCAGCAGATCTGGAAATGGAACTCTGCGGAGAAACACTACCCATAGCAGGAAAATTAGACTGAATGCTATCACCATTAGAACTATCTACAGAAGTCTCAATAATAGAGTCTGGATGAATCTTATTAGAAATACACGATCGAACAACTGGTACATACGTAGTGGTATTCAGAGGTAACTGGTCACTGGAAATAGTTGATGGAAAAGACAGAAATCTATTTTCATCAAACACGACATGACGAGAAACGATAACCTTTCTTTCTGGCGTGAGACAGAAATAACCTTTATGATGTGGACTATACCCCAGGAACATAGACAGTTGCGATCGAAACTCAAGCTTGTGGTTACCAAATGGTCGTAGGTATGGAAAACAGCAACAACCAAACACCCGAAGATGATCATACATTGGAGCTCGATTAAATAAACCCTGAAACGGGGTCTTCCCTTCTAAAACCGATGTAGGCAATCGATTAATGAGACGAGTAGCACTACAAAAAGCATAACCCCAGTAGTTCATTGGTAGATTAGCTTGAGCCAGAAGAGTGATACCAGTCTCAACAACATGTCGATGTTTACGCTCCGCAACACCATTCTGTTCAGACGTATAAGGGCAGGAAACCCGATGAATAATCCCCTGATTAGCTAAGACAGAAGAGAAGGCACAAAACTCACCGCCCCAATCACTTTGAAATTGCTTGATATGCTTACCAAACTGAGTGAAAACCATCTTCTGAAATTGACTAAAACACTCTACAGCTTGATATTTCTGACTGATGAGATAAATCCAGGTAAATCGACTAGTCATATCAATAAACGAAACATAATAGAGATTCTCTTCACAAGGAACAGCAGCAGGTCCCCAGAGATCAGAGACTACCAACTCAAACAAATCAACATATTTAGTATTAGATCGCGAAAAAGGTAGCTTATGTGATTTACCCTGTTGACAAGCCACATAAACACCAGGAATGTGACTTTTATTACAAGAAATTTGACAACTAGCAAGAACATTTTTTACAATAGTATCAGCTGGATGACCCAGTCGTTTATGCCACAAACTAAAAACATCAGTGTTTGGAGAACAATCTTGAAGAGCAGCACTATTAACAGAAGGAATCACACTACTTGAACTGACCGAGAAATGATATAGGCCATCACGAACTTGACCCCGCAGTAAGATTTCCCGTGTCTGGATGTCCTTAATCACACAATAGGAGGGGTGAAACTCAAAAAACACATTGTTATCAGTAGCGAATTTAGATACAGACAATAAATTCTTCTGAATACTCGGCACACACAGCACATTTGATAAATGTAGTAACTTCTGCGTCGTAGGTATCACGGCATTCCCAACATACGTAATTTTAGTGGAGACGCCATTACCCATTAAGAGGGAAGAATTACCTGAATACGGAGTGGATCCATGCAAATCGGAATCATTGCGACAGACATGATGGGTAGCCCCTGAGTCTGGACACCAGGATGCATTCCCTACTGGCAATGGAACATACGAGTTAGTGGCATTAAAATTCGAATCATAATGCGTAGAATCAGAGTAATCCGAAGTATGTAACTCAAGAACCCGAGGCGGAAGCCCAACAAACTGTGACGAGGGATATGGTGACGAATCAACACTAAACACACGAGCTCATGGTTTTGTCCGCCACGGGGCCTCGTGAACAGTCTGCCACGACCGGTCAACTCCAACACAATTAGCTGACGGCTCAGGTACAAATGTGCCATCATGTGGACGAGCTTTAATCGGCCCACTAGGCCCACGTGACCGAGGAGCCATCTGACTAGAGGAGTGGCCTAAGGATGTATCACCATGATTAATTCCCATAGTATTTTGATTTGGGCCAATCGCATGGTCATGATTATAAACTGGTTGGTCAACATTAGTAGGCAGCCCATCACTACGTGGAACAAATGGATTAAAACCATAAGTTCCAGCCCCAACATGTGTCTCTCGTGGGACCCAGCTAGCTCCTGCATAATTCAGCCAAGGGTGAGGCCTCCAATTTTGACCAGCAATCCCCTAATTTTGACTGAACCCCATATCTTTCATGCGCTCATCATCTCGCCCATTTGTGCTAGGAACAAAACCACCCCTTCTTGGCGCCGACGCATCAACCGAAGATGGTTCATCACGATGGTATCGATAATAGCAGTGCTGCGCAAGGTGCCCAAAACGACTGCATATCTGACATTGAATCTGAGAACGGAATGAGCGTCCACGACCGCGAGCAGAGAATTGACCTCCTCCACGAAGCGGACTGTCCATCGAAGGAAGAGACGGGCCGTCCACTGTATTCACAGCAACCAGTACCTCTTGGACAGACCGCCCCTGGCGAGCTTCGCACTCGATCAAGGCATCTACAAGACGTTGAAACGGCAAGGGGCTCGAGGAGAGGGATGCGGTCGAAAAAATCAAGTCAAAGTCAGATGAAAGGCCGGCTAGAAGAACCGCCGAGCGTTCAGCCTCCGAGATGTGAGATCCAGAGGCTGCAAGCAAAGCACAAAAACTAGTGATTTTATTCACATAGGAGCGAACTGAGAGACTACCTTTCCGAAGGGAGTAAAGCTCATGTCGCAATTGCGACTGCTTCGTGCTTGAATCGGCCGCAAACAGACTGTTGGCCATGAGCCACACATCATGAGCAATCCTAACATCGGTAAAGGAGGATAAGAAAGACGGGCTAATGGTGCAGAGAAGCCAAGAAGTAAGCAAGCTATCTTGCTGATCAAAAACCAGCACAGCGGGATTGACGACAAGACCTCCATCGGATGATTGAATGAACCGTGTCGGAGCCGTCAAGGAGCCATCAAGCAAGCCAAACAGACCGTAGCCTCGAAGGATAAGTTAGATCTGTTGCTGCCACTACACAAACGAGGCTTCGTCTAACTTCACAACATCATGGCGAGGGAACGACGTAACCACCCGATCACCAAGAAAGGTCGAGCCATTGAACTCCACAGAATCAGAGTCAGCAGGGTGCGTAGTAGTCATGCCCAAGGATCACCAAGCGAAAGATACCATGAAAGAATACTGAAGAATCAAGGTACTCTTTAGGAATAATTCTTTAGAATAAAACCAAGTAATATTCTCAATGTAACAGACTTTTTTTTTCACTAACTAGAATACATGATTATATAGGAAATAGAAGCCTAAACTGCTGTTAACAGAATAGCCTAACAAATTCTAACTGACTAACCACTTATCTAATTACACATTAAAAACATGTGTATTGTGAATACTATAACAAATTCATATAAGCAAGAGCATATATATAAATCATTATAAAATCACCATTTTTTCTAAAAAAAAGTTGTTGGAAATTGGTTTTATAAAACATATGTAAGGGCAGGCAAAGTTAAATGTCTGATACATTTAATATATAGTTAAATTGCTAAAAATTTTGTACCTCAATATGTGTAATTTAACATGTTTAAAAATTAATTGTAAGTGAAAGAAAAAATACTGTCAGATTTTTTAGGGTAAAAATTTCTAACTTAGAATTACAAACTTGTCTTGTTATTTGGATTATGAGCTCGTAAAATAAAATATTTTTAGTGTGATCAGTATTTACAATACATGACTTAATGAGCTATATATATTAGTGAGTGTGATTCATGAATTATGTTCTTTAGTCATTCATAAAATTATGAATATGCATGAATGTTATCATGCACATTCATTAGTGTAGTACATTACTGCATTAATAGTATTTATGTATTTTGAATATTATGTTGGATGATTAATGTTAGAGCCTCTAAGCTCTATTATTAGGTGCTTTTAAGGGATGCAAAAAGATAGTTCATAAGACTTTTACAAGTTAGATCATTCAAATAGTTCAGTTTCATAAGTCATTTGTTCTATTATTCTCGATTGCCCTACAGCTTAAGATTTTATTGTAGAGATAAATTTGAGTATAATTCCACAAGTTCATGGACTTTAGAAAGTTGTGCAAACTCTTTAAAGTGGTATTGTTGAAAACTTGAAATTTTACGAGGTAATTGCATGTAAACTATATGCATAAAATGATGAGTAATTTCATTTTAAAGATAAAGGATTCAACCATCGGAACAATATTTTTTTCTCAATTATTTAAATCTATTCTTGACTAGTTATTATTTGTGGGTATTGAAAAATAATTATTCTGTAAATATGATAGATTAACTTTGCTTAACATTCGTTGTAATGACAGTTAAAATGAAAACAAATATCATAAGAAAAATAAGAATAGAAAAGAAGCAATACAATCGATCTTTGTTTACGCGACTCAGACACAATAGTCCTACGTCTGTGGAGCCTCGCTCAGGATAAATCTTTATTCAATCATCAAACACTTCAAAAATACACTTCTTTCTCTATCGTCTAAAGCTCACAACTCCTTCAAGCAAGTAAGAGACCTAGTGGGGGCATGCCCCCCCTCCCCAAGGTCTAAGATTCAATTTCCCCCTTTATATACATACTATGACCCTCCCAGATATAGAAGTAAGAATATAGAAGTAAGCCCTTCAACATTTTTATAGTATTAAAAATAATATTTAAAAAAATTATAAGCAAAATGTTCCAAATAATCTGAAATTGCAGGATCTGTCCACAATTTTTTATCATTGTCAAGGATTAGCAGAGACACAGATGTCAAAGGTATATTTTTGTTGGGGATCGACTTGTATAAGAAATGAACAAGAACAAAATAGAGAAAAAAAATTGGACATACAAATATTTACGTGAAAAAATTCCTCAATAAAGAGGATAAAAAACCACGGGTAAAGAAAACTTTACTAAAACTGTAAAAACCGAAAAAAGTAGTACAAGATGGAGAAACAAATAAATCCAAACCTCAGAAAATTCAAAGTTCTCCCAAAATTCCCACAAAGTTCTCTCTTAATTATGTTGTTGAATCAATCTCTCTAGGGTTGTTAAAAGCCCTATTTATAGGCAGAAATTCGTGTGAAAACATGACAAAAACATTCCTAGAATAATCGGAGTTAGACTGGGAAAAGATAACAAAGTTTAACTAGAAGAAAAAACCTAATTTAGTAGGGAACACGTTGCCACATCGTGACGTGGCATATTGCCTTATTAGGATATCCGTCATCGTGTTGTCGGGACGTAGTGATTTTTCTCACTAGGACATCATTGTCGGTGATGTCAGCTCTTCCTCGTTAAGATGTCAGCTCTGTTTCATTCAAAATGCGAGGCACACTCCACAAATCTCTACCTTGACTTGTATTTTTTAAATGCCTTTTTTGTCGAGACCGTTACGGGCCTACCTTGATCTTTGTCAAATACTTACCAAGTCTAAGCAATGCTTAAACTTGGAAATTAAAAGATTTTTTGTCATCATATCGATTGTATTGTTTCTTGTGTTAATTTTGTGAATCTGAATATCTCTTTGAGTGATCACCTCTCGAACAAAGTGGTACCGAATATCTATGTGCTTTGTTCTTTCGTGATGCATCTGATCTTTAGTGAGATGTATAACACTTTGACTATCGCAATATACAGTAGTCTTGCCATTTTTATTAGTTAGCTCCCTGAATAGACCTCTCAACCAAATGATCTCTTTGATAGCCTCTATGATAGCAATATATTCTACCTCTATAGTTGATAATGTCATAGTGGCCTATAAGGTGGCTTTCTAGCTAATTGTGCAACTGCTGAAAGTGAACAAATAACATGTGAGAGATCTTATTTTGTCTATGCCTCTTGCATAATCCAAGTCTACATAGCCAACTAGACCTTTTGAACATCTTTCGAATTCCAAACAGGTATTGGATGTCCCCCTCAAATATCTAAGGATCCACTTAACAACTTGCTAGTGTAATTTGTCGTTTGGGCATGTATCTACTTACTACACTAATAGCTGGTGAAATATCAGGACTAGTGCAAACGATTATATACATTAAACTTTCCACTGTATTGGAATAAGGAACCAAGGACATGTACCTTTCTTTGTCTCTGGTTTGTGGTGATTTTGAAGTGAAAATTTTGAATTGTACAGTTAAGGGAGTACTAACTAGTTTAGAATCTTGCATTCTAAATTGCTCAAGAATTCTTTCAATGTATCTCTGTTGTGACAAAAATAGCTTCCTAGAGTGCTTATCTCTTGAAATTTCCATCCCTAAGATTTTAAATCGATTTATTCATAATGGACCATTGGCTGCAGTTAACATATCATCAATATAAAGCAACAAATAGATAAATGATCCATCATCTAAACGTTATCATACTTACTACGAACAAAACCTATACTTAACATGAAGGAATCAAACTTCTTGCACTACTATCGAGGAGACTACTTCAGGCTGTACAATTTTTTTTATAGAAGGCATACATGATCTTCCTTGCATTTGATCTTGAAGGCTTCAGGTTGTTGCATGTAAATATCCTCGTCTAGGTCACCATGAAGGAATACAGTTTTCACATTTAATTGCTTTAATTCAAGATGGTGTAATGAAACAAGAGCTAATAGTGTCTGGATGGATGTATGCTTTACAATAGGAGGGAACACATCATGAAAATCAAATTCCTCCACTTGACTGTTGCTTTTTGTGACCAACCTCGCTTTATATATCATGTCACCTTAACTCGATCCTTCATTCTTTTTGAACACCCACTTGTAACCAACTATTTTTTTCGGTGGGTGGTTTAACGAGAGTTGCCAAGTCTTTTTCTTATTAAGGGAATCCATCTCTTCCTCTATTGCAACAAGCCACTTCCTGAAACTAGAAGCCCAAACTGCCTCTGAATAATTTAAAGGATTAGCTGAACCGATTGTAACAGCCCATTTTTTGGTCAAATCAGAACAGTGGTTTTGGGACCACAAATCTGAAGTAGAAATATTTATTTTATTATTTCTTTAAGATTTACAGCATGATAAAATAATTGTGTGAAAATTTCACTAAGAAATTTTATCGATTGAATGCTCAATTTGATTAGAAGGACTACATTGCAATAGGTGCAAAATTTGATTTCTATAAGTTAAATGTGTCTAATTGCTATGAAATTTTAAATTGGAGGTCCTTAAATGGTAATTAGACCATTATACTTTAGGATGGACAAAAATGGACTTGGTTAGGTGAAATTTTAAAGTTATGCATTAAGGACATTTTAGTAATTTGGGAAATAAAGACAAAATTAACTAAATAAAAGTGTCCATCTTCTCAATTTAGTCCCCCCATAGCCGATTTTACAAGAATCCATAGCTAGGGTTTTGGCCAAGCTTTCAAGCTCAATTTTAAGTCTGTTCTTGTCTCGTTTTTAATGATTTCCATATTTTTGAGATCGCTGTAACTTGCTCTAGCTATTTCAAGAACTAATTTGAAAGAAAGTTGAAGTCTAAAATTTTACTCATATTAAATATGTTTGTATTTTGATGTCAGATGATAGAAAATTCATGTTTGTTGTATTTTAATGTTGGATGATAGAAAATTCATGTTTGTTGTTCGATAAACAACATTAGTAAAGTAATTTTCGATAAAAAGTTCAAATAGGGACTTATTTGTAAAAGGCCATAAAATGTGTAAAAAAGTGTGAATAATTGTAAAATGTGGGCTGTTATGAGTAAGGGTAAGGTTCGACTAGACTTGAGTTGTGATGAAATTGAATGAAATTCATTTTAAGAGCCTAAGGACTAAATTGTAAAATGTTGAAATGTTAGGGGCAAAAATGTAATTTTTACCATAATGTGATTTTGGACTGCATTGAATAGCTTGATGATTAAATAAGTTAAATGTGATATTATAGATTAAGAAAAACAAAGTTCGTGTGTAGATCGAGGGAAAAATAAAATAATTGACGAATAGATCCTTTTTGCCGTTTTTGCATCCGAGGTAAGTTCGTATGTAAATAAGCTTTATTATAAATGTATTTTAAATGATTTAATTTAATTGTGTAAACGACTCTACGGACACATTCGAGGACGTTATGGCAAGCGAGAAATCCCAATCGAACCTTAGGAATAGATTAGGATACAAGTAACATGTCACTAGGGTTTTATGTTATGTGATCTGGGTGCTGGTCTTGTTCGTCCTACTGGTGGCTGAGTATACTGGCATATGTTGCGATTACTTGACAGCTTATGTGAGCAGCATCGTATAGCTACGTCTTGACTGATAGCTTCTGTGAGCAGGTTCGATGATGGCTCGAGAACTAGCATATATGTGTTATGAGATAGAGGTAGCAATGGCTACATAAGTGACACCTTGTGTGCAAGGTTTCCCCGAGTATCTGATATTATTATTCCGAGTGGTTCATTGGGTATGTCAAGGACAAGAATAAGTATAAAACCAATACGAGTTGATACAGGTATGTGCATAAAACTTATGATTATTAAATTCTCGAAATGATGAACTCAAGGTAAGTTTGTGATGGAATGAACTATGTTTATATGATTATGATAAATTACATTGTCTTATATTTATTACTTGAATGTTAAATGAATGGTAAGATTTGCTTAATTCTTTCATACGAGCTTACTAAGCTATATAGCTTATTCCGTTTTATTTTCCCATGTTTTATAGTGTCACCAAGCTAGCTCGGATTGGAGATCGTCGGAGACCGTATCACACTATCAAACTGTCATTTTGGGTATCGATGATCTTAAACATTTTGAGTGTATGGCATGTATAGGGACTTGGTCATTTTGTTTTGGCAAAATGTATTGGCTTGTAATGGTCAAAGGCTTGATTTGGTATTTGGCCATGTAAATTGGCTCATTTTGGTTAAATTAATTGTAAGCTTATATATATTTATACATATATGCATGTATGTGCCAATTCCCTTGATGACGTGGTTTATATTGAATTGCTAAATGTTGATTGTGGCTTAATGACTTGTTGTGAAATGGATGGGGTTGGTTCATTTGTATGCTAGAGTATCTTGATAAGATAATGCAAGTTGAAAGTAGTCTTAGTGGTGTTTTTGAATATGAAATTGGTATGTGTGATTAGCATAATGAAATGTTATGAGCATGATAGAAGATGGTATTTCTTTGACATGTATTGGTCATGATTGTGGATGTTTTGGTTGCCTAATTATATCATGAATTGTGCTATTGAATTTGTGCATATCTATGCGTAAATGAGGGTGGAAAACGGCTTGGTAAATAGCCTTTATTTTGTCCACACGGGTAGACACACGGGCGTGTGTCTACACACGGCCTGTCCCATGGGCATGTGTTTTGGCCGTGTGTCCCCTACACTTTAATTTTGAGAAACAGAATGCTCAGAATTGAGCACACGGGCATGCGTCTTAACCGTGTGAGGGACACGACCCCGGACATGGGCGTGTGTCTTGGCCGTGTGAAGTCTGTACCTATTTTATGAAAATTAATTAATCAAATGGCCTAGCATACAGGCGTGTGGCTTGGCCGTGTGACTTCAATTTGTTCATGCCTTGCAAAACAGAAAGTTACACGGGTTATGGACATGGGCGTGTGTGACCACACGACCTGCCGACATGGGCGTGTCCCAAACTGCAAGGGCGTGTGACCCCTGTTTATAGCAAAAATTTTCTAAGTTTTTTAAAAATTCCCTGAGTTATCGGTTTAGTCCCGAACCACTTCTTAAGCATATTTTGGGCCTCGTAGGTTTGCATTAGGGACTTTATGATTGAATACGAATGGTTTTAATTTGGATGTAAATTTATGACTTGGAATTGTATGATTGTTTGCGATGTAAGTCTGGTAATGCCTTGTAACCCTATTTTAACATCAAATACGGGTGAGAGGTGTTACATTTAGTGGTATCAGAGCTACGGTTTAGTCGATTCTCGGGCTAACATAATGTGTGTCAAAGTCTAGCTATACATGCGATATATATATTGTGATAGTGTGACGACTCCTGACAATTTAAAATTGTACTTTCATATAGTAAATGGATCTCGACCGAGATCTAGCTGATGACATTGAAAGTAATTTGTTGACTGCCTCCCAAGGGACAGCGCCATCTAAAAGTAGACCAGTAACGGTTAGTTAGGGAGAAGAAGCTAGGGAAGCCTTCTTCCAAAGGATGAATGAGTGGTTTGCCGAGTTTGTTTGAACAAATTCAGCAGCAAACATCCTCCACCCCCACCTAACCCCCAACTGGTCCCCGTAGCTCCCCAAGGTGTGGAATTGTTAAGACTGAACAAGCCTTTAGTTGATAAGATTAGGAAATAAAAGGCTGAAGAATTTAGAGTCAATATTAACGATGATCCCGAGAGAGTAGAGTTTTGGCTTGAGAACTCTATTAGGGTATTTGATGAGCTTTCTTGCACACCGGATGAGTGCTTGAAATGTGCTATATCACTTCTAAGGGACTCGACATATTAGTGGTGGAATACTCTTGTATCCATGGTACCGAGAGAAAACGTTACCTAGGAATTCTTTCAAGATAAGTTCAGAAAGAAATATATCAGTCAACGGTTTATTGATCAGAAACACAAAGAGTTCTTAGAGCTGAAACAGGGTCATCTGTCTGTGACCGAATATGAGCGAGAGTTTGTTAGGCTCAGTAAGTATGCTCGGGAATGTGTTTCAACAGAGGCTATCATGTGCAAGAGATTCAAAATGGGCTAAATGATGATATCATATTGTTAGTTGGGATTTTAGAGCTGTAAGAATTTGTTGTGCTAGTCGGCCGAGCTTGCAAAGCCGAAGAGTTGAGCAAGGAAAAGAGAAAAACTGAGCTTGAGACTAGAGAATTGAGAAAAATACCACTCAATAAGTCATTTCAATCTTCGTCAAAGAAATCGAAGAATTTATATACCCGTTTGAATGTTTCAGCTGGGTATCCCAACAGAGATCGTGGGAAGTAATATTTGGGTTATAAGGCCCAAACTTCGTCAGTAGCAAGCGTTGGTAATTCTAGGTCGAATAGACCTGAATGTTAAAACTGTGGTAGACGACATCCCGATGAATGTAGAATGAATAATCGGGCTTGCTTTAAATGTGACTCCCCAGATCACTTTATTCGAGATTGCCCTGAAATGGCTGAGAAAGATAATTTTCAGAATGCAAGACCGAGCAACACTACCACTAGAGGGAGGCCACTGAGAAATATGGGAAATGGGAACAATAGCAGAGGTGCAGCGAAAGATTTAACTGCGAGATCAGAGGTCAGAGCACATGCTAGGACCTACGCTATTCGTATTCGCGAAGATGCGTCATCCTCTGATGTTATTACTGGTACATTTTCTATCTATGATACTAATGTGGTTACATTGATTGATCCTAAATTGACTCATTCTTATATTTGCATGAATTTGGTATCTAGTAAGAATTTGCCTGTTGAGCTCACTGAGTATGTGATTAAAGTGTCGAACCTTTTAGGCAAATATGTTTTAGTCGATAAAGTTTGCAAGAATTGTCATTTAATGATTTGGGGTCACTGTTTTCCGGCTGACTTAATGCTTTTACCGTTTGATAAGTTTAATGTAATTCTTGGAATGTATTAGTTGACTCTACATGATGTCGTAGTGAATTGTAGACGAAAGATTATTGAATTGAAATGTCAAAATAATAAAATTCTTCGGATTGAACCGGATGAGTCGGGTGAGTTGCCTATTGTGATTTCGTCGATGTCGGCTCAGAGGTATGTAAGAAAAAGGTTGTGAGGCTTATCTTGCATATGTACTAAACACGAAAGTGTCTGAATTGAAGATCGAATCTGTGCCGGTAGTTTGTGAATACCCGGATGTGTTTCTAAAAGAGTTGCTTGGATTACCACCTATCATAGAGGTTGAGTTTACTATTGATTTAGTGCTGGGAACTTCACCGATATCGATAGCTTCGTATAGAATGGCTCCAACCAAGTTGAAGGAATTAAAATATCAGTTGTAAGAGTTGACAGATAAGGGTTTTCCGAGATCAAGTTTTTCGCCCTAAGGTGCACCTGTGTTATTAGTCAAGAAGAAAGACGGATCCATGAGACTTTGTATTGATTATCGTTAACTTAACAAGGTTACGATAAAGAACAAGTATCCTTTACTGAGAATTGATGATTTGTTCGACTAGTTTAAAGGGGCTACAGTGTTCTCAAAGATAGACTTGAGATCAAGCTATTATCAGTTGAGAGTTAAAGATTTGGATGTGCCGAAGACCGCGTTCAGAACAAGGTACAGGCATTATGAATTCCTTATGATGCCGTTTGGATTAACAAATACTCCTGCAGTTTTTCTGGACTTGATGAATAGAATTTTTCGACCGTATTTAGATAAGTTTGTGGTTTTATTTATTGATGACATCCTGATTTATTCCGGAGATGAGTCTGAGCATGCCGAACATTTAAGAATTGTATTACAGACTTTGAGAGATAAGAAATTGTTTGCTAAATTCAGCAAAAGTGAGTTTTAGCTCCGAGAAGTCGAATTTCTGGGACACATTGTTTCAGCAGAAGGTATACGGGTTGATCCGAGTAAGATTTCGACAGTTATTAATTGGAAACCACTGAGAAATGTATCCGAGATTAGAAGCTTTTTGGGTTTGGCTGGCTATTATCGACGTTTTGTTAAAGGATTTTCGATGATTGCTACACCTATGACCAGATTGTTACAAAAAGATGTGAAATTCGAGTGGTCTGAGAAATGTCAACAGAGTTTTGAGCAGCTGAAAGTGTTGTTAACTGAGGCACCAGTGTTAGTACAACCTAAGTCAGGGAAAGAGTTTATGATTTTCATCAATGCATCATTGAACGTTTTAGGTTGTGTGCTGAAGCAAGAAGGTAAAGTGATAGCTTATGCCTAGAGACAGGTAAAACCACATGAACAGAATTATCCGACGCACGACTTGGAATTGGCTGCTATTTTGTTCATTTTAAAAATTTGGAAACACCATTTATTCGGTGAGAAGTGTCACATCTTTACTGGTCAGAAGAGTTTAAAGTATTTGATGACTCAGAAAGATTTGAATTTGCAACAACGGAGATGGCTCGAACTATTGAAGGATTATGAGTTAGTGATTGATTATCACCCGAGGAAAGCGAACGTAGTTGCAGATACTTTGAGTAGAAAATCTTTGTTTGCTCTAAGGGCGATGAATACATAGTTAACCTTATCCGATAATGGATCGATTTTGGCCGAGTTGAAAGCTAGACCGATATTTCTTCAGCAAGTTTGCGAAGCTCAGAAATGTGAAAATGAGTTGCAAGCTAAAAGAGTTTAGTGCAAATCGAATGGTGATTCAGAATATTAGATTGGATCGAATGATTGTTTAAGGTTCTGAGGTAGGATTTGCGTACCGAGAAATACTGAACTGATTTAGAAAATTCTTCATGAGGCACATAATGGTTATCTATCTGTTCATCCTGGAAGTACAAAGATGTATAATGATTTGAAGGAATTGTATTGGTGGTCAGGCATAAAACAAGATATTTCAGAGTTTGTAACGAGATGTTTGATTTGTCAACAAGTGAAAGCCGAACATCAAGTTCCTTCGGGTTTACTTCAGCTTGTGACTATACCCGAGTGGAAATGGGATAGAGTTACGATGGATTTTGTATCGAGGTTACCTTTGACTCCGAAAAAGAAAGATGTTGTTTGGGTCATTGTTGATAGGTTGACGAAATAGGCTCATTTCATTCTGGTATGTACCGATTATTCACTTGATAAACTAGCTGAATTGTACATTGCTGAGTTTATTAGATTGCACGGAGTGCCTACTTCTATTATTTCAGATAGAGATCCAAGGTTCACGTCGTGATTTTGGAAGAAATTGCACGAAGCGTTGGGTACAAAGTTGAGTTTTAGTACTACATTTCATCCACAAACTGAGGGTCAATCTGAGAGAGTGATTCAAATTCTCGAAGATATGCTTTGCTGTTGGTTTTAAAGTTTGAAGGTAATTGAGAGAAATATCTACCGTTGGTCAAATTTACTTATAATAACAGTTTTCAATCGAGTACAAAGATGGCACCATATAAAGCATTGTATGGTCGCAAGTGTCAAACTTCGTTGTACTAGACCGAGCTTAGTGAGAAACAGATGCACGGGGTTGATTTGGTTAGAGAAACCGAAGAGAAAGTGAAGGTAATTCGTGAATATTTAAAAGTAGCTTCGGATTGATAGAACTCGTATGCGAATTTGAAACGGAAGGATATTGAATTTTAGATTGGTGATAAAGTGTTTTTAAAAGTGTCTCTGTGGAAGAAAATTCTTAGATTTGGTCGCGAAGGCAAGTTGAGTTCGCGTTTTATTGAACCGTATGAAATTATTGAAAGAATAGGGCCAGTGGCATATCGGTTAGCTTTGCCGTCAGAGTTAGAAAGGATTCATGATGTATTTCATGTGTCGATGTTGCGACGATATCGATCAGATCCATCACATGTAATCTCACCATCAGAGACTAAGATTCGACCCGATATGATATATGGTGAAGAACAGATCAAAGTGTTAGCTCGAGAGGTTAAACAATTGAGAAATAAAGGCATAGCTCTAGTAAAAGTTTTATGACAACGACATGGGGTTGAAGAGGCTACGTGGGAACTCGAGGAAGATATGAGAAAATAGTACCCTAACCTCTTTTCTGGTAAGATTTTCGGGGACAAAAATCCCTAAAGGGGGAGAGTTATAACAGCTTGTTTTTGGGTCAAATCAGAATAGTGGTTTCGGGACCACAAATTCGAAGTAGAAATATTTATTTTATTATTTCTTTAAGGTTTACAACATGATAGAATAATTTTGTGAAAATTTCGTTAAGAAGTTTTATCGATTGAGTGTTCAATTTGACTAGAAGGACAAAATTGCAATAGGTGCAAAATTTGAGTTCTAAAGTTAAAGTTGTCTAAATGCTATGAAATTTTAATTTGGAGGTCCTTAAATGGTAATTAGACCATTATACTTTAGGATGGACAAAAATGGACATGGTTAGGTGAAATTTTAAAGTTGTGCATTAAGGACATTTTAGTAATTTGGTAAACAAAGACAAAATTAATTAAATAAAAGTGTCCATCTTCTCAATTTAGTCCCCCCATAGCCGAATTTTACAAGAAGCCATAGCTAGGGTTTTGGCCAAGCTTTCAAGCTCGATTGTAAGTCCGTTTATTGTCCCATTTTTAATGATTTTCATATTTTTGAGATCATTGTAACTTGCTCTAGCTATTTCAAGGACTAATTTGAAAGAAAGTTGAAATTTAAAATTTTACCCATGTTTAATATGTTTTTATTTTGATGTTGGATGGTAGAAAATGCATGTTTGTTGTTCGATAAACAACATTTGTAAAGTGATTTTCGATAAAAAAGTCAAATAGGGACTTATTTGTAAAAGGCCATAAAATGTGTAGAAAAGTGTGAATAATTGTAAAATATGGGATTTTATGAGTAAGGGTAAGGTTTGGCTAGATTGGGTTGTGATGAAATTGAATGAAATTCATTTTACGAGCCTAGAGACTAAATTGTAAAATGTTAAAATGTTAGGGCAAAAATGTAATTTTTATCATAATGTGATTTTGGACTGAATTGAATAGCTTGATGATTAAATAAGTTAAATGTGGTATTATAGATCAAGAAAAAAAAAGTTCGGGTGTAGATCGGGGAAAAACCAAAATAATTAACGAATAGATCCCTTTTGCCGTTTTTGCATCCGAGGTAAGTTCGTATGTAAATAAGCTTTATTATAATTTTAACATCCCAAAATAGGGCCTAAACGGAACAGTGGTTGCAAAACCGTGAATCCGAGATAAAAAAAGTTTATTCCGATTAATTTTTATAATTTACCAAGTGATTAGATGCATGTGTTAGAGTATCGATGGAAAATTTTATAGATAGCATGCTTAATTTGTCTATTAGGGCTTAATTGCAAAAGCTGATAAATATGAGTTTTAGATGCTAAAGGATTAAATTGAAGAGTATAATTGAAGTAGATGTCCTTAAATGGAAATTAGACAATTAGGTTTTCATAGACAAAAATGGACATATATAGATAAAAATAATTAATGTTTTAATAAAGGGTATTTTAGCCATTTGGTAATTAAAAGATTAAAAAGGGGAAAAAGATGGCAAAATGTGCCCATCTTCTTCATTAGGCCGAAATTTCAAGGGTTCTTCATAGCTAGGGTTTTGTCAAGCTTTCAAGCTTCATAGTAAGTGATCCCAAGCCCCGTTTTTAATGTTCTTTACGTTTTTAAAGTCCCTGTAACATGATTTAATTTATTCTAGCAATAATTTAACCTAGGGTTCATATTTGGAAAAAGACCCATAGTTGAAATGTGTTTATTTTGATATTTTATGGTAGAATATGAAGGTTGAAATTATGTTAAACGACTTGAGCTAAGCGATTTTAAGCGAAAACGAGTAAAACGACATAATCGGTAAAAATACCTAATGGTCATAAGTACATGTTAGAGTGGGAATTTGATGTTGCCGTAGGTAAATGATCAGCATGTCATAAAACATAAGAATTAGGGATAAAGTTTCATTTCCGAGCCTTGGGGAAAAAGTTTAAATATGCAAAAGTGTTCAGGACTGTTTTGATAAATGTGAATATTAAATAAGTTAAATTTGCTATTATAGATCAAGAAGAACGAAATTCGGGGTTAAACCGAGGAAAGAAAAAGTTTGAGGACTAAATTAAAATATTTGATCGTATTTTGTATCGAGGTAAGTTTGCAGTAAATAAATGTAATATTTTATTATTTATAATTAATGATGTTATTTTTCAGCATCTATATATTTATTTTGTAAATTTATTCCTTGATGATTCAAGTAAGAATTGACGGAGAAATGATACTTAAAAGTTTTGGTTGAACCTTAGAAATGTGTAGGATACAAATGTCATGACATTAGGGTTTAAGGATACCAAGTAAGACCATGCCAAGGCATGGCATTGGTAAGTTTTACAAGGCAAGGAAATCATGTAAGACCATGTCAAGACATGGCATTGGTAAACTACTATAAGGCAAATATCCCATGTAAGACCATGTCAAGGCATGGCAATGGTGAGTTCATAGGGCAAGGATACCATGTAAGACCATGTCAAGACATGGCAATGATAAGTGTAAAAAGGAACGGTACTCGTGTATCCTTAGTATTCCAAATGGTTCAATAGAAAATTCAAAGAGTGTACCAAAGGGAAGGTAAGATAAGCCCATGTTCGAAAGGTTCAGGTTATCTTGATAATTCATTTAGAATGTTGTTATTTATTTACATGCAAACTTATTGGGCTTTATGCTTACTCCCTTTCTTTTATCTCTTTTTTATAGCATCGGAAAGCCAACTCAGAAAATCGTAAGGACTCGGAGATCACTTCACACTATCAACGAGTTATCTCGGTATTTTGTGACTAGAAATACTTTAAGTTATGGCATGTATAGGGACTTGGCTATTTTGTGTGTATGTCCTTATGATAAGATTACAGAATAACATGTGAATACTTGGTAATGATTAGCTTATGATATAGCTAATTAAGAACATGTTTTGGTATTATGTATGCCTAAATGAGGTTTGATGCAAAGAAACTACGAAAGAGTAAGAGTTGGCCATGAAACAGTTAGGAAACAGCAGCAGTGACGTGGTTTTGAAAAATCACTAAAAATTGTAGAAATAGAATTAAATGGTTAATGAGATACATAATTAAAGGTTATTGAGTCTATTTTTATAGGAAAGAAATAGATCAAGAAAAGGAAGTCTATATTCTGATATATTTAAATTTCTGTAAGACTGGTTCAGAGTAACTTCGTGATCCCCTATTCTAAATTTGGAAAATCACTAGAAATTTTAAAAAAATAATTATAAGTAAAAATTTATACTTTTAGATTCCATAGTGAGTCTATTTTCATTAGAAACAGACGAAAATATTATCCAATTTCTGTATAATGAGAGAATCGATTTTTAGTGAAGAGAGGTCAGGTCCACTAAACTTCAAAATAGGGGAAAATTTATTGAATAAACTGTACTAATTGGCCAAACCAAAAATTCTAGAAAAATTATGGTAAGAAGATATATGAGTCTAGTTTTAGGGAAAATTTACAGATTTAAATTTTGAGTTTTGTAACTCGAGTTATAATTAATTTAGTGACTGTTAAGCAGATGGATAGTTTTATTATGAATAGTGAAATAAATTGTTTTGATTTGTGTAAGTAATCGGAAAAATTTTAATATCCTCGGTTTGGTTCCGAACCGTTCTAATTGCACGTTTTAAGGCCTCGAGGGCCCTTTTTAGGGTTTTATTGGATGAATGTGAGTGAATTAATTTTTTTAAAGTAAATTGTTTTTATGCCCCAAACAAGTAAGAAAAGTCTGGTAACGCCTCGTGCTCGACTCCGGCGACGGTCTCGGGTAAGGGGTGTTACATTTATTGGTATCAGATCAAGATTTTAGTCAATTCTCAGAATATTCAATATGATTAAGATTCTAGCTATACATTCCTTACTTATATTTTGATAGTGTGACGACTCCTGACGATTTTAAAATATTTTTCTTTTATAGTTATAGATTCCAAACGAGTTGGTGCAGATGATGTAGAAAGTAATGTGCCCGCTCTCGCAGAAGGGATGGTACCACCAGATAGTAGTGTAAGGCCCGTTATAGTTAGTCAGGGAGGAAGGGCTCGAGAAGCCTTCTTCAAAGCTATGATGAATGATTTACCGAGTTCGTTCGTACGAATCCGGTCATTAGACCTCCAGCCCCTCATGAACCTCAGACTACCCATGTAGCTTCCCCAGTTATAGATACAGTCAGAAGAGAGAAGCCACCAGTTGATAATATTAGAAAACAAGGGGCCAATGAGTTTCGGGCTACTAAAGATGACGATACAGAGAAAGCTAAGTTTTGGCTCAGAATACTATCAGGGTCTTTGATGAGTTATCCTGCACACCTGAAGAGTGCATGAAGTGTGTTGTATCACTTTTACAAGACTCAGCCTACCATTGGTGGAAGACACTTGTGTCAGTAGTACCGAAAGAGAGGGTTACTTGGGATTTCTTTCAGGAGGAGTTCCATAAGAAATACATTAGTTAGAGGTTCATCGATTAGAAAAGAAAAGAATTCTTTGAACTAAAGCAGGGTAAGATGATAGTGACTGAATATGAATGTGAATTTTTCAAACTCAGTAATTATGCTCGAGAGTGTGTGTTTACCGAAGCTATTATGTGTAAGAGATTTGAAGATGGGCTTAATGATGATATTCGACTGTTAGTCGGTGTTTTAAAAATAAAAGAGTTCGTCATTTTAGTTGAAAGAGCTTGTAAGGCAGAGAAATGGTTGAAAGGAAAGGGTAAAGCTGAAATTGAAATGCAAGACACGAAGAAAAGACAGATGAACAAGTCGTTTCAGTCTACATCCAAGAGGTCTAGAGAGTTCTCTATGAGATCTAATTTTTTAGCAGGGTATTCTAGCCGAAACAGAGGTAGAAGATTTATGGGTTAGAAAGCTCAAACCACTTCAATTGCGAGTATTGTAGTATTCAGCCTGATAGACCCGAGTGTCCTCAATGTGGTCAACATCATCCAGGTCAATGTCGAGTAACTGAGACTGGTTGTTTCCGATGTGGTGCATCAGATCATTTCATTCGAGAGTGTCCTGAGATGTTTAAAAGTGAAGTAATACTGAGTGTAAGATCAAGCAATGCCCCCGTTAGAGGTAGACTTCAGAGAAGTTTAAGAATAGGGGCAAGTAGAAGTGCATCTAGAGATTCAACAGTGAGACTAGATGTTAGAGCACCTGCAAAGACCTATGCTATCCGTGCTTGTAAAGATGCATCCTCCCCTGATGTAATTACGGGTACATTTTCTCTTCATGATGTTAATGTTATTGCTTTGATTGATCCGAGTTTGACCCTTTCCTATTTTGCATGAAATTGATGCCTAGTATGAACATGTCCATAGAGTCTACAAGATTTTTGATTAAAGTATCGAATCCATTGGGTCAGTATGTATTAGTAGACAAAGTATGTAAAAAATTGCCCTTTGATGATTAGAGGTTACTGTTTTCCGGCCGATCTCATGCTATTGCCATTTGATGAGTTTGATGTGATTCTTGGTATGGATTGGTTGATTGCACATGACCTGATAGTGAATTGTGGAAAGAAATTCATTGAGTTGAAATGTGAAAATAGTGAAATTCTTCGAGTTAATTCAGATGAGTCAGATAGTTCAATTGCCATGATTTCTATTATGTCTGCTCAGAAATGCTTGAGAAAAGGATATAAAGCTTATCTTACTTTTGTGTTGAATAATAAAGATCCAGAGTTGAAAATTGAATCAGTGCCTGTGGTATGTGAGTTTCCTGATGTGTTTCTGGAAGAACTATCAGGTTTGCCTCCTATCAGAGAAGTTGAGTTTGGTATTGAATTGGTTCCAGGTACAACGCCCATTTCTATTGCTCCTTATAGAATGGCTCCAATGGAATTGAGAGAATTGAAAGTTCAATTGCAGGAACTAATAAAGAAAGGCTTTGCAAGACCTAGTTGTTCACCATGGGGTGCACCAGTGCTCTTTGTAAAAAAGAAAGATGGTTCGATAAGATTGTACATAGATTATCGACAACTTAATAAGGTGACTATTAAGAACAACTATCCATTGCCTAGAATTGGCAATTTTTTTGATCAATTGAAGGGAGCTACTGTGTTCTCCAAGATAGATTTGAGATCCAGATATTATCAGTTGCCAGTTAAAGAGTCAGATGTTTCGAAGATTGCTTTTCGGACTAGGTATGGCCATTATGAGTTCCTTGTGATGCCATTTGGCTTGACTAATGCTTCTGCCATTTTCATAGACTTAATGAATCGAATTTTTAGACCTTACTTGGATAAATTTGTAGTTGTGTTCATTGATGATATCTTGATTTATTCTCATGATAAGACTAAGCATTCAGAGCATTTGAGAACAATTTTATAGACTTTGAGAGATAATCAGCTTTATGCCAAGTTTAGCAAAAGTGAGTTCTGGTTACGAGAAATTGGTCTCAGGTGAAGGTATTAGAGCTGATCCGAGCAAGATTTCAGCCATTATTGATTGAAAGCCTCCTAGAAATGTATTAGAGGTCAGAAGTTTTCTTGGTCTCGCCGGTTATTATAGACGATTTGTCGAGGATTTTCCATGATAGCTACTCCATTGATAAGATTGCTACAGAAAAATGTCAAGTTTGAATGGACTAAAAGGTGTCAGCAGAGCTTTGACAAGATAAAGGCATTATTGATTAAAGCTCCTGCCTTAGTACAACCAGAACTGGGTAAAAAGTCTGTGATTTATAGTGATGTGTCCTTGAATGGACTAGGCTGTGTACTTATGCAGGAAGGAAAGGTAATTGCTTATACCTCTAGACAACTAAAGACACATGAGAAAAATTATCCGATACATGATTTAGAACTAGCTGCCATTGTATTTGCATTGAGAATCTAGAGACATCACTTGTATGGTGAGAAGTGCCAAATATTTACTGATCATAAAAGTTTTAAATACTTGATGACTCAGAAAGATTTGAACTTGGGGCAAAGAAGATGGCTAGAGTTGATTAAAGATTATGAACTAGTGATCGATTATCACCTGGGTAAGGCAAACGTAGTTGCTGATGCTTTGAGTAGAAAATCTTTATTTGCATTAAGAGCTTTGAACACTAGTTTAATCTTATCGAATGATGGTTCTATCTTAGCCGAATTAAGAGCTAAGCCAATGTTTCTTGAAGAAATTTGTGAAGTTCAGAAAGATGACAGTGAGTTGCAAGCCAAAAGAGCTCAGTGTGAGTCGGGTATAGAGTTAGATTTTTAGATAAGTTCTAATGGTTGTTTAATGTTCAGAAATTGAATATCTGTACCAAAGAATGATGAGATTATTCGAAAGATTTTAGAGGAAGCACATAGCAGTTCTTTGTCTATTCATCCAGGTAGTACAAAGATGTATAATGATTTGAAGAAAATGTATTGGTGGGTAGGAATGAAGAGAGATATCTCAGAGTTTGTTTCTAGTTGCTTGATCTGTCAATAGGTAAATGCCGAACATTAGGTACCTTCAGGTTTATTATAGCCTGTGTTAGTTCCTAAGTGGAAATGGGACCGAGTTGCCATGGATTTTGTGACAGGATTGCCATTGACACTGAGAAAGAAAGATACAGTATGGGTTGTAATTGATAAGCTAGCGAAGTCGGCTCATTTTATTCCAGTTCCTATGGATTATTCACTTGACAAGTTGGCCGAGTTGTATATTTCAAAGATAATTAGACTACATGGAGTACTGTTATCAATTATTTCAGATAGAGACCCGAGATTCACTTCGCGATTTTGGAAGAAGTTACAGGAAGTTTTAGGCACAAAATTGAGTTTTAGTACAGATTTCCATCCTCACACCGATGGTCAATCAGAGAAAGTTATTCAGATACTTGAGGATATGCTCAGATGTTGTGTTTTAGAATTTCAAGGTAGTTGGGAGAAATATTTGCCGTTGGTAGAGTTTGTTTATAATAATAGTTACCAGTTGAGTTTGAAAATGGCACCTTATGAAGCTTTGTATAGACGTAAATGTCGCATACTTTTGTATTGGATAGAGCTTAAAGAAAATCAGATTTACGGGGTTGATTTAGTTAAGGAAAGAGAAAGTGAAAGTTATCAGAGATTGCTTAAAAGAAGCTTCAGGTAGACAGATGTCTTAGGCAGACTTGAAAAGAAAAGAGATTGAGTATCAAGTTGGTGACAAAGTGTTCTTGAAAGTATCCCCATGGAAGAAAGTCTTTAGATTTGAAAAGAAAGGCAAACTAAGTCCATGTTTTATTGGACCGTTTGAGGTGACTGAAAGAGTTGGACCATTAGCATATCAGTTAGCTTTGCCGCTAGAGATAGAGAAGATTCATGATGTGTTCCATGTGTCCGTTTGAGGTGACTGAAAGTGTTGGACCATTAGCATATCAGTTAGCTTTGCCGCTAGAGATAGAGAAGATTCATGATGTGTTCCATGTGTCCGTGTTACGTCGTTACCGTTCTGATCCTTCACATGTGATTTCACAGACAGAGGTTGAGATTCAACAAGATATGACTTATGGTGAAGAACCGATAAAGATTTTAGCTCGAGAGGTCAAGTAACTAAGGAACAAAAGTATTGCACTTGTGAAAGTATTATAGAATAGGCATGGGGTAGACGAGGCTACATGGGAGCCTGAAGAGGTTATGCGAAAATAGTATCCAAATCTTTTCACAGGTAAGATTTTCGAGGACGAAAATCCCTAAAGGGGGGAGAAATGTAACATCCCAAAATAGGGTCTAAACGGAACAGTGGTTGCCAAACCGCGAATCTGAGATAGAAAAGTTTATTTCGATTAATTTTTATAATTTACCGAGTGACTAGATGCATGTGTTAGAGTATCGATGGAAAATTTTATAGATAGATAAAAATAACTAATGTTTTAATGAAGGGTATTTTAGTCATTTGGTAATTAAAAAATTAAAAAGGGGAAAAAGATGGCAAAATGTGCCCATCTTCTTCATTAGGCCGAAATTTCAAGGGTTCTTCATAGCTAGAGTTTTGTTAAGCTTTCAAGCTTCATAATAAGTGATTCCAAGCCCTGTTTTTAATGTTCTTTACGTTTTTGAAGTCCCAATAACTTGATTTAGCTTATTCTAGCAATAATTTAAGCTAGGGCTCATATTTGGAAAAATACCCATAAGTGAAATGTGTTTATTTTGATGTTTTATGGTAAAATATGAAGCTTGAAATTATGTTAAACGACTTGAGCTAAGTGATTTTAAGTGAAAACGAGTAAAACGACATAATTGGTAAAAATACCTAATGGTCATAAGTACATGTTAGAGTGGGAATTTGATGTTGCTGTAGGTAAATAAATGATCAGCATGTCATAAAACAAAAGAATTAGGGATAAAGTTTCATTTCCGAGCCTTGGGGCAAAAGTGTAAATATGCAAAAGTTTAGGGCAAAATCATAATTTTTCCAAAGTTAGAGTTAAGGACTGTTTTGATAAATGTGAATATTAAATAAGTTAAATTTGCTATTATAGGTCAAGAAGAACAAAATTCGGGGTTAGACCGAGGAAAGAAAAAGGTTGAGGACTAAATCAAAATATTTGATCGTATTTTGTATCGAGGTAAGTTTGCAGTAAATAAATGCAGTGTTTTCTTATTTATAGTTAATGATGTTATTTTTCAGCATCTATATATTTATTTTGTAAATGTATTCCTTGATTATTCAAGTAAGGATTGATGGAGAAATGATACTTAAAAGTTCCGGTTGAACCTTAGGAATGTGTAGGATACAAATGTCATGACATTAGGGTTTAAGGATACCAAGTAAGACCATGCCAAGGCATGGCATTGGTAAGTTTTCCAAGGCAAGGAAATCATGTAAGACCATGTCAAGACATGGCATTGATAAACTACTATAAGGCAAAGATCCCATGTAAGACCATGCCAAGGCATGTCAATGGTGAGTTCATAAGGTAAGGATACCACGTAAGACCATGTCAAGACATGACAATGGTAAGTTTAAAAAGGAAAGGTACCCGTGTATCCCTAGTATTCCAAATGGTTCAACGGAAAATTCAAAGAGTGTACCAAAGGGAAGGTAAGATAAGTCCATGTTCGAAAGGTTCAAGTTATCTTGATAATTCATTTAGAATGTTGTTATTTATTTACATGCAAACTTACTGAGCTTTATGCTTACTCCCTTTCTTTTCTCTCTTTTTTATAGTATCGCAAAGCCTTGGAAAATTGTAAGGACGTCGGAGATCGCCTCACACTATCAACGAGTTATCTCGGTATTTTGTGACTAGAAATACTTTAAGTTATGGCATGTATAGGGACTTGGCTATTTTGTGTGCATGTCCTTATGATATGATTAAAGAATGGCATGTGACTACCTGGTAATGATTAGCTTATGATATAGCTAATTAAGAACATGTTTTGGTATTATGTATGCCTAAATGAGGTTTGATGCAAAGAAACTATGAAAGAGTAAGAGTTGGCCATGGAACAGTTAGGAAACAGTAGCAGTGATGTGGATTTGAAAAATCACTAGAAATTGTAGAAATGGAATAAGATATAGAATTAAATAGTATTGAGTCTATTTTTATAGAAAAGAAATAGAGCAAGCAAAGGAAGTCTATATTCTATGATATTTAAATTTCTGTAAGACTGGTTCAGAGTGACTTCGTGATCCCCTATTCCAACTTGGAAAATCACTAGAAATTGTAAAAAAAGAATTATAAGTCAAACTTTATAGTTTTAGATTTCTTAGTGAGTCTATTTTCATTAGAAATAAACAGAAACATTATCCAATTTTTGTATAATGAGATAATCAATTTTTAGTGAAGAGAGGTCAGGTCCACTAAACTTGCTAAACAGGGGAACCTTTAATGAATAAACTGTACTAATTGGCCAAACTAAAAATTCTGGAAAAATTATGGTAAGAATATGTATGAGTATAGTTTTAGGGAAAATTTACGGATTTAAATTTCAAGTTTTGTAACTTGATTTATAATTAATTTAGTGACTGTTACGCAGATGGATAGTTTTATTATGAATAGTGAAATAAATTATTTTTATTTGTGTAAGTAATCGGAAAAATTTTAATGTTCCCAGTTTGGTCCCGAACCATTCCAATTGCATGTTTTAGGGCCTCGAGGGCCGTTTTTAGGTATTTATTGGATGAATGTGAGCGAATTAATTTTTTTTAAGAGTAATTTTTTTATACCTTGAACAAGTAAGATAAGTCTGGTAACGCCTCGTGCTCGACTCCAGCGACTGTCTTGGGTAAGGGGTGTTACAATAACTATTTTCTAAATGCTTTATTTTGTATGAATTGTGTAAATGTCTCTACGAACACGTTCAAAGACATTATGGATAGTAAGAAATCCTAATCGAACCTTAGGAATAGATTAGGATACAAGTGACATGTCACTAGGGTTTTATGTTATGTGATCCGGGTATAGGTCTTGTACGTCCTATCAGTGGCTGAGTATACCGACATATGTTGTGGTTACTTGACAGCTTGTGTGAGCAGCACCGTATAACTATGTCTTGGCTGACAGCTTGTGTGAGCAGGCCTGATGATGACTCGAGAACGAGCATATATGTGTTATGAGATAGAGGTAGAAACGGCTACATAGGTGACACCTTGTGTGCAAGGTTTCCCCGAGTATCTGACATTATTATTCCGAGTGGTTCATTAAGTATGTCAAGGATGAGAATATGTATGAAACCAATATGAGTTGGTACAGGTATGTTCATAAAACTTATGATTATTAAATTCTCGAAATGATGAACTCAAGGTAAGTTTGTGATGGAATGAACTATGGTTATGAGATTATGGTAAATTACATTGTCTTATATTTATTACTTGAATGTTAAATGTATGGTAAGATTTGCTTAATTCTTTCATACGAGCTTACTAAGCTATATAGCTTACTCAATTTATTTTCCCATGTTTTATAGTGTCACCAAGCTTGCTCGGATTGGAGATCGCCGGAGATCGCATCACACTATCAAATTGTCATTTTGGGTATCGATGATCTTAAACATTTTGAATGTATGACATGTATAGGGACTTGGTCGTTTTGTTATATCTGTCATCATGATTTTGGCAAAATGTATTGGCTTGTAATGGTCAAAGGCTTGATTTGGTATTTGGCCATGTAAATTGGCTCATTTTGGTTAAATTGATTGGGAGCTTATATATATTTTTATATATATGCATGTATGTGCCAATGCCCTTGATGATGTAGTTTATATTGAATTGCTAAATGTTGATTGTGGCTTAATGACTTGTTGTGAAATGGATGAGGTTGGTTCATTTGTATGTGTAACACCCCTCGCCCACATCCGATGCCAGGACGGGGTTCGAGGTGCTACCTGACTTTAACTCAATCAACTATATAAAACCGAGCCATGAAATCTCAAACAATTTAAAACTTTTCTTTTCACATGCAACTTGCCCCTTATGCGAGCTTACGAAGCCCAAAACATACATTCGGGGTAGTTTGAGACCCAACCGAGAACTCATGAAAGACTTAGAAAATTTTCTTGCATCAAAGCTCCATACGCCCGTGTGGTATAGAGCACACGCCCGTGCGCTAGGGACACGCCCGTGTCCCGAGCCCGTGTCTGAAAACTTGGGCATTCTACTAAAACAACACGGCCCAAGCACACGCCCGTGCCCTGTAACCGTGTCCTTCACACGGCTGAGACACATGGCCGTGTCTCTTGCTCGTGTGCTACTAGCTTACATACTGACTCGATGGCATGGTATGGACACACGCCCGTGTGGCCTGCCCGTGTGCTAGAATGACTTTAAAGTTTTAGGTGCAGGGGACACACGACCATAACACACACCCGTGGGCGTGAACCGTGTGTCACATGCGGCCTAGACACACGCCCGTGTGTCTTACCTATATGGACAAATTAGGCTATTTTCCAAGCCCTTTGTCACCCATCTTGCACAACCTACACAAGATCATTTCAATATACTCATCTCATCACAATGAACATTAATTCAACCATAGAAAAAACATCGTATGAATTCATCAAATGAATAGTAGCCATTATTCTAGGCTTGATACAAAATAAAAGGGCTTTTGACTTAGGCCAAAATACATAAACAATTCTCATGATGAATATCCTAGTCTAGCCCTATACATGCCACCTCCAAAAATATAAATCAAACTATACCGAATGCTGCGGACGATAGTATGATTGATATATCTGACTTAAGGGATCCTCGAGCTAGCTATATAACGCTGAAAGAAGAAGGAAAGGAAAGAGGGTAAGAACAAAGCTTAGTAAGTTGCATATAAATAAATATACAGCAACAATCTCACCACTAGATATCATGCTCAAATGTAAACATAATTCAACTTACTCTTTGCCATCTACTCGAGTCACATTTTCTAAATTAAGCTCATTACTCATGCTTACCATATAGGTACCTGTAACACTCACAACATGATTATTCATTCTTTATCAAGATTGATCTATAACTCTCACCATTGAAACGTTTGGAATACTACTGGATATTCACTGAACCTTTAACATGGGATATATTGCCGATGCGTGTCCCAGACACGTCTTACACTAGCTATCTCTGTCGAGGCCGATGCATGTCCCAGACATGTCTTACACTGGCACTCATATGTGTGTGCTGATGCATGTCCCAGACATGTCTTACACTAGCACAACTCTTAGCCGATGCGTGTCCCTGACACGTCTTACACTAGCTATCTTTATGCCAATGCCATGTCCCAGACATGGTCTTACACTGGCTCTCATAGTATGGCTGATGCATGTCCCAGACATGACACTAGCCCTCTCTCGGATGCCGATGCCATGTCCCAAACATGGTCTTACTGCTCTCTTAGTATGGTAGAAGCATGTCCCGGACATGTCTTACACTGGCGCACAAACCACCCAATGCCTTGGCACGAATATCCAGTTCGTATCCTAATGTTTCAGCGGGATACTTCTATTATCTCAAATATTACTATGCATTCTCGATTCATAACTCAATAATTCATACAATATCAGTACAATGGCGATATGAATACGAGTATTAACACTGTAGTTGTATTATTTACATACAACTTACCTCGGTTTACAAAAAGTACTCGACTACTTGGTTTAGTCGGTTTGCTTGGCCTTCCCCTGGTCTAGGTTCGGATTTGGTAAATCTTGATCTATAATGACAATATGCACTCATTTAGTCACTAATTAGGATTAAACAATCATAAATTCACACCTTTGGTAAAATGACCATTTTGCCCTTAGACTTTGACAAAATGACCATTTTGCCTCTATGCTCAAAAATCAATTTTTATCGAATTTATTTGTATTTCAAGCCTATCTAAACTCTTTTTACTACTATAACAATCCCAAATTCTCAACATTTTACACACTTGTCATCTATTTTGCAATTTATGCAAAATAGCCCCTTTAGGTGTTTTCATACCAACACCTTTCACAAAAGTTGTTCATAACCCATCTAAGACTCATATTCTTCCATAAAAACTCAATAAACATCACAAATTAATCCATGGAAAAACTCTAAACTCTTAACCATTTTGCAAGATTTTACTCTCATTTGAAACCCCATGCTTTAAGGGTCTCAAAAATGCAAAAATCATCAACAAAGGGTGTGGGAATCACTTACTTGTGAGGGCCTTAAGTTGTTGAAAGTTTTCAGCCTTCAAACACCATTTTCATGCTGATATTTTTGGTCGTAGAGAAGAAGATGAGAAGGTGATATCATCTTTTGTTATTTTATTTCTATTTTAGTCAAATTAGCCACCTAACCCAACCAACTTGGACTTTTTGACCAATTTTGTCTCCCATGGCAGGCCAAGAATCCTAAAAAAGGTTTAATTGCCCTTTAAAAACCCTCAATTTAAGTTCTCTAAGCTAATTAACACATTTGGGTACTAAGATACAACTTTTTCCTTTTATGCGATTTAGTCCTTTTTCAAAATTGGACTAGAAAACATTAAAATTAGCTCACCAAATTTTTCATGCACCAATAAAATCATAATATAACCTCATTAAAAATAATAAAATAATTTTCTAACTTCAGATTTGTGGTCCCGAGACCACTATTCTGACTAGGCCCTAAATCGGGCTATTACAGTATGTTAAAGTATCTTGATAAGATACTGTAAGTTGAAAGTAGTCTTAGTGGTGTTTTTGAATATGAAATTGGTATGTGTGATTAGCATAATGAAATGTTATGAGCATGATATAACACGGTATTTTTTTGACATGTATTGGTCATGATTGTGGATGTTTTGGTTGCCTAAGTATACCATGAATTGTGCCATTGAATTTGTGTATGTGTATGTGTAAATAAGGGTGGAAAATGGCTTGGTAAATAGCCTTTATTTTTTCCACACAGGTGTTTTGGCCTTGTGTCCCCTGCACCTTAATTTTGAGAAATAGAATGCTCAGAATTGAGCACACGGGCAGAGACATGGGTGTGTGTCTCAGCCGTGTGAGGGACACAGCCTCGAACATGGGCGTGTGTCTTGGCCGTGTAAAGTCTGCCCCTATTTTATGAAAATTAATTAATCAGACGGTCTAGCACACGGGCATGTGGCTTGGCCGTGTGACTTCAATTTGCTCATGCCTTACAAAACAGAGAGTTACACAGGTTAGAGGCACGGTGTGTATGACCACCCGGCCTGCCCACACGGACGTGTCCCAAACTGCACAAGCTTGTGACCCCTGTTTATAGCAAAAATTTTATAAGTTTTGTAAAAATTCCCTAAGTTATCAGTTTAGTCCCGAACCACTTCCAAAGCATGTTTTGGGCCTCGTATGCTTGTATTAGGGACTTTATGATTGAATACGAATGGTTTTCATTTGGATGCAAATTTATGACTCGAAATTGTATGATTGTTTGCGATGTAAGTCTGGTAATGCCTCGTAACCTTATTTCAGCATCGAATACGGGTAAGGGGTGTTACACCGATGCTCTCCACAACACTTAGAGCATATGCCACTAGATTTCCTTCACAGTATTTTTGCAGTGGTTTGATCTCTCGCCTTTTTCTGTCCCAAGCTAACTTATAATCATGAAGTTGAGACGTAGGTTTTTTTACTGGGATAGAGTGGCTTCGAAAACCTTCTGTTGCATTGAAAAAATGTTAGTTTCATGATTTCGTTTTGATGTCTCGACGTGGTAATTCTCCTCATTGAGAAATCGTCCATGTTCGTCGTGACGTCATCGCCTGTTTTTGTTGCCAGCTCTACCTTTCTTGAAACACTTGATTTTCCTATGTTGTTTTGACCTAGTGACCCCTTTTTGACAAAATCATTGGTTTTCCATCGAATTTAACATTTCTATTGACGATGATCTTACTAGTTTTCGGGCACCATAACTTATAGCCTTTTATCTTGGTAGGAAAACCCTGGAAAATACACTTTACAACCCTTGGTTCAATTTTTCCCTAACTAACTCGTGCATAAGTAGGATAACCTAACACTTTAAGGTTAGAGTAATTAAGAGGACTACCCGACCAATCTCTTTAGGAACCTTTCAATCTAATGCTCGATGTGAAGACCAATTCACCAAATCTCTTGCTAAGTTAATGCCTCGGCCCAAAACTTATTTTCTAAGCCTACATTGGAAAGCATACTTTAGGCTTTCTCTAGTAACATTCTATTCATCCTTTCAGCAATACCATTCTACTTTAGGGTACAAACAGCTATGTTATGTCTTTCAATTCCTTTCTATTTGCAAAAATCATTAAACTCAGTTGTACAGAACTTGAGACCATTATCTATGTTCTTAACCGCTTTACGAATTTCTCAATCTGCTTTTCTAGTAAGGTATTCCATTACTTACAAATCCCAAAGACTTCACCCTTGTACTTCAGGAAATAAACCCAAAGTTAAAATATATTTGCTATCTCCTTTGGAGAAGATTGGAGTGGACCCCATAAATCAGAATGAATGTAGTTGAGGGTCCCTTTTGTCTTGTATATTGCCAAATCAAAGCTGACTCGATTCTACTTCTCATAAACACAATTCTCGTAGAAATCTAACTTTCCAACTCCGGCGCTTGTGAAAAGACCTCTTTTACTCAAAATAATCATACCTTTTTTGATCATATAATCAAGTCGCATGTGCTATAACTGAGCTGATTCAGAATTCATAAAGAGGGAATTTTGTTGAGACGTTGTGACATCATGTGAGTCCTTATCATGATATGGTGAAATTTTGACTCTGCTTTTGTAATTGCTAAACACCGATCAGTGTTGAACCTTGCAGAATGTATAGGTTGCCAAATTTCTATCCTTTCATTAAAACAATAGCTCCACGAGATACTTTTAAACCGTTTGACTCAATAACAACCTTGCAACCATTAGAGTCTAGAATACCCAAAGATATGAGATTCTTGTTTAAATCAGACACATGTTCGACATATGATAATGCTCTAATTATCCTTTCATGCATCCTAATATGAAATGTACCAATATTGGTTATTTTGTAGGGTGTGTTATTTCCCATAAGCACAACTCCATCTTCAACTGAACTGTATGTGGAGAACCACTCCCTGTTAGGGCACGTATGGTAGGATCACCCAGAATCCAACATCCACTCAGATTTAAACTTAGAACTTTCAGTCATTGACACCAATAATAAATTATCACCTTTGTCTTCGGTTACACTAGTATCGACTACATCTACTTTCTGCTTCCCTTTCTCGTCATTTTGGTGGCTCTTTTATTGTTATTATGAAGTTTATAACATTCTACTTTGATGTGACCCATGTTTTTGCAATAACCATAATTTCTTGTCGCGGTTTCTTGATTTTGATCTCGACATAGATCTTTTTTGGCTTGAATCCTTAGACTGTTACCTTCCTTTGGCAACTAAAACTAAGGCCTAGCTATCTAAATTGTTCTTTAAACCTAAATCATTGTCGATTTTATCTTTTCTTAATAAGTTTCCCTTTACATTCTCAAGTGAGAGTTTCTCTCTACCATTAACGAGGGTTGACCTAAAAGTTTTGTATAAAAGAGGCAAAGAATAAAGTTATAACATAGCCTAATCCTCATCGTCTATGTTGGCCTCGACATTCTTCAGGTAATTAACGAAAGTAACAAATTTACTTATGTGAGCCTTAATAGACTCACCTTTTTCCATATGGAACGTGTATAACCGTTATCTCAATACCAAGCGGTTTGTAAGAGACTGTCATGTAAAGGGCTTCTAATTTCCTCCATAAGGCTGCTACCATTTTCTACATAATACATTGTGCAATATATTGTTTGTGAGTCAAAATTGAATTGTTGATAGTACCTTCTCATCAAGCTCCTCTCAATCTGTTTGATTTGCATCTGTGGGCTTTTAAACTTGTAACGACATTTTTTAAACCATTTTGAACTAGAATTGTCGTCATTCAAATTTTCCATAGATTAAAATTTATGATCTCATCAAACTTTTCGAGATCGTACCTCATTGCCATCTCTAAACGGGTTGAATCTGAAAACCAAACCAAACTTTGATACCAGTTTGTTGGTGATCGACTTTTCTAAGCAACGAACAAGAACGAAAAAGAGAAAAGAAAAATTGGGCACACAAATATTTACATGGAAAAACTGCTCAATGAAGAGGATAAAAAACCACGAGCAAAAGAAACTTCACTAAAATGAAGAAAGCTGGAAAAATGAGTACAAGATGGAGAAACAAACAAACCCGAACCTAAAAAAACATACTAAGTTCTTCCAAAATTCCCACAAAGCTCTCTCTTAATTATGCTGTTGAATCAATCTCTTTAGGATTGCTAAAAGCCCTATTTATAAGCTGAAATTCATGTGAAAATATCACTAAAACATTCCTAGATTAATCAAAGTTAGACTAGGAAAAGATAACATAATTTAACTAGGAGAAGAAACCTAGTTTAGTAGGGAACATGTTGCCACATCTTGACGTGGCATATTGCCTCGTCAGGACGTCCTTCTTCACGTAATCGAGACGTAGTGATTCTTCTCATTGGGAAGTCATTGTCATGTTGTCGTGACATCGTCTTTTCCTCATCATAATGTCGAATCTATTTCATCTGAAATGCGAGGCACACCCTACATTTTTCTTGTTGATAGATTAATTCTTCTTCTGTTAACTCTTCCTATTTCAATTGCAACTACAGAAAGAGCATTTTTGGCAATGAAAATTGTCAAAACAAGGCTTTTCAACGAAATATAGGATGAGTTTCTTACAAATAATCTTGTTGTTCATATTGAGAGAGGGAGATTGCTGAAACTTGTGATTCAGACTCTATATTTAGTGATTTTATTTCCTTAAAAGAACGTCGTGCACACTTTTAGATAATGATATGCTATTTCTTCTTAATTATTCATTTTAAATATGTATTCATGCTACCTTTTTTTAACTTATATGTATTTGGAATAATGAGGAAAAAAATTTTTATTTAATTTTTTAGTATAATTAACATACATAATATATGTTATAGGAATTTTTTTTTTACAAAAAAGTCTAATTTTAGCTTGGTCCTCCCAAGGTTAACATCCTAGCTCCTCCACTACAAGCAAGTACATGCAACTTCGATAAAGAACTAATAATCACATACCACACAATATTAACTCAATAGTAGTTCGATTAAGTGTTAAAAACACTCTAGTCAATAAAATAATTACTCAAAAGAAGAAAAAATAAACAACTTGAACAACAAGATGCTCAAATTTTCGGTGGTAAATCAGTTCTCAAAACCAATGCTTTCCCAAAGGAGAATGTGACCTGCTACAAATGGTAGTGGCAGTTTAGGTACTTTTCGACACTTAACAAGCTTATTTTCTAGCCATTTTAGTATATTTTAATGCATTTTTAGTTTTCTTAGGTTAAAGTTAAATTATTACCAAATTAGTGTTTTTACGCAGTATTTCGAGTTAGCTAACCTATTGGACCAATACCGGTCTTAAGGTGGTTTTAATGAGCTTAATTGAGTGTGCAGGACACCTATTTTTAGGCCCCAAAGCATCAAAAATGACAATCGAGTTCCAACACAAGCTTTCAGGGTTGCAACACAATTGAGCCAAGTCCAAAATTAACATTCAAAGTTGTGTTTCACGACACAGGTCTGACAGAGGGTAAAAATTCATTAAGAGTGTTTTTGTTCGCACGATCCATATTTAGTGTGATTAAGGCTTGTATTTAACCTAAATTGGGCTGCTAACTTTACCTATATATAGTTAAACATAGGTTAAGCTTGGGAGCTTTTTGCCAAGCCATTTTTAGGGTTTAGTTAGTAGATTTAAGATTTTAATTTGGTTTTATTTTATTTTAAAAATTATTTTATTTCTTGTTCTTTGACTTGGATTCAATTTGAGTCCAAGTCTTTGTTATTTAGTATTTTCATAATTTTCCTTTATGTTTCACTTTAAGAGACAATTTCTCAACAACTATTAAAGGATTTCACAGATCCAAGCACATCCAGTTTATCAGACGGATCAATTTCTATCATTCTCTCATTTTAACTTAATTTGCATATTTTGTATGATTAATTTAATTATGATGAAGATGGTTATTGAATCGATGAATGGCTAAGTCCTTTAGGGAGATTAATGAACAGATGTGAGAGTGATTAACGAAAGAATCAGTGTTTCCCATACGAATTAGTTGATATAAATTTATGTGGGCTTAAACCTTAGGATTGACGATACTAGGAAGTAATCTAGGTTAAACGAGGTAGAGAGATAAGTTTGCTGAGTAAATCTTGATTTATCTCGGTCAAGAAAGTGAGGTCGAGAGATAAGTGAGTTCTGGTCGATTAATTAATTAGTAGAGACCGAGAGGTAATATTGGTTAGTTAATAACTAATTCTCTAATAAAACCCGAATTCTGAAGTTAATTGCAACCACCGAAGCGAGTTAATCTTCTACTAGTTATTTGAGAGTTTTTCATTTTTCAAATTTGTTTTAGTAATTTAATTTTTCCTTTATGACCTTAGTTGTTGGCATTAATCATCGTAATATAATTTTTAGTGATTACTGTTTAGACTTGCTATTGTAGACGATATTTTTAGATTTAATTCCAGCCTCCTTTGGGTGTGATCCTTAGAATACTCACCGGTGTTCCATTGTAACACAAAACTATATTATAATTTGACTTGTTCACTTGCAGATATCACACTTAAATATATAGTTATTTTATTTGCAGAATTTTTACTCTAAATGTTCGTACGTTTGGAGGGGATCAGAATGACACCTATTTATAATTTTAAAGAATAGCAAAATATTCTCCTTTAATATAACTAATATGTCCATATGATATTTATATTTAAAAAGTAGCACTTTAATCACCAAGTAACAATAAGACTTTCATGCTTATCAAACAACCTCAGTATATTCCATTGGGAGACTTAATATGACCTACACTTATTTTTTGTCAAATATGCCACACTCAAATGGATTGAATCCAACTTAACTAAAGCTTGTAAAAGGCCTAACACAATGATACATGTAGAAAGACGTGTTCATTATAGCAGCAATATTCGAGTACCAATAGTAGCGAAGGCACAAATGGCACTGCCAAACATATCTCCCCTTTTTAGACAAAATGTATAACTGTAAACTCTAAAATATATAGATATTTTCAGCACTTTTTTATGTATAATTTATGCAAATTTTGACTAAGTAAATAACATTTTTTTTATTTTATACTTAATTTTATGATATTTTATAAATTCCGTGGAAATGTGTTAATTTAGTGAAATTTATGCTAAATGCATGTTTTTCTTTTTTTTTTGGAAATAATTGGGCTAAAAGAAAATATAGCAGAATTTTGGTTGTTTTAGGGTTCAGACAGGTACATCTTAAAGGATCCAGATCCAGTCACATTAGGCTTTAAAGAAACTTCATTCCATACCCAACTATATACAGTGTAACACCCCTCACCCGTATTCAACGCTGGAATAGGGTTACAGAGCATTACCGAAATTATAAAACAATTAAACATTTAGTTCACATACATTTTCAAATCTCAAGTAATCATCATTCAATATCATTTACATTGTCCCTAATACGAGCCTACGAGGCCCAAAACATGCTTTAAGAGTGGTTCGGGACTAAACCGATAACTCATGAAATTTTTACAAAACTTAGAAAATTTTCCAAACTATAGGGGACACACACCCGTGTGGCCCGACCATGTGTCTCACACGGCCAAAGACACACCCGTGTCACAGGCCGTGTGGATATTCGAAATGGGAGCACATGGCTGTGTCCCAACCCATGTCCTACCCTGTGTAACACTTTGACTTGGGTCACACGACCAACACACATGCCCGTGTGGCTAGCCTGTGTGCCCTAAGAAATGGCCACACACGCCCGTGTGCTAGGCCGTGTGCTAAGCCGTGCCAAACCTATAGGGTATACTGACTTATGTCACACGGCCAAGTCACACACCCTTGTGCTAAGCTGTGTGGAGCATACTGACTTGATTTTTATTTTAACACCAGGGGACACACGACCGTGCAACCTGACTGTGTGTCACACACGGTTGAGACACATGCCCGTGTCTCTACCTGTGTGGACAAAAATAGGCTATTTACCAAGCCATCTTGCCACCCAAACTTGCACAAACCTAAACCAACCTAATTGGCACAAAAGCATGGCATAATTAGGCATTCAACCAACCTCGATCAAGCATAATTCATACCATTTCAATACCAACCAATACAAAACACATCAATACCACAATTTGCCATTCAATTTCCTACCAAAACTCATAATCTTAAATCAACAATATAATCACTTTTAAACATGCATCATTTAGCCTAATCTCACAAATATACCAAGTTCAATTCTCAACCATTTAGTACCCCTAATTACCAAATACCAACTAGCATCACATATCCAAAATCAAGCACATAACAAGAGCCATTTGCATAATTATATACATAACCAAATCAACCAAATTAAGCCAACTCTCATGGCTATATACAAAACCGAACTCTTAATATTTACAAGCCATTTCAAATGACTACATTCATTAACAACACATATACCAACATGACCAAAGTCCCTATACATGCCATATACTCAAAATACTTAAGTTCAAAAGTACCAAAGTGATAGTTGAATAGTGTGATGAAGTCTCCGACGATTTCTGAATCCGAGCTAGCTTTGATTTCACTATAAAACACGAAAAATAAATAAAGTAAGCTATAAAGCTTAGTAAGCTCGTATGAAATAAACTCAATTAATCATAAACACACAATTCAAACAATTAAATATATCATCACATAGTTCATATTAGCTAACAAACCTTCCACATAATCAATCACAAGATTAGTTGTGAAATTCACAAGTTTCATCCATTCAATACTTATACGGTTCTTGTACATACCTGTGCCATCTCTTACTAGTCTCATGCTTATCCATGTATTTGACATACTAGTTGAAACATTTGGAATACTATCGGATACACGGGGAACTCGCACCCTAGGTGCCTTATACATAGCCGAAGTTATCTCAATCTCGTATCACATATAATTCTCAATCTCAAGCTATCAACGGTCATGACGAAGCTACATGGTGCTGCTCACACAAGTTGACGAGTATCCGCAACACATGCCAGATAACTCAGCCACTGGTAGGACGTACGGACCACCAGCCAAATCACATAACCCCTAATGACATGTCATATGTTTCCTAATCTATTCCTAAGGTTCAACTGGGATTTCACACTTGTCGAATTGCCATCGAACATGTCCGTAGTGTCGTATTTATAGTTTATGCAATACCAAAGCATTTAAAACACAAATATAATAATGTTTATCACATACGAACTTACCTCGAATGTAAAAATGACAAAACGAGTCGATTAGTCCAAAATCTTGTTCTTTCCCCGATCTAAATCCGTATTTCTCTTCTCTTGATCTAAATGTAATCAAAATTAACTTATTTAATTATCTCTCTATTCAATTTAGTCCAAAAATTCACATTAAGTCAAATTTACATTTTTACCCCTAATATTTCAACATTTTTACAATTTAGTCATTATTTCATAAAATTGCAAATTCATGCATTTCAAATAAAACCCTTGCTAGCTGAATTCCAATTAGGTCCCTAGTAGCCCATATTTTTCATTTATTTTACAATTTAACCACAAAATTTGCACTTTTCACAAATTAATCCCTAATTGGACATTTTACTAAAAATCACTTAACAAATTTTGTTTATCTAACAACAATCATACATTTTCTACCACTAAACATCAAAATACATGCTCATTCATCAATGGCAAAACCCTAGACCTTTAACAGTTTTGCAAATTAGTCCCTAGGCTAGCTAGATTAAGCTGCAACGATCTCAAAAACATAGAAATAATTAAAAACGAGACAAAAATCACTCACCTAATATCAAGATGAAGTAGCCGAACCAAGGAACCCTAAAAATGGTTTCTTCTTCCTTCAATTTTGGTGGATGAAAGCATGAAAGAAGATGACCACTTTTTTCTATATTTTAATTAAGTTAATTTATTAATTTACCTATTTAACCTCAGTTATAAACTATTAAAAACACTTAAAAGATGTCCATAAATGTCCACTCAAGCAACCAATGGTCTAATTACCACATAAGGACCTCCACTATTTAATTTCATAGCTATTTAATACCTTTAGCGATGAGAACTCAAGTTTTACACTTTACGCGATTTAGTCCTTTTTATCAAATTGACCATTCAAACAATAAAATTTCTTAACGAAATTTTCACGCGATCATTTAATCATAATGTAAAATTTAAAATAATAATAAAATAATTATTTCAACTTTAAAATTTTGGTCTTGAAACCACTGTTCCAACTTTAATAGAAACGGGTTGTTACATATAGGCCCAAAATTGTCTAGATGGAGGCCTAGAACCGTCTACCTGTCATTCATAGGACCATGTCCATTGACCTACCTTGATTCTAGCTAATATCCTCCCTGATTTAAACAAATATTTACCCCAGTTTTCATAAATCAGGTACGACATCACCAATAACAAATCAAGGAGATTTCCTTCCCTTGACTCAAGTAACCAATTCAACAAAAAATAGTCATCACCTATCCACTTCCCTCCTAACACTCAAAAGCCTGACATTCCACTTCCAAAAATAGAAATTCAAACTCCACTCTCCCTTAAGCAGGAAATGAAAACTCTTTCCCTAAACCTAATCCACAACGGCCCATACTTTTGCTAAAGATAACGGTTAAAAGCCACCCATTTTTTACTTAGTAAGGGTTAACCACACAAAGGAAGAAATCAAACATGTCCCCTCCTTAAACCAAGCAGCCACTCATCCTCCTTCCATAATTCGAGGGACGACTCAACCATGGGGAGAGAATCAATGATTCATTTGCTAAAAATAACCAGGGATGTTAAAGCTTCAACAACTATAAATAAGGACCTTTATTTATCAGTTAAACACATCAGTTTTTAGAGAAAAAAAGCATTTAAGTGTCATTTTTTTCCTTATGGCTTGCTAAGAATTTGTTCACCACAAATAAGGCAAAACCCTTGTTAAGAGTGGGACCATTTGGAAAGTATGACTTGAGAGCTTATAGGTGATTTAACATAAAGAAGAAGAGGAGAGCCACCATGAGAAGCCACAAGGAGTAGTCGTAGATAACCTCCTGTAGTCCAACTATTTTCTCTTATTATTGTGCAATGGCCTTGGATAACCCCCTCAACTACTCTTTTTCCCTTTCTTTTTATTGTTAATTGTTGATTTTTGTGCTGGCGAACATGTTTGCATCTCATCTTTATGTTTTCTATTTAATAAAGCATGACTTAATTTTGTTTATTCAGAATGAGTATGAATCATGATTTGAGTTTATTAGTTTTTATATTATGAATATTCTATGCAAATTATTGTTTCATTCATTTAGGTTTAATTCATGTTAATACTTATAAGTGTAAGGCCAACATTTGTAAGTTAAGAAACTAGCTATTTAATATGAGAAGAGGTAATAGTTCATAGACAATATACCTAAATGGTGCATAGCATGTCGATATCAAAAGATGATTGTTGTATGCATAAATTGTTTGAGAAGCCCGAAATGGTGGTTTCTAGGTTAGTTTGACATAGACATATGCGAGGTGATTTAGGGACATAATAGGACTTCAAGAGAAGCCTATGCTTAATACAAAATGGTGTTTAATGAATTTTTATATTACCACAATCTTTTGTGATATTCTTATTATAATTGTCAATAAAATCTTGTTAAGTGAAATACTTATTCTAGTCTATTGATGTTATGTTTATTAAATCTTATGTTTAATCTTTCTGTTGCCATTATTCTTCTACAGTATGTTTTGTTTTATTTTGTGGGTATTTGAAATCTAATTACATTCATATAATTACTTTTGACTCTCAACAACATTATTCTTTTACTTGCTTTCTTCCAAATTGTTTTATAGTTGGCTTTGCAAATAATTTACACATTCAACCCCTGTGGAGACGATAACTCTTTACTTACTACTTATTACTTGTAACGACCGTGTACACTTTGCATGTAACCCTGGTACACTAACCTCTCCCTCTTTCACCAAGTTAATGTTTCCAAGTCCTTAAGTAGCTTCGCAAGGCAAGTTTTTCGAGCGTTGAGTTGTTGAACCTCCAAGTTAATGTTGTTGATTTTGGTTCTGAGCACAACCATCACTCTTCTTTTTTTAGATGCAGTAGCACTTTGAGCTCCACTAGATGCTCTCATTGGAAAAAAGGGTGGAATAAGCTCTCTTGGCCCAAGATCACTTACATGACTTGGTTTAAACAACTTGTTGGATATTTTTTGCTCCAAAAACCCAACCAATAACACATCATTCTTCACCTTTATATTCTTTTGAAGTATAAGGTTTGATAAACCAACGTGGGAAATAGGAGAAACTAACCATTAAAAATGGGCTTAACATGTTTCACCACTTGCTTAAAAATGAAATCTCCAAGGTTGAATTGAACCTCGTGACCCACCATATAGAGGACTCGTGTAACACCCTTAACCCGATCTGATCAATTGGACCCAGATCTTGGATATTACCACACAAATACAGACACAAGCTTAATTTATTTATACAATTTACAGATAAAAACAACTTACTTACTATAAAAATCTCAAAATAAAATATATAAGTAAATAAAAATGAGCAAATAAAGTTACAACATGAGGTAATTAAATTACAATGATATCCAAATTGGAATATTAATTTATTACAGATGCCCAATTGAATTGCTAAAGAGTACTATAGTATTTGAACACGCTACCAACTTGCTCTGTATGCATAATAGCCTAATACGCCACTCCTTAGTGGTAGCCCTAGCATCGTTCTTATTGGCGTAGACTCATATCACTTCACCTGTAACAAAACACACACCTAGATAAGTTCCTAAGAACCTAGTGAGGAAAGCATCATTAACCTGTGTCATTTCTACACATCTTAACTGGTAACATATTTAGATGGTCTTATCGTTCTAAACCTTTAACTTAATCACTAGCGAATGCTCCTCATTTTCTATTTTCGTTTACACGTCAGATACCATACCTTGCTCAAAACTCATTTCTTAACCATCAACGTCTTTGATACGCGACTCACCTCTTTCAATCTAACTATTCATAAGTCTTTACTTGTTTCTTTTATAGAGGTCCATACAACCGAAGCATTGTTACTTTTGTATACGTAATTTTAAGCCATCGTTTCACAATTCATGTTTGATCACATATACAAATAATAGATACATTCTTTCTGATGTTCAGTTAGAAAAATCCTTATTCAGAATACGCTTCCTTTATGTTTATCCAACACCTTTTCTGTATCTTTCTAAGAAAAATCCTTATTCTTTCTTATGGTATTGTAAAACATTTTATCATAACCCATAGAGACATTTTGTCTTTCTGATCTTTCTAAGCACACTTACAAGCCATACTAAATGTGCTAAAACAACTTAATATAGAATCCGCCATAAGAAGCATTCTATTAGGTTACGTCATAGCAAGCCTTATTAGGATACACCACAAGGGCATTGCATTCAGATTTTGCCATGTATGCCGCTCTTCCAACTTTCTACCACAAGAACTAGGAGTGAGCGTTCGATCGAATCAAATGAAAAAATTTTGAGTTTATCGAGTTGACGAATCATATTTTATCATCCTAATTTGATTTGAAATTTTCTCGAATCGAGTCAAGCGAGATGGAATTCGAATCAAATCAAATCAAATGTATTTGTTCGAGTTAAATTTTAAAAAATAACTTTGGGTCCTTGTAACCATTGTCACCCACTATAATAAAATTTTTCCACCGTAATCAAATTTTTTATTAACTTTCATCACCTCATAATTTATTTATTAATATTTTATATACGGGTTAGCTTCTTTGCTTGCTTAGTTGTTTCAATTATCTTCAGATTCTTGCCACTATGTATTTTGGAATTAAAAAATATATTAAATGTAAAAATGTGATTTTTTAATAAAAGTTTTTTTAAAGATAAAATGTGAAATTGATACCAATATAAAATTTTAACACAAATATTTTATGGCATCATTAAAAATTTAATTTTAATTTAAATATTCAATATGACTAAACAATTCAATAGTATAAATAATATAAAACGTGAAATTTAATTTAATAATATAAATAGTAGATATAAATAAAATTATTACTATTCATGTTTAGGGATTTTTTTTGGATAATTTTGATTTTTTATTTGGGAGTAAAGGGTGAGAAGTAAAAGTTTCAGGGGAAAATAAAAAATTTTAGGGAGTAAAAGTTTGAGGGAAAGTAAATAGGGGGAGTAAAATTTTAGAGGGAAAATATTAAAAAAATTTGGGGGGGGGGGATGGGTTTGGGGTAGATGGTAGGTGGGAGGTAGGAGGTGGGAGGTAAGAGGTGGGATAGGAAGGGAGTAAAAGTTTTAGGGGAAAGTGGGATGGAGTAAAAATTTTGGGGGAAAATAAAAATTTTTGAGGGTTTTTGGGAGTAAAATTTTGAGAAAAACTAAATGGGAGAGTAAACTTTTGGTGGGAAATAGATTTTGGTAGATGGGGGGGTTGGGATGGGAGGGGAGTAAAAGTTTTGGGGGAAAAGTGGGAAGGAGTAAAAGTTTTAAAGGAAAAGTAAAAAGGTTTGGGAATTTGGGGTAAAAATGTAAAATATTATAGTTTGATATTCGAATTATCCGAGTTATTGGAATTCAAAAACTTAACTCAATTTAAAATCGAAATTCAAAAAAAATCAAGTTGACTCGAATAACTCAATTCGTTTAACTTGAAATTTGAATTTTTTTTTTTATTTTTTCGAGTTGAATCGAGTTTTTCTCACCCCTAACAAGAGCTATCACGCTAGAATTTGCCACAAGGGCGATTCTTAAGAGTACACCACAAAGGTGTTCTTTACGAAGTTTGCCACAAAGGAATTCCTTTTATTTTCTACCACAAAGGTTTTTCTTTCATATTATGCCACAAAGACTTTTCTTTGCTGATGTGTTTACGATATGGATTTGCCTAAACTCACATTACGTGAGGTTTACCCATCATCGTCTTAGGACACGTAGGGACCCTATTAGGTAATAACCTTCCTTTCGAACCTCTTCAGAGGGTGCCATAGCCATGGGCTTTTCCTTTTAGAGATCGTGTTTAAAGTCCCGACGGACCCCTGTAGACTTCACTACGGGGATAGACACATACTCTCTTGACAGAACTTTCATGCATTGGCACAATTCATATTCATCTTTAACTCCACAACTTAATTTAACAGAGCATATCCATAGCATACATCTAAGAAATACACACACGACCAAACCTATTTCTCAAATTCAATACCATAACATGCATTCTATCCTTAATATTCATCCATATAGTTGCATGACCATCATACTTATACTTTTCTTGTAACAACCCGTTTTTAATGATATCAGAACAGTGGTTTCGAGACCACAAATTTGAGTTAGAAAGAAAATTTATTTTAATAATATTGCATGGTCTACATTATGATAGGAAAGACGTATGAAAATTCTGATAAGAAAATTTTACCAATTTCATGTTTAATTATAGAAAGGACCAAATTGCATAAAATACAAAAGTTGAGTTCTAGTAGCTATGGGTGTCAAATAGCTATAGAATTCAAAATTTGAGGTCCTTATATGGTAATTAGACCATTAAGAGAATTTAGTAGATATTTTTGATAATTCATCCATGGAAATTTAGAAAAACAAAAGGACTAAATTGGAAATAAAAATAAATAAAGATGATAATAACTTAATATCATCTTATTATCATCTTCTTCCCCAAATTTCTATGGAAACCCTAGGAAAGAGAAAGAAAATCATGCAAGCCTAATTGGGTAAGTAATCTTGTCCCGTTTTTAGTAATTTTTATATTTCTGATATCGGAATAACCTAATCTAGCTATTTTGGAGATCAATTTGTAAAGTTATCAAAGTATTAAAATTTTTCCATGGATGAATATGTTGAAAATTTTGAAATTTATGGTAGAAAATGAAATATTATCAATAGATAAACAACTTTTGTAAAGGAAATTTTCATGAAATTGTAATTTAGGGACTAAATTGTAAAGATATAAAATTCATAGAAAATTTCTAATTTTTGTGAAATATATGGGCTGTAAATGTTATATGAAGATTTTGGTTAGGCTTGGAATAATGGTTAAATTTTAAGAATTTCATTTTTCAAGCCTAGGGATGAAATTGGAATTAATCAAAAGTATAGGGGCAAAATGGTACTTTTGCCTAAGATGTGAACCGGATTTATTAGAATGTGAAATGTAATAAATTTATGATTAAATTCATTTATATAGATCCTAAAATACCAAGTAAGGAGTTAGATCGAGGAAAAGAAAAAATTTCGGATTAGTAGATTTTTATGCATGATCAAATGTTGAGGTAAGTTTGTGTAACTAAATTGTGTATATTTATATGTTTGAATTGGATGTTGTATATATGAATTATGAGTTTGTTATGTATATGAAAATAACTATATATTTGACATACCCAAGAAATGTTAAGTCTCGTTTGAATGTGTAACACCCCTAACTCGTACCCGTCGTTAGAACAGGGTTTCGGAGCATTACCAGAACATTCAGAACATTTTTCAATTAATTTACACGAGCCACTATTCATTAACCGAGATTATTCATAATGTCCCTTAATTGGACCCTCGAGGTCCAAAACGAGCATTAAAATCGAATCGGGACATAATCGGGACCTCTACGAATTTTTCACAAAATTACAAAATTTTTGGTCCAAGGGACACGCTCGTGTGGCCCTGGGACACACCCATGCTAGAGGCCATGGTCGACCTCGTGTAACTCTCTGACTTGCACACACAGTCATGCCACACGCCCGTGTGCTAGGCCGTGTGGTTAATTAATTTAATTCGAATTAGGTGCAGGTTTCACACAGCCAGGACACACGCCCGTGTTCTAGGCCATGTGGCTCACACGACTGAGACACACGCCCGTGTCTCTGCCCGTATGCTCAATTCTGAGAATTTTTGTTTCTCAAAAATTAGGGTAGAAGGGACACACGACCTTACCAAATGCCCGTGTTATTAGGCCGTGTGTCACACACGGTCTAGACACACGCCCATGTGGACAAAATGAAGCCATTTCCTAGCTTCATTTCTCACCCAAAAACTTGCACATAAAACACTCAACTAATCCAACCAATTCAAGTATTTAAAGTAAGCAATTTTCAGCATTTAACAAGACATACCATTTCATGCATACATGATTACCAACTCACATTATCTTAACTTAGTCATTAATAACATTTGATCACATGAACTTAGCATAAAACATGTAGAAATATATGTGTATACCATAATAGCTTACTAAATCATATCCCAAAATGAGCCATCACTAGCCATTCCAATGGCTAGGTTACAAAATGACATTTTAAGCCACTATTGGCTAAGTTTCCTTATACATGCCATTACACCAAAATGATTTCACTAAATATACCCAAAATGCTAGGTTAATAGTGTGACGATGCTCCAACAATCTTCCAACCTTCACGAGCTTCCGAACGCTATAAAACAGGGGAAAAATAAAAGGAGTAAGCATTACATACTTAGTAAGTTCATATAACAGAAACTAAACTTACCAATCTTGTTTATTAAATCTGGGCATACAATGTTATATTTCCATCCATTTGGCTAAATGGCCTAATCACATACATTTCATCAAACATGTTAGTCACCAATTATTCATATAAATCAAGTAACTTAGATTAGCTCACCAAGCAATATTCTTTCAATTCATTATTATTCCATCTCAAGGTTCTCATGACATGTCAAGAGTTTTATGTCCGTTGAATCATTAAAATTCTGATGAAGACTCAAGTAGTACACTTGAGGTGTACGATTCATAAATCCGTAAATTCTTATCGAAGGTACCTCTTAGGACACTTAACCAAGGAACCCACTCATGAGTCACATGTCGTATAACAGGATTACCAGTCCAGGCTAAATCGTTTATATAGCATATGCTCACAAGAGCTTAATTAGGGTTACTAATCCAGGCTAAACCCTAATCATAGCATATGCTCGAGAAGTAGTATATCGGGATTACCCATCTGGGCTAAATCCTTTCTGTAACAAGGTCATTGGGATTAATTGTCTGAGCTAAATCCCGTCTGCAACAAATGCAAGGCCTTATTAATTTTGGGAATGTGCATGCAATCATCGGAATTCAACATTCAATCAAGACTACCCTTTATCATTATTTCAAGTATGTATAAATTTCCATCATAACATACAAGTATGGAATATTAACATAAATCACATTACATACAATACAACATTCAATTTACATGATTACGTACCCGATTAAGTTACACGAACTTACCTCGACACTTGTTCTCGTAAAAATCTACTAATTCGAACTCTTTTCCTTTCCTCGATCTAACCTCGATTTTGTGTTTTTTGGATCTATATAAATAAATTTAATCATTAATTTCATACATTTCATACTTAGCCAGACTCAATTTACGTCCTAGGTAAAATTACCATTTTACCCCTGACTTTTTTAAAAATTTTGATTTTGTCCCTAGGGCCAAAAAATGAAACTTGTACAAATTACCCCCTATTCCAAGCCTTACCAAAGCCCCACTACAAATTTTCTGGCACATGTATTCATAAAATTTCATAATTTTTCATCAAATTTTACAAGTTTACATTTTAGTCCCTAAATCAAGTATTCATCAAAAATCACCTTGCAAAAGTTGTTTATCTAACAATAATCTTTCATTTTATACCATAAATTTCTAATTTCCAGCATAATAAATCCATGACCCATTTTCGTACCTTGATAAATTTTCAAATTGATACCTCAAATAGAGAGATTAAGCTATCCCGGTTCTAAAAATGCCAAAATTACAAAAAACCGGAAAAGGGAACTTACCCAATTAGGCCTTAAAAGCTTTTTTTTCTCTTCTAGGGTTTCCATGTGTTTTTAAGGTTGAAGATGACAAAATAAGATGATATAATTCAATTCATCTTTTTAATTAATCATGTATTTTGGTATTTCCAATTTAGTCCCTTGTCTTTTTCTATAATTCCATGGGTGAGTCACCATAAAAATCTACATACTTTTATTAATGGCCTAATTACCATATAAGGTCCTTAATTTTTGAATTCCACAGCTATTTGATCCTCATAGCTATTAGAATTCAACTTTTGCATTTTATGCAATTTAGTCCTTCTCGTAATTAGGCACTAAATCGATAAAATTTTCATATCAAAATTTTCACACATCATTTCTATCATATTTTGGGCCATATGGTAAAATAAAAATAAAATGTATTTTGGATCGAATTTGTGGTCTCGAAACCACTATTCTGATTTCACTGAAAAATGGGTTGTTACAGAATGAATGAAATTTGATGGATACCAATTTCCCAATTGTTTGTGATCTAGCATATGTTGCAGACACACCACAACTCGAAAAAGCATCTTGTTAATAGCCCTCTTGAGCTTCCTGTATATGGTTCTTGCGAGCTTTCCGTGAATAGCTCTTCTGAGCGTCCCGATAGGTTGTGATCCCACATTTGTTGTGGACACACCTTAGCTCTTATGAGCATCTTGATTATAGTCTCTTCGTAAGCTTCTTGTTAAATTAGTTGTTTGTTAGCTTCCCGATAGTGCTCGCTTGAACTTCCCGATGTATGGCTATACAGAGCTCTTATTATATGGCTCTTTGTGAGCTTCTCGATATGGCTCTTTGTGAGCTTCCCGTTATATGGCTCGATAGAGAGCTTCCTGGTTATGTGCTCTAATGAGCACCCCTGTATATGGATTGACGGATTATTGATAAGTACACCTTGTGTGTACTACCCGAGTATCCATCCATATTTCAATGATTCAACGGACAAAACTCCTGATGTGAGAAAATATGAGAATTAAATGAATTATATCTTGAAAATCCCTATAATACCTGGAAATGGTTGCATGATGAGCTCATCTTTGTTTTCTTAATATTCATGTAAATTTCATGACTAACTTGTTTGATGAGAGCATCTGTCTAGGCAATTGGCCATAATGTTTTGGATGCATGTTAGTATGCTTTGTAACAACCCGATTTAGACCCTAATAAGAACGGTGGTTTCGGGACCACGAATTCGAGTCAGAAAAATATTTAAAAATTATTTTCTGTGTTTATTTTGTGTGAATTTATATTCGTGAAATTTTCTTAATTTAATTTTATCGTTTGAGTGTCCGATTAAATAAATGGGCTTAATCGCGTAAAATCAAAACTTAATAGTTTAATGTGTAAAGGCCGGATTGTCGTTGTCTTTTTAAATGGAAGTACTTATGTTGTAAATAGGCCATTGGTTATATGAGTGGACGGTTGTAGACATGCTTTATAAGGTTTTCTAATTAAATTTTAAAGGTTAAAATAGTAATTAGCATATTATAATGAAATTAAATAAAACAATCATAAAATAGCCATGCATTTTAGTTCATTATTGATCGAAACTTAAAGAAAATAAAGCTTTAGAAAGTTTCAAGCATTTGACACTTTGGAAGCTTGATTCAAGGTAAGTTTTTGTTTAGTTTTTGATCATTTTTACGTTTTTGAGATCGTTGCTTTGAATACTATCCGACCCATGCTAGAATTTCTGATTTTGATGAATATTTTGAATTATGCCATTGATGAATATTTGTTTTTTATGATGTTTGATGATGAATTATGAAATATAAGTTTTGGATTAATATGTTTTGTATTGGGATTTTTGATAAATTTGAGTAATTAGGGTTAAATTGCAAAAAAAATAAAAATTTGAGGGACTAAAATGTGAAATAAATGAAATGTGTGTATTTGTATGTACTAGAGGAACATTCGACCTAAGCATGTTACACGGAGATTTTGTGTATTTTGTGTTTTATGCAATTAGGACTAATTTGGAAAAGTATGAAATATTAGGGGTAAAATGGTAATTTACCCATTTATGTGTTGTTGGATTAAATTGAATGAAATGGTGTTTGGATGAGATTAATTTGAAATTGTATAGATCAAGAACAAAAGAAATCGGACTTGGATCGAGGAAAAGCAAAAATAGTCGAATAGCTGATTTACATTGTTTGTTGATATCTGAGGTAAGTCTATAAGCAATAAACGTCGGTAAATTTGAATGTATATGATCTTAATATGCTGAATTTAATTGTGTGAATTTCTCTTAGCTATAGCCGAATGTATAAATGTTTATGAGATTAGGGAACAAGTTCGATTCAATTGAGATATGATGTACGAAAAGCTTCATATGAAACTTAAGTAATGATTAGGATTTCTGAAATATGTATTATGTGTAAGATCGACTTTGTATCAATGATATTCAGGCTTAATTTCCTGGCAGGCTTTATGCTGGTGTATTATATCAGGCTTTATTGCCTAGTAGGCTTTATGCCGGTGTATTATATCGGGCTTTATTGCCTAGTAGGCTTTATGCCAGTGTATTATGTCAGGCCTATTCCCTAGCAGGTTCTGTGTCGGTGTATTATACTAGGCTTTATGCCTAGCAAATTTATGTGAGCAATGGTAAAATTAATCAAAGGTGTTAAATAAGCTAAAGTGATCAGGTATGTGAATGTGGTTTACTTATTTGAAATGAAGATAAATTGACTGAAAGGTATGTGGTAACAATATAATGTGATGCTATTGAAAATGTATATAATTATGGGTAGTGTATTCGGCCTTGCGATAGGTTTAAGTATGTAATTTAAAAGCTTGATTTATGAGTATTTATATATGAACGCATATGTATAATCGATTATAGATATGAAGTTATGGCTTTTAAATTGGAGAATTCAATGATAATTGATTTATGTGTATATTCGGCCATGGTATATTATGAGTATAAATATATGTTTGATTTGGTTTTATTTTATTGATCTATCAAGATCATTAATTTGTTTAAATTGCTTATAACTTACTAAGCTAAGTTAGCTTACTCTGTGTATATGGGTGTTTCTGTTTTATAGATTTTGGATTCAAGTTACGAGCTCGAGGATCGCCAGCAAAGTCCATCACACTATCTACTGTTTCGGTATTTAAATAGTTTAACTCGAATTATGGCATGTATAGGCTGGATTTTATTTTGAAATATTGGATTTTGATTGTGTGTAATCTAGCCATGCGAAAATGGCTTAAGTGTTACGTTTGAGTTTGGCTTTGTTTAGATTATGGTTTGAGCTCATATTCGATTATCATGCTATGTGCCAGGGTTGGGATGTAAATATGATATGTGATTTTGAGCATTGAATTTGATTTAAAACCTTAAATGTGGTATGAATATTTTGGCCTATGTATACCAACTAGGTATATTTAGATAATTTGAATGTCGGTCATTCTTGTGAAGTTGCATAAAAAAATAAATAAGCTTAGTTGTTAAGTGTGTTCGGTTATGTGCTGAAATTTAGATAAAATAATTACTTGACTTGTAATTTGGTTCTTGCTTATAATGGTATGCTTCGGTACATGGCGTGGCAATGATAAGTGAAAGTGCATGATCTCTAGGTATATATGTATATAATGTTCTATAAACATGTGTTTCGGTTATGAAGTACAAATGGATGTGTATTGTGTTACACCATGAAATGCTTTAGTAAACTTAAAACACGTGACATTAGTATGAGGTGAATTTTGGTATGAGCTTATTATGTAAAATAAAAATATGCTTGGCTATGTGGCTTGTTCGCTCACCGAAATCAATAAGTATGTATAGGTAAATTTTGAGTAGCCGAATAAATAAAAGGTTAATGTGGTTTTTGGTTCGATTCCTAATGGTATATTATTTGTAAGTTTTGGTTTAATTATTTGAGTAGTTTAATTAGTTGATTTAATGTTATATATGTATATATAATTATTTATTCATGAAATGCGAAGGTAGTAATAAGGTAACAAATGCTATTATAAAATATATATATATATATATATATCATATGTATGAAAAGAAATAATGTGTAATTGCTTGCAATAGGTATACGCATGACTCATATAAAAATAGATCTAATATTCAAGAATGATGCTGTTGATGTGTTATATGATTTGCATGTATATAAATTGTTCTAACATATTCTGGATTTCGTTTTATTTATGCTATGTATTAAATGATAAAATTTAATATTTGGTAGATTGAAAGTGATATGAGTAATGATGTGGTTTTAATTTTTAAAGTAAAAAAAATGTAATGCATATTTATCTGAATTGTGTTATGACTGGTAATGCCTCTTAACACTAATCCGGTGACGGATACGGGTAAGGGGTGTTACATGCTTACTCTGTTTATTTTCCTCTGTTTTATAGTACTCGAAAGTTCGTAAAGGTTGGAATAGGTCGAACCAAGATCACACTATCCTTCAGCTCAATTTGGTATAATTAGCAAAACTACTTTTGGTATAATAGCATGTATAGACTAAGTTAGATTAAATGATGAAAAGTTTTGGTTGTAACTAGCCATTGAAATGGCTAGTGATATTATGGTTAATGTATATGTATGAGGTTATACTATGTTTGATATGTAAGTGTTCATGATTGGTATCATAGTTTTAAATATGCTTAAGTAAGGATATGTTCAATTGAGTAAGTTGGATTTTTGAATCAATGTCATGATATATCATGAATAAGAAATTGGTTTTGGCTTGGTTTAAATGTCTTGGATTGGTTAGTGAATGTGCTTAAATGTAGTTGTAGGTGGAAGACCAATTGGGTGAGAAAAGTGGCCTTGAAAATGACCTATTTTCGTCCACACAGGTAGACACACGGGCATATGTCTCAGCCGTGTGTGACATACGGCCTGGAACATGGGTGTGTCACTTGGTTGTGTGAGCCTCATGGCCTAGCCACACGAGCGTGTGTCCCCTGCACCTAGGAGAAATTTTTAAAATTTTTCAGAAATATTCTTTGAGTTCCTAATTTAGTCCCGACTTATTTTTAACTCATGAATTGGGCCTCGAGGGTCTATTTAAGGGACAATATGATTGAATATGTTTTATTTCGGATATGAATAGTAAATGACATGAATTAATTATATTTGTTCTGTAAACTTCGGTAATACTTTGTAACCCTGTTTCGACAGATATGGGTTAGGGGTGTTACATTTCTAGTTTCGGTTTCAATGTTCAATTAGTTTCTATAGAGATATCTCATGTGAATAGTATTCATGCAAGAGTCAATATAGAGACTCACCTGATTCTCTCACCTATAGCAGCTCAAAACTCCAGATCCAGACTTCCACCACGTAAATCAGCAACAACTACTGCTACAGAACATGAAAACCCATCAAAATTTATTCACATACCCCTTTTCCATCATTAGTAATGTTGGAAGTCCCCAAGAAAGACCTTATATCTTTATTTTACTAATTTACCATATCCAGCAAACTTACTCTTTCACAATATAATAGGCAGAGTCATAAATTTGACTTTGTCATAAAGTAATCATTGATGAAGATCCAGATCTACAACTCCAACTTGAAGGTGAGAGAAATATTGAAAGTTATTTAAGCTTCAGGTAACAATACTTCTTGAGGAAGGAAGAAAAAAAAAAACTCTCTTTCCTAACCTGAGTATCTATATAAATAACCTAAGCCTTTATTAGAACCTGACACGTGTCTTATACTTTCAAGACTGCCTTAAAAAAATGGTTTACAAATGTATATGGAAGTTCAATATTTTATATTTCTGGTCCAACCCTTCATTCCATCCTAACTAACTTGTTAGTACGAAACTAACTCGATATCCTAATAAATTGAGCGTACAATACCTTTGACAATAACCCAATTTACCCAAAAATCCTCATCATTCTTATTAATCTTTTCTTCTTTACAACTTACCACATTTAGAGAACAATCCTTACATAATACTTTAACGTCAACTATGTGCATGACCTATACGTTGAAAGCATCAATTGGGTGGATAGGGCTTTACCGCTCAAACTACTTTCGGGTTACCCACCTAACTCAAGACTCGCCAAAATTGGGTGTTACAAGTCAAGCTAATGGCTTGTTGATAAATTAATTATGAATTGTCGACAACCAATTATGCATGGTTATCTTGTGTAACATAGAGAACTCAACTGCTAGCCTTGCTGTTGAAAGAGGTGTGTTTTCGGGTCAAACACACACCACTCCCCTTGTAGTAACATCAACGATGTGGTTTTATTCTTGGTTACATTTATCGCTAACAACCGGATTGCTCAAGAATCAATTAATAATGCCCAGACTAAAACAAATTTTCATGTACCTTGACTTGTTGGAAATTGGTCAACCCTTCAACATCAATATCATTTAGATTGCAATAAAATTCTTGCATATTTTCCTTAATGTATGGTCTTGCAAACATGATATATTTTAAAAGATTTGTGGTTTCAAAGACCCACATAAGAGTAAAATTTTTCAACAGATTATTTAAGAAAACTGTTTCGTATTTTATTAACTGAAAACTGAATTTAAATAGAAAAGAGTCATAACCTAACTGGGAAAATAATTCTCTTGTTCTAATAAACTACTAAAAGATAAAATAAAATATTCCTAAAAAATCTCAATTGATGATCCTAAGATTTATATACCTAAATAAATTTTAAAAAATATCCCCAAAATAGGGTTTCACGTATTTCAACACCCTCCCTCAAGTTGGTGCATATATATCAATCATGCCCAACTTGTTTACAAGAAAATCAAAGCTTGTATTAGAGAGCCCTTTGGTAAGAATGTCAGCAACCTGTTGTTTTGAAAGAACAAGTGATATGCACACTTGGCCTTCTTCAATCTTCTCCTTGATAAAGTGTCTATCAATCTCAACATGTTTAGTTTTGTCATGCTGGACTGGGTTGTGAGCAATACTAATGGCAGCTTTGCTATCACAGTACAACTTTATTGGTGAAGTTATTGGTTTCCTCAGCTCTTCCATAATTCTTTTTAACCACATCATTTCACAAATTTCATGAGTCATTGATCTAAACTCAGCGTCTGCACTACTTCTTGCTACAACACTTTGTGTTTTGCTTTGCCAAGTCACAAGGTTTCCCCAAACAAATGTATAGTATCTTACTGTAGATATTCTATTTGTTATTGAGCCTGACCTATCCGTATCTGTATAAGCTTTAATTCCTCTTTGTTCAGATTTCTTGAAGAATAAGCCCTTGCCAGATGAACTCTTTAAGTATATCAGAATCTGAAACACTACTTCTTCATGTTCCTCCATTGGCAAGTGCATAAATTGACTCACTAAGCTTACTGCAACAGCTATGTCTAGCCTTGTATGTGATAAGTAAATTAACTTACCAGCTAATCTTTGGTACTGCCCTTTATCAACTATTCATCCTTCTTTATTTCCAAATTTTACATTTGGATCAATTGGTGTGTCAGCTGGGTGGCAACCACTCATCCCAGCCTCTTTTAAAAGATCAATCACATATTTTTTCTAAAAGACCACAAGTCCCTTCTTTGATTGAGCAACTTCCATTACCCAAGTCTTTGATCTCAAACTCCAATTCTAGATGCTTATTGAGACGCCTTATTTCATCCACAACATCTCTTGTATGAATGATATCATCGATATAAACTATAATAATTTCTATTCTACCTTTTTGTGAGTGTCGATAGAATATTGTGTGATTAGCTTGCCCTTGAGAGTGACATTAGTTTGTAACCACCTGAGTGAATCGTTCGAACCAAGCTCGAGGAGACTGCTTTAGACCATACAAAGATTTCTTGAACTTACATACTCAAGTTCCAAATTTTTCTTCAAAACTTGGAGGAGGATCCATGTAAAATTTTTCTTTAAGTTTCTCATTTAGGAAAGCATTCTTCAAAGCTAGCTGTTGTAAAAACCAATCAAGATTAACAATAATTGATAAAAGAACTCTAATAGAATTTAACTTGGCTACTGGAGCAAATGTTTCAAGATAGACTATCCCGTATGTTTCAGTGTACGCTTTAGCCACCAGCTGGCTTTGTATCTATCTAAAGATCCATCCAGTTTGAATTCGGTTGTGAATACCAATTTATAGCCCACTGTTTTTTCCCTATAGGTAATTCCACTATTTCTCATGTACCTATTTTTTCAATACTGCGCATCTCCTCTAAAACAACCTCTTTCTATTTAGGAACCTGTAAAACATCTTTCACATTTTGGGTATTTTCACAGTATCAAGACACAAAACAAAGGCTGAGAATGTCAAAGACAAGGCTTTATAAGCTTTATGGGATATTTGACAACATTTCTAGCACCTGTTCTTTTAGCAATTAAAATATCTAGATCAAAAAATTCATTGGTTGGATTATTAGTTTAACTAGACTTTTTGACAAGATCTTGCGAGTCGGATTCTTGGTGATGAATTTGGTGGATTCCACTTTCTTGATTTTAGTTTTTTCTTGAGTAAACCAATAACTCATTTTTTTGTTCTCTATTCCCATTATCAAACTCTACACCTTCATACTCTTTTTTATTAACAACATTAACATCATTAATTTCTGTGTTGATCATAAATTCACCTTCCCCATTATTAGAACCCCTATGTTGTATATTCCTAGTGTTTTTTTTATCAATTATTGAATCTTTCTTACTAGAATTCCCTCCTTGAAGATTAGAATCAAAGTAAGATTGTGTTTAAGCAAATGTGACATCCATGGTAACAATAATCTTCTTATCAATTGGATCATAACATTTGTAACCCATTTTATTAGAAACATATCCAACAAAGACACTTTTTTTTGCTCTAGGATCTAGTTTACCTTGGATATGAAGATAAACAACAACATTACCCCAAAAAATCAGAGGGGTAAATCTATGATCAATTTAGAGTTAGGAAAGCTATCTTTAAAAGGACTGAAAGTAGTTCTATAGTTTAGAGTTTTACTGGGCATTCTATTAATAAGATATGTAGTTGTTACCAAGGCTTCACCCCAGAGATAATGTTGTACTTGACTAGTGAACACCAAGGCTCTAGTTACTTCCAAAAGATGGGAATTTTTTTTTCTTTCTGCAATCCCATTCTGTTTTGGTGTATTTGTACAAAAGCTTTGGTGGACTATTCCATGTTTAGTGAATATCTAATGGGTCACTAAAAAATTCTCCACCATTGTCACTCAGAAATACTTCTATTTTTACACCAAATTGTTTTTTCACCATAGCATAAAATACTGAAACACATTTTTAACTTCAGACTTATCTTTAATAAAAGCACCCAACAAATGCGAGTATGATCATCAATAAATGTGACAAAACAATGCTTTCCTGAAAAAGTTGAGACTCTCGAAGGTCCCCAAACATCACTATGAATTAACGAAAAAGGTTTGGAAGCTTTATATTTGTGAGGTGGAAAGAATGACCAATAATGTTTAGCCAATCCACAAAATTCACAGTGATATGAAGGACTTTTATTTTTAAATAGATCAAGTAACAAATATCTTAAATAGTAAAAATTATGGTGTCCAAGCCTATAATGCCAAATCATAACCTTATCAAAACTAGAAACAGAGTTTAAACATAGAGTATTTGTTGGTCGACTTAGATGGTCGTCATCAAGAAAGTAAATTCCACCAGATTCTTTAGCATTGCTAATCATCCTCCCCAAGACTATGTCCTAAAATTTACATATAATGGAGTCAAATATAACATGACAATTCAAGGACTGGGATAATTTACTGACCGATATGAGATTACAAGCTATATTTGACACATGTAAAACATCATGTAAAACCAATGAAGGTGAAATTTTAATATCGCCTTTCCTGGCTATTGCCGAGAATGACCCATCTGCTATTTTGATCTTTTTGTTTCCTACACAAGGTGTGTAAGTTGAGAAAAGAAAATGATTATTAATCATGTGATCATTAGCTCTAGAATCAATGATCCGCATGTTTGTTTTACAAGGCTTGACACTAAAAAAAAAATAGATACTTCATTGGGCAGAGGAGGAAGAAGGATTATTGGATGAGTTAGGAACAATAGAATCCATCTGAAATTGTGGTGATTGGAAAAGTTTGTGTTAATGCTCTAATTGTTCCTTAGTAAATTGGGACCCTTCCCAAGAACTTTGCTGCTCATGATTTTTATTAGTCATTTGGAAAGCTTTGCTATCCCCTGATTGTGAACCACGACCATTGCCACTCTTTTCTTCCCATTTGTCGATTTTCCATGGAGCTTCCAACACTTTTCTCGAGTGTGCTAATATTGTTTTTTCTTTTTTCACTGTCATCATTATTTTTGATAGTTACAAGAGTAGAATTATCATCATTAGCTTCAAATCTTGGCCCTAACATTACTTTTCTCCTTGTCTCTTCTCTTCTAACCTCAAAAAAAATCTCATGGAGTGTTGGAAGTGGTTTTTTTTCCTAATATTTGAAATCTCACTTCACCAAATTCTTTATTCAAACCAACCATAAATAAATTTTCTCGCTCATTCTCTTCTTTTTTTCATAACTTTTATATCATCCCCGGGGCACTTCCATTCATCATTATAACATTGATCTACTTCTTGCCAAAGAGACATCATCTCGTTATAATAGAAAGTAACTTTCTTTTACCCTTGTCTAGCCTTCCAGAGTTTTATTTTTAACCCAAAGATCTATGAAGCATTTTTTAAATTTGAATAGGTGTCGTTCACAATGTTCCAAACATCTTTAACAATCGGGAGAAAAAGAAAAGGTTTACCTATGGATGCTTCCATGGAATTAATAAGCCACACAATTATCATAGAATTTTTTGACCTCCATTTGCTCATCTTTGGATCGCCCACCTTTGGTTGCTTAACTTATAATAGCCCCTTTTTTGTGATATCAGAACAGTGATTTCGGGACCACAAATTCAAAGTCAAAAAAAATATTTTATTATTATTTTATGATCTACAATATGATAAAAATACCATATAAAAATTTCTTAAGAAATTTTACCGTTTACATACTTAATTTGATAAAAGGGACTAAATTGCATAAAGTGAAAAAGTTGAGTTCTAATAGTTAAAGGTATTAAATAGCTATAGAATTTTAAATTGGAGGTCATTATATAGTAAATAGGCCATTAAAGTGGTTAGTGGATAAGTATGAATAGTTATCATTGGAAATTGAATGAAATATTAAGGTTAATTTTGGAAATTAGCGATTAAAGTTATAATAAATTAATAAAATAAATTATTATCATCCATTTTCATCATCTTCCACCAAAAAAAAAAAATCTAGCCATGGGAGCTTGAAATTTAGGCAAGCTTATTTTGCACAATTAGGTATGTATTTTTGTCTTTTTTATGATTTCTATGTTTCCGAGATCGTAGTAGCTTAATCTAGCTAGCTCGGGGATTAATTTGCAAAATTGTTAAGGTATTAGGGTTTTACCACTGATGAATATGCTTGAATTTTGAAGTTTGATAATAGAAAATGAATGGTTGTTGTTAAACAAACAACTTTTGTAAAAAGAATTTTGATAGAATTATCAATTAGGGATTAAATTAAAAAAGATAATAAATTTATGGTCAAATTTGTGAATTTTTTGAAATTTATGGGCTGCTATTAATATGTATAAAATCGGGTAGCCTTGAGTAAGGATTAAATTGTATGAATTTCATTTTTCGAGCCTAGGGATTAAATTACAAAAGAATTAAAAGTGTAGGGCAAAATGGTAATTTTGCCAAAATTCCATGTTGGATTAAATTGAATGAGAATTCTATTGAAATGAGTTAAATTTATTCAAATAGATCCTGTCAAATCTCGTACAGATTTAGATCGAGGTAAAGAGAAAATATCGGATTAGTCGCCTCCGTGTTTACATACACTTATCGAGGTAAGTTCGTGTAATTAAATTGAGAATTCTTATGTTTTAATTGAATCATGTGTATGTGATTTGTATAATTGCTATGTATAAATATCGATCGCATATCCGACGATTACCGAGTTTTGTTTGAACCTTAAAAATTCGTAGGATACAAATGACATGTTATTGAGGTTACCGATTTGGTTTGGGTCTTGCATGTGTTGCAGACACACCACAACTCATATGAGCTTCTCAATTTATAGCTCGTAAGAGCTTCCCAATTTACAGCTCGTATGAGCTTCCCGATTCTCGATTCATAGCTCGTATGAGCTTCCCGATTCATAGCTCGTGAGAGCATACTGATTCATAGCGTTTATGAGCATACATGAATATGAATTGATAGATTAAAGTCCAGTACACCTCATGTGTACTACCCGTGTATCCAATGATATTTTAAATGGCTCAACTGGTACAGTTCTATTACGAGATTATATGAGTTCGATATGAACTATCATTGGTATTTACATGAAATACATGAAATATGATTATTTTATGAATTCAACCATGTTTGTTGGATCTTATATGTGATTTTCATGTCTAATATGTTGGTGATCATGTGTTTAGGCTTTTGGCCAAATTGGTTGAGATATGCTATGATTACTTACCTATTTTATGGATATATGGTAAGTTAGATTCCGTGTTATACAAACTTACTAAGCTTAAATGCTTACTTTGTGTTATTTTCCATGTTTTATAGTAATTCGAAAGCTCGTTCGGGTTGGAAGTTCGTTGGAGTTATTTCAAACTATCCATCGGCCCTTTTGGTATTTTTTAGTAAATTAATTCTAGTTATAATGACATGTATAGGTTAATTTGGCCAATGCTGGCATATAAGTGTTTTGTTGGTGATCATGTGCGGCCTTATCATATTTAATGTGTGTTTGATATGGTTGAATGATGGAAAACTTATAGGTAGATTGATGATTGGTTTGAAATAGTATATTTGGTACAATTATGCATATATGTATTTGGTTATCTAGGTAAATTTGGATATTTAGTTGACATGTTTTTAAGTTGTCATTTGAGGTGTCTAAGGGCATATTGGTTGTATATTGTGATAATACATGTTTAAGACTTGATTTTAGCTTGATTTGAATGCCTTGTTATGGCTTGTTAATGTGCAAATTGTTGTGTTTAGGTTGGTACCACATTGGGTGAGAAATGTGGCTTGGAAAATGATCTATTTTCGTCCACACGGGTAGAGACACGGACATGCATCTTAGCCGTGTGTAACACACGGCCAGGTGACACGGCCGTGTGTCCCCTGTATCTTCTTAAGAATGCAAGTCAGTATGCTGACATGGTCTAGCACATGGGTGTGTGACTTGGCCGTGTGACCTAAGTCAGAGAGTTATATGGGCACGGACACGGGCACGAACACGGTTGTGTGTCCCTATTTCAAATGCCCACACGGCCTGATACACGGGCGTGTCTCCTGACCGTGTGAGTCGCACGGCCTGTCCACACGGTCGTGTGACCCCTGCAGCTTTGGAGAATTTCAATGTTTTTTGAAAAATTCCTTGAGTATCTAATTTAGTCCCGACTTGTTTCTAATGCGCATTTTGGGTCTTGAGGGCTCGTATAAAGGACAATATGTAAAATTTTGATTGGTTTTTGACATGAATGCTATATGATATGAAATGTTTGTATTTTTTGGCTGTTTGATTTGTAAACTCCAGTAATGCTCATTAACCCTGTTTCGGCAACAGATTCGAGTTAGGGGTTTTATATAACTTCTCTACTTAAATGACATAGCTTGCCTCACCTATCAGTTGCTAACTTTACTAACTACGATCATTCAACATAATTCTTGCCATTTGTCTTGTGAGATGTCAATTGAAAAGAGAGGTAAGACGCCTCTGTCCCTTGGGTCATTGCACTCTCAGTAGTTGTTTCAAAGATAGAACTTTCTACCCCCGTTTGGTTGCTAGATCTCCTATATCCAGTGAAGGCTATTTTAACCATTGTGTTACTGGAGATTTAACCTAGCTTTGATACCATGAAAGTTTTCAAGAGAGTATTTAATAAAATTATTCTGTATTTGATTAACTAAAAACTAAATTTAAATAGAGAAAAGAGTCTTAACCTAACTGGAAAAATAATTCTCTTATTCTAATAAACTACTAAAAGATAAAATAAAATATTCCTAAAAAATCTCATTTAATTATTCTAAGATTTATCTACCTAAATAAGATTTATCTACCTAAATAACTTTAAAAAATATCCCCAAAATATATGGGGTTTCACGTATTTCAACAAATAGAGCATTTCTCAAAGTGTGAAAATAAGATGTTTCGTTCTTCAACGACTTTATGATTCGTCACTTTCTCCTATCTTTTTTGAGCAAGAATATCAACAAAGTCAAAAGGTTTTACCTTGACAAATTCTTCATCCTTCTTGGATTGAACCTCTCGAAGAAGTTTGGAGTGAGTGTACGGACAGACCTCTGGTTTGACCATATTTCTTTTCTCTATCATCTTAACACGTGCATGTAACTAAGCTAGAGTTTCACTTGCTTCTTCAATCTGAAAAACTTGATTCTTGGTCTGATGAATCATTGTCTTCTTCTACTTTAGTTCTCTTTATTGGTTCCTTCAAATGTTCATCTTCCTTGTCTTGCAAAGAATTTGATTCTTAATTGAAAATCGTCATGCTATCGTCAGTCTCAACAATAGCTAGTGCCTCTTTAGGCACATTGTATGTTTGCTCAATTTGGGAAAGAATCTCATCTATTTCTATAATGGTGGCAACTAGTGATGGTGGTAGGTTTTTCAATATTTTAAAACCCCATTTTGATAATGTGGCACTCAGGTTTTCTTTATGTCATTCTTTTCACCCTTGTGACACCCAATTATGGAGGAGAGAAAAATAATATAAATCAAATACGAAAAAGATGATGATAAGGATTGGCAGCGGTGAGATGTTAAACCCAATGATGAGTCCTTTTTCTTTTTCTTTAAGAATATGACAAACTTTTTCAAGATAACTTTGAAAAGTTTAATTCTCATTTGTATACCGTCCCAAAATAGAGACTTGAAGCGCAACAAATTTTGAAGGAATGGAAATAAATAAAATACCTCATATTTGACAAAGCCCAAAAGACCCTTTTAGGCTTTCAAATTGAGTTATATTCAAGCTCTTTGTAAAAATATCTGTCAATTGCTTCTTTGTTAAAATATTCTTTAATTCTGCCCTCTTGTTGTCAACTAATTCTCAAATAAAAGATGACGAATCTCAATATGTTTAGTGCAAGAATGTAACACTGAATTCTTAGAAATATTAATCGCGCTTGTATTGTTGCAATAAACTGTTAAAAAGTATGTTGGAATGTTGTAATCTGAAGCATTTGTTTCATCCAAATAAGTTGAGCGCATCAACTTTTGGTTGCTATATATTCGGCTTCAACTATTGAGAGAGAGAAATGGAATTTTGTTTCTTGCTATGCCATGATACTAGATTATTCCCCAAAAAGAAACATCCCTAGGAGGTACTCTTTTGATCGTCAACACTGCTGACCAATCTGCAACATTATACCCGACATGATTTATGTTTGTATCCTTAGTGAACCAAAACCCATAGTTGATAGTACCTTTCATGTATTTAATGATTCATTTCACTACTTCGAGGTGAAGTTCTTTTGGGTTAGCTTGGAAATGAGCACATATACCCACGTTGTTGGGATCTAGTGCCCTTAGTATAGTATTTTCATCTAAGTATACTTGTATTTTTTGAACAAATTGGTTTAATAAAGTATCCATTGATTACATTAATAGTCTTTGTAAATTGTCATCAATAGTTTTGCACACAAAGCAAAATGGAAGCAAAGATTAGCTCACTAGTTATCTAATATTTAACTAATACTAAGCGGTTTTATGTGGTTAGATCGTAATACGGAAAGACAACTTATATATTTGGTCAACCTAAACATGTTCTTAGTCTACTCAAAAAATTATAAAACGAATCCGAAGACTACTATGTCATCTATCAAGTCCAATTGGGGAAATTTTTTGTTTTGACCATTTGAGCGAATGACTCCTAGGAGATAGATGTGATTGACTAGACTGACAGTACATTAGACATGACCCAAGTGGAATAAATCTTAAATCCATTTATGGATTTATTCACTTGTGATGTTCATAATGTCATAGAACTTAATCTTGAATGGATGATGGATATGTATGCATGACTCATATACTTTGATGTAAGTAAAAGCTTGAGTTCAAATAGATAAGGAATAAAAAACTGATGCATTGGGTATACAACTTCTGCAGCATGTAGCATTATTCACAATAGTGGATTTCATAGCCCAAATAATAGGTAAATGATATCCTCTCATCAATATTACTTGATAGATGAAAAGTAAACTTGGTCAAGAGTTGTTTGCCTTCATAATAAATGACTTGAAAATTATTTGATAGTAATTAACTTTTCATGAATGAAGATGTAATAGTTATCATGAGATGAAATAGGATCATATTGAGAGAACGGATTAATCCCAAAGGGATAAAGGATATCTTATAAGGGTAACACACTTAAAACCAAATCATTGGACAAACACTTATTAAGTAGCTTTTATAATGATATGTAATTAAGGAGAGCTAAGTAACGATATTATAGTGAAATGACTTCGTGACTAAATAAATTTATAATTAATAGGCGAAATGTTGGAACTTAATTACAAATTATTGTAATCATGTTTATATTTTTCCAATCGATCTCTCCGCTAGCTCGTTGAAACCATAAATTAATTGCATGAAGAAACAAATGAACTAAAATGAATGAAAATGATGAAGCTAGAGAAATGAGTCATATTTGCATTTTCTCACTAAGTACATAAATGACTGAGAATTAATTTAAGGTTTCTAAATTATTACTTAATTAATTATAATTAAATATTGAAGTTTTAAAATGTAATTAAATTAATTAGTCATTATGAATGTTTTGAATAAGGAAATTAAATATATTTCCTTATAGATTCTTTTACGGTAAAATTGTCATGACTTTAACAGAATTAGAAGTGGGTTGAGAAAATTATTTAATTGGGAAATTAATTTAGTTAATTTAAATAATTAAATTAATTAAATAGATAATATTTATTTGAGAAATAGAAAACAAATATTGGGGTGGACTAAATTATAAAGTGCTGGGTTAAAAATGTAGGAAGCACGTATAATTGGATCCAATACATGAGAGGCCCAATTCCCCTCATATGACAATTGAGGGGCAGTGATAAGTCTAGGATATAAAGTGATTTTACTGCTCTTAAGCTTATATTTCTATCAAGATAAGAGTGAGTTAAAGTGTTTTTGTAGTTAATTTTTGAAGTTTTTATTTTAATAATCTATTTCTGCCAAATGAGATACTAAAAATGTGGATTTTTATCCTTGAAGGTGGCTAGTAGAACATTGGAAATGTGGAGAAAAGAAGAAGATGCTGACTTTTGACAACGAAAGCCCCAATGTTGTAGTAAAATCGTAGCATTAAGCATGATGGGAACAGATTAGAGACCCCACATTAAAAGAATGTCACACCAGCTTTTGGGCTTAACACATTTCTTAATCAATTGTTGATAATGACTAAGAATTATAAGGAGTAGGGCTCCACAAAAATTGAAAGGCTCAAATACTCCCAAGGAGACAAAAATAGAATAAAAAGGGGAGCTAACCTAGCCCCTGCCATCTTTAAGGGATATAAATACCTCATTTTCAGAACATAAGTGTCACATCCCAAAATTATATTAAATGTTGTTAGTTATTAAACAAGCATGAGAAGTGGTGTAGTGGTTAAGTAGCTTTAGTAACTTTAGTTAAGAGGTGAAAGGTATTGAGCGTGAAAGAAGATATAAAATCAAAACTCTGATTAAGAGCGAATTTGGCTTAAAGAGTTCTAACCCGCGTCCTGTGAAGAGAACCTGGGATAATAGACAACGACAAAACTTGGTTGCAATTGATACTAGAAGCATGACTCAAGAATGTGCTCACTGTGGGAAACATCATCAAGGGGAATGTTGGAGGAAATTAGGAGCATGTCTGAGATGTGGGCCCTTTGAGCATTAGATTAAGGACTATCCACGTATGAAGAAATAGAGGCAAGCACTATAACCAAATTAGAATCAGAATCAAAGGGGATGAGGGAATAACAAAACTGGTAAAACGGGACAGAGAGCATCTGGTCAGGCTGCAAACCATACTGAAGCGAGACAGCCTCCCTTGGTTTATGCAGCGAGGCGCAGAGAGGACTATGATGCAGCTGATATCATCGCAAGTACTTTTATAATTAATAATGTACAGTACTTTGCCTTGATAGATATAGGTTCTACTCATTCACACGTTGCCTGCTCTATGTCTGATAAACTGGGAATTACAATAGAAGATATCGTTAGTGCTATTTTTATGGTTAGTCCTTTAGGGCAATCTGTAATGGTGAATACAATATATAGAAACTGTCCACTAGAAGTCCAAGATGAAACATTTCTAGCCAATTTGATGGAAGGATTTAATTCTGGGAATGGACTGGTTGGTCGAACATCAAGTCAATCTAAATTGTGCTTCAAAAAGGGTTTCGCTAAAGATGGTTAGTGGGAAGGAAATTGTATTTGTAGGGGAGCATAAAGTTTACTTGTCAAATGTAATCTCTACTATTGTTGCAGAGAGAATGGTTAGAAAGGGATATGAGGCATATCTAGTTTATGTACTAGATACTAGTGTTAGTAGCTTTGTTTTGAGTAATATTCGCACTGTAAAGGAATTTCTGGATATTTTTCTAGAGGAATTTTCTAGGATACCTCCCGATCTCGAAGTTGAGCTTGGAATTGAATTGTTTCCTGGTACAACTCCAGTGTCCATTTCTCTTCATTGCATGGCACCAAAAGAGCTTAAAGAACATAAGATTCAGCTTTTAGAGTTTCTAAATCGTGAATTCATTCGACCAAGTGTTTCACCATTGGGAGAACCAATATTGTTTGTTAAGAAGAATAATGGTTCTATAAAGATTTGTATCAATTATAGACAGTTAAATAAGTTGACCATCAAGAATAAGTATCCATTGCCTAGAATCGACAATTTGGTCGATCAATTTCGAAAGACAAATGTGTTTTCCAAGATTGACTTAAGGTCGGGTTATTATTAGCTAAAATTCAAGGAATTAGATGTGCCTAAGACTACGTTTCAGACTCGATATGGTCATTACGAGTTCTTAGTAATGCCTTTCGATTTTACGAATGCTCCGGTGTTTATTCAGCCCGAGTCTGGAAAGGATTACGTGGTTTTTAGTGATGCGTCACATATTGGTCTTGGATGTGAATTAATGCAAGAGGGAAAGGTGGTAGCCTATGGTTCGAGACAACTCAAGCCATATGACTGTAATTATCCAACTCATGACTTGGAGCTAGCAGTAGTGGTTTTTGCTCTCAAGATTTGAAGGTATTACCTCTACGGTGAGAAGTGTATTATCTACAAAGAGTCTTAAGTATATACTCACTCAAAAAGAGTTGAATATAAGACAACATAGGTGGATTAAATTGCTCAAGGATTAGGGTTGTACCACTAAGTACCATCTTGGTAAGGCTAATATGGTAGCTGATGCACTAAGTCGTAAGGTGATGACTGAACTTAGAGCTATGTTCGCAAGACTAAGTTTGTCTGAAGATGGTAGTATCTTGGTCGAATTGCAAGTGAAGCCTTTGTTGATTGGTGAAATTAAAGAAAAGCAATCTTTGGATATTTCTTTTCTACCTTACTTCAAGCAAGTTCAGGATGGTTCGACAACTGATTTTGAGTTTAATTCTGATAGAGTTCTTGACTTCAGAAGAAGATATGGTGTATCGAATAATAAGGAGTTCAGAAAGTCTATTCTTTGGGAAGCACATAGTAGTCCTTACGCTATACATCCTGGAGGAGATAAGATGTATCATGATTTGAGACAGTGGTATTGGTGCCAGGGTTTGAAACGTGAGGTGACTAAATTTGGTGCTAAATATTTGACTTGTCAACAAGTGAAGGCTAAACATCAACTTCCTTCTGGTTTGTTATAGCCTATTAAGATTCCTCAGTGGAAGTGGGAATATATAACTTTGGATTTTGTTAATGGGTTGCCTTTGACTCCCACTAAGAAGGACTCCATGTGGGTAATTGTGAATAGGTTCATTAATTCGACCCATTTTCTACCGGTACGTATTGATTATTCTCTTTAGAAGCTTGCAAAGCTATATATTTCTAAGATCGTGCAGTTACACGACGTACCTGTGTTAATTATTTTTGATCGGGATCCTCGATTTACATCTTGATTCTAAAAGACATTGCACGAAGCTCTTAGTACTCGTTTCGATTTTAGCACTTCTTATCATCCATAGTTTGATGGGAAATCTGAGCGAGTTATTCAAATTCTTGAGGATATGTTGAGAAGCTGTCTTTTTTACTTTTAAGAAAGTTAAGAGGATCATTTACCATTGATTGAGTTTGCATACAACAACAGTTTCCAAGCTAACATTCAGATGGCTCCTTATGAAGCTTTCCAAGCTCCTCTATACTGGACTAAATTAGTTGAAAGGAAAATTTTAGGACCCGAGCAGTTCAAGAGTCTGAAAGTATAATTAAGTTGTTACAAGAAAGGCTGTGAGTGACTTTTGATAGGAAGAAATCCTATGTCGATCTTAAAGGAAGGATATTGAATATTGTGTTGAAGATCAAGGAGTACCATTTTATACCATTTAGAAATAAGTGGTTACGTCGCAGCGTTGAAACATTATTGTACCGAAGAGATCAAGTTAGTATGTTGCGTCACGATGAAGAACCCCAGAGTCGCGATGTCAACCTGGGATTTTGAAGACATTACAATTTGGTCTTAATTTGACCTCGGGCTAGCAATAAAGCTTTTGTAAGCTTATAAAGACCCGAAAATGATTGTATATCATATTATATGCATGTATTGCTCGTAATTAAATGTATAATGGTATAAATTGAATGTATTTAAGCATAGTTGCTCCGACAACGACTGTGGAATCCTGTAGCTCAAACCCGACAATCAGGTCGGGTATGGGGCGTTACAGGTTTTGTAATGGTGATCTACTGTAACAAGGGATGGGAAAAACGATGTTGTTTTCCCTTTAAACTATCTCCACATGGTTTCATAACAACCCCTCCAAGTTTTGGTAATCAATGGCTTCATGGTGTACAACTCTCTAAAGAATTTTGTAGCTGTGATACCATTTGAAAAATAATTAGTCTGTAGATATGATTGATCACATTTGCTTACCGTTCATTGTAACGATAATTAGAACGAAAACAAACAACATAAGAAAAATAAGAATAGAAAAGAAGAGACATAACCAATCTTTGCTTACACAGTTGAGACGCAACAATCCTACATTTGTGGAGCCTCGCTCAAGATAAGTATTTATGTGACAGCCCGATTTTGGGTCTAGTCGGAATAGTGGTTTCGGGACCATGAATCCGACGTAGAAAATTTTACTTTTTATTATATTTTTATGGTCTAAAATTTTATGGAATGATTTCGTGAAAATTTCGTTCGAAAATTTTGACGTTTGGGCACTCAATTTAGTCAAAAGGACTAAATTGTAAAAAGTGCAAAAGTTGAGTTCTACATGCTGGAGGTGTCTAATTGTTATGAAATTTTAAATTAGAGGTCCTTAGGTGGTAATTAGACCATTATAATTTAATATGGACAAAAATGGACATGGTGAGATAAATGTTTAAAGTTTTAAGTAAAGGGCATTTTAGTAATTTGGTTATTAAATGAATTAAAAGCTAATTTTGTCCATCTTCAATTTATGGCTGAAATTACCATGAAAAAACCATGGATAGGGTTTTTCAAGCTTCCAAGCTCGATTGTAAGTCCGTTCTAGCCCTTTTTTAATGATTTTTACGTTTTTGAGATCCTCGTAACCTAATCTATCTATTTCTACCACTAATTTTAGATATAATCAAAGTTTAAATTTTTACCCATGATGGTTATTTATGTATTTTGTTGTTTAATGTTATAAAATGCATGTTAGATGTTAGATAAACGACTTTTGCTAAGTGATTTTCGGTAAAAATGTCAAAAAGGACTTGTTTGTAAAAGTTATGAAAATGTGTGTAAATGTGTGAATAAAAGGAAAATGTGGGCCGCTATAAGCATGTATAAGATTGGCTAGGCTTGGGTAATGAAAAATTTTGATAAAAATCATTTTACGAGCCTAAGGACTAAAATGTAAAAATGTGAAACTTTAGGGGCAAAAATGTAATTTTTTCCATAATATGATTTTGGTCTGTTTTGAATATTATAATGATTGAATAAGTTAAATGTGATATTATAGATCAAGAAAACTAAGGTTCGGACCTAGAACGGGGGAAAAACGAGTATTTGAGGATTAGGTCTTTTTTGCCATTATTATGTCGAGGTAAGTTCGTATGTTTAATAAGCATTAAATTATATATGTAATAATGCTTAATTGTTATATTTGTGATAAATTTTATATTATTGAAATGAAATGTGAATATTATTGAGTACGATCTACGAAAATGACCGATAGAGATTTGGTACAATGAGAAACCCCGTTTGAACCTTAGGAATAGATTAGGATACAAGTGGCATGTCTCTAGGAAACCATGTGTTATGTGATCTATGTGAGTCCGGGTGCTGGTCATGTACGCCCTACTGATGGCTAGGTAGTCCGACATGTGTTACGGATACCTGGCAGCTTGTGTGAACAGCCCGTGTAGTTAGTCTTGACTGACAGCTTGCATGAGCAGGCTCGTGATTAGCTCGTGTGCGAGCCCTATGTGTTTTGAGATATGAGGCAGCATTGGCTTCATATGTGGCACTTATGTGCAAGACCTTCCGTGTATCTGATAGCATTCCCAGTGTTCAACGGGTAATCCGAAGAGTATGTCAAAGATGACAAAGTATGTGACTATGTTACAAATTTGTACAGGTATGTACATAAGTTTATAAGCATTGATTTCATGATATTGTGAGTTCATGGTAATTTCAGTTGGCAATTGTGTAATTGGCTTTCGGCCCAAAATTAACTCATTACAAAGTATGTTTAATTCACACAATATGTGATTTATCGGATATGAGAAAAAGAAAAGATTGGCATAAATGCCTATTAAAATGATTATAGAAGTATGAGGAGATATAAGTTTTAAACATTGAAAGACGTTAAAATATATGCTTGAAAGATGAATACTAATGAGTAATGTGCATGCTTATTATAAGGTTTAAAATGATTGGTTGATTATGGATATCTGTGTTAACGGAGAGATTACAGATGTCAGGCTAATGTCAAAACATGTTAAACTATGTTTGCAAATTAATAGAGTAAACTATGTGATTGAATAAATTATAATTGTGAGGATTATAGCAATTTATATTACCTTGTGTTTATATTATTAAACTTGGTAAATGATTGGTAAGAGTTTCTTGTTATTTTCATATGGACTTACTAAGCTATATAATATAGCTTACCCCCATTCCTTTCCCATTTCTTATAGGGTTCATAAGCTAGCTCGGGTTGGATATCGTCGGAGATCCTATCACACTATCAGCTACCATTTTGGGTATTGATGAATTCAAGTCTTTTGATTTTATGGCATGTATAGAAATTTGGTATTTTAGTTATATGTGTCATTATTAATTTGGCCATATGTGTTGGCTTGCCATGGTGTTTAGTTCATCTTTGTATATAGCCATGAAAGTCGACTAATATTGGTTATGAGTATATTCATATATTAATGCCATTTGTGAATGTGAAATTTTGCATGATTTGGTGTGGAAAGGTTGATATTCTAAGCATGATAAATAATGGCATGAGGATGTCATGTTATTATATTGATTATGGATGTACTTGTGGTATGTTTGAGTTTGGCGAAGTATGATGTGATAAATGTTGGCTTTTATATGACATGTTTAAGCCTTAGTATGATGGTATTGGCTGCTTGTTTGTATTATGAATTATGCTATTGAAGTTGTGTAGATGTGTGCAAGTGAGGGTGACAAAATGGCTTGGTAAATAGCCTTGTTTTTGTCCATACGGTCAGCCCCATGGGGTGTGATCCGGTCGTGTGTCCCCTACACCTAAATTGCTGCAAAGTAGAATGCTCAGAATTAAGCACACAAGCAGAGACATGGGCGTGTGTCTCAGTCGTGTGAAGGACACGGCCTCGAGACACGAGCGTGTGTCTTGGCCGTGTGACTTCAATTTTTTGATGTTGTCATAAATAGATAGTTACATGGGTTAAGGACACAGGCGTACCTGCTCACACGGGTGTCCCAAGCCACGCGGGCGTGTGACCCCTATTTTAACAAAAATTCTGTAAGTGTCATAAAATTTTCTAAATTTCTCGGTTTAGTCCCGAACCGCTTCTAAAGCATGTTTTGGGCCTCGTAGGCTCGTGTTAGGGACTTTATGCTCGATTTTAAAAAAAAATTAATTTGGACGAAAATTTATTTCTCAAAAATGTATGTTTGCTTGTATTTAAGTCCAGTAACACCTCGTACCCTGTTTCGGCGTCGAACACAGGTAAGGGGTGTTACACTTTATACAATCACCAAACACTTCAAAAGTACACTGCTCTCCCTATTGGCTAAAGCTCACAATTCCTTCAAACAAGTGCATGCAGCTCCAATAAAGAACTAATGATCACACGCCACACAGTATTCACTCAATGATGGTTTGACTAAGTGTTACAAACACTCTAGTCAACGAAAAAATCACTCGAAAGAAGAAAGAAAGAAATAAGCTAAAAAACAATATGCTCAAACTTTCGATGGAAAATCAATTCTTAAAATCAATACTTTTCAAAAGGAGAATAATGCTTATTTATAGGTTTAGAGAACAACAATATATTCTCATTTAATATAGTTGATTAGTCCTTGAAAAACTCCTTTGAATAAATTTGATATTTATCTCTAAAAAGCAACACTTTAACCACTAAGTGACAATAAAACTTTCATGCTTATCAAACCACCTCAAGATATTTGATTGGGAGACTTTGTATCCAAGTCGACCCACGTTTCTATTTTGTCAACTGCTTGGTAGTGGAATAGATCAAATCCCAATACCATTTCTAAAAATGAAGCAAGGAACTCTCCCTTTTTTTATTCTTCGTGTCTAGGATTATGTTTCGGATCAATAGATAGGAATCTGAAGATGAAGAGAGAAACAAAGAATATTACTACGATGTAAACAAATAGTTTAAGAGTAAGCATTACACAATCTCCAAGAGCATATTTTGGGAAAAAGAAGAGAATAGATTCTGTAACACCCCTTACCCGTGTTCAAAGTCGGGACAGGGTACGGGGCATTATCATACTTAAACATAACCAATCATACAAAACTAGGCCATAAAATTTCATTCAATTTAAAACCATTCATACACATGCATATCGTCCTTTATACGGGTCCACGAGGCCCAAAACATGCATTGGAAGTGGTTCGAAACTAAACCGAAAATTTTGGAAAACTCAAAAAAAAATTTGAAAATAGGGGCATACACCCGTGTCCAAGGCCATGTCCTTCACACAACCATTCACATGCCACATTTTCCATACTTAGCCATTACACACTCATTCAACCAACTCATGCCTCTCACAGAATGCATCATCATAACATATAACTTAACTAATATTAGCCAACATCAATGGCCTTATACAAAATGAGTTATCAAAAATTAAAGGCCAACATTTTATCCCAATTCAATTATGACATATAAAAAAATAACCAAGTCCTCTATACATGCCATAATTCAAAATATGAATTTCAAAATACCAAAAGAATGATGATAGTGTGGATGGATCTTCGATGATCTCCTTACCCCGAGCTAGCTTGGTGACATTATAAAACAAGGGAAAAGAGAGGAGAGTAAGAATATAACTTAGTATTAGGTATGTAAATAATAAAAAAATTATAAACATGCTTTTATAAATCCTCAAAATATGTTTTCAAAATAATACAATCATAACTACACATAGATCCACTATTTACACAAGTTCAAAACAAGTTGTCTATTCGAGTCACGGTCACTAAATTATTTATATTTGGAGCTATGGAACTAAAAATTAAGATCTTCTAATTTTTCAAGATACTAGATTTTCATATACCCTTACCATAAAATTTTCAAAATTTTTGGTTTTGCCAATAAGTACAGTTTATTCTGTAAAGTCACCCTTATTTTGTTGTCTGATAGTTCCAACCCCTCTTTACTAAAAATTAATTATCTCCTCATATAGGATTCAGATGATATTTCCATTTATTTCTTTTGAAAATAGACTCATTAAAGATTTTAAGAATATAAATTATAACCCATAATTAATTTTGTACAATTTTCAATGATTTTCCCAAATCAGAATAGGGGATTCCAAAATCATTCTAACTCTGTCTCATAAAAATTCAAATATCTCATAACATGAAATTTCTTTCTTACACTGTTTCCTTTGTTTGAAAATAGACTCAATAAGCTTTAATTTCATATCTTATTCAACCTCTAATTCAATTTTCACCATTTTTGGTGATTTTTCAAAGTCACATAACTACTACTGTCCAAAACTGTTTTATTACTAAATTTCACTCTTTCATGTTTTCTTTGTAGTAATTTTCATCGTAACACTTACTCCATATCAATCTTACCAAAGTTCGATCACATATCGAGCACATTGATCATATGTTTACACACACATACCTGCACTTATTCATCACATAGTCATTTCAATTACACCTAGTCATTTCCCATTGAACACATCGAAATAATAACGGATACCCGGTGGCCTGCACATAGTACCACCCTTGTAGTCAAAGCTACCTTCTTCACAAAGTGGCCTTCACATAGTACCACTCTTGTGACCAAAGCTATCTTTCTTCACAAAGTGGTCTTCACATAGTACCACACTTGTGACCAAGCTATCTCTTCTCAAAGTGGCCTTTACATAGTACCACACTTGAGTCACTAGTGACATATCACTTGTATCCTATTATGTTCCTAATGTTCAACCAGGAAATTTCACACTTTTCGATACTTGTCAATTTCATTCAATATTCAAACACATTTCATAAAACATAATAAAATGTGATAACGTAAGTAAAAACGATGCATTATTTACATACAAACTTACCTCAGTGCAAAATATGACGAATTTGCAATTTAGTCCATAACCTTTTCTTTTCCCCGATCAAAGTCAATTAATCGTCTTTCTTAATATATAATAACACATTTAACTCACTTAATACTCACATTATTCAATTTAGTCCAAAAAGCACACTATGGAAAAATTACATTTTTACCCCTAAAGTTTCACATATTTACAATTTTGCCCCCCGGCTCGTAAGATGAAAATCACTTATTTTTCTCAAATCCTAAGCCTAGAAGATTCATATTTCCTCTTATAGCAGCTCACATTTTTCACTAAATCACATTTTCTACACATAATTTTACAACTTTTACAATTTAGTCCTTTTAAGCATTTTCACCGAAAATCACTTAGCAAAAGTTGTTTCTCCAACCATAAACATGCATAATCTACCATTAAACATCAAAATGCACAAATTTATAACATGGGTCAAACCCTAGACCTTCATCATAACTCAAATAAATGGTAGAAATAGGTAAATCTTGTTACGAGGATTTCAAAAACGTAAAAATCATTAAAAACGGGGCAAGAACGGACTTACAATCGAGCTTGTAAGCTTGAAAAACCCTAGATATGTCTTCCTCATGTGAAATTCGGCCAAGGGGTTGAGGATGGACAAAAATTGGCTTTTAATTTTGTTTTTAATTCATTTTAATTACCAAATGACCAAATTACCCTTAATGAAAAACTTTAGAAATATACCAAACCATGTCCATTTTTGTCCACCAACTTAACCAATGGTTTAATTACCATTTAAAAACCTCCAATTTTAAATTTCATAACAATTGGCCACCTCTAACATATAAAACTCAACTTTTGTACTTTTTACAATTTAGTCCTTTTGACTAAATTGAATGCCTAAACGTCAAAATTTTTGAACAAAATTTTCACAAAAAAAATTCCATAAAATCGTAGACCATAAAAATATAATAAAAATAAACTTTACTATGTCAAATTTGTGGTCTCGAAATCACTGTTCCGACTATACCCAAAATCGGGCTGTTACAACTCTCCCCCCTTTTAGGATTTTCGTCCCCGAAAATCTTACCAGAAAAGAGATAAAGTATCATTCTCATAGTTTTCTCTACCACATCGAAGAATCTTATTCGAGGGCAATACTTCCAGAAACACTCTGTCGCCGGATCTAATATCCAAAATCTTAAACTTTCAAATTTGTATATCACTTATGTCAGTCTGAAGTCGCTTTCAATTTTCATGAATCACTTTCACTAATTTCCCAGAATCACAAATCAATTTAACTTTGTATATCTCTTTCCAATAACTTTTGAACTTTAACACACAGTGTCAGAACATATCGTCAAAAATCTAAATTAGTCTCTCAGACTTACCACCGATTTACAAGTGTATTACCGTGCCAAGATGCAACTGCGTATTCATAGTTTCCTGTAGCTTTTTCCATAATTGGGATATAGCCCTCAGATCTCAATCCGAAATAATGGGGACTGGCGATCTATGAGAGCTAACAACCTCAGAAACATATAACTCAGCCGATCTGTCAAATGAGAAACCCGATCACCAAAACATCTATTTCAAATAACTGCACATTTTAATTACTCCCAGAATGAACCAACAAGCTACTACTGAGCCTCGTACAAAAATTTCCTGCATAAGCTCTGAATTCATCTGCACATAATTTTTATCTCAGAAAAATAACATCAGCCATCAGGTCAGGCCTAAAATTCAGAATAAAAAAAACCGACCATACTGAACTCGTTTAGCTTACCATTCATTAACACATTTTCGAGATTCTTAATCTTGCAATGAAAACTTCGCTTTAGCTTTTAATCTAGCTAAAATCAGATTATCGTCAATTAAGATCAATCATGTAATCCCACTCACAAAATAAACAAAGATTTTTCCATTCAGCATCTGTAACTATATCTGTTTTCCCAGAGATTAATCAATAACTACTCGCGATCCTTCAACAGCTCAAGTTTTTAACACCATCTTAACTTCAAATCTTTCTATGACATTCGATACTTTAATTCTTGAAATCAGGGAACATGAGACACCTTTCTTCGAATAAACGGTATCACCAAATTCTCAATACGGACATAAAAGTGACAGTCTCTAAATCACTAGTCGAATATTTCTTTTTAATGTGACATTAACCGTATGAAAACATGAACCATCACTTTACATTCTAGTAATAAAACACATTCCAATCCATTCAATAGTGCATCACTGAAAAATCATAAATTCATTACTCAATTCAAACTGAACTCAGAACTAGAGCTTCGGTTAATAATATCTTCAACTGTGAAAACATGAACCATCACTTTACATTCTAGTAATAAAACACATTCCAATCCATTCAATAGTGCATCACTGAAAAATCATAAATTCATTACTCAATTCAAACTAAACTCAGAACTAGAGCTTTGGTTAATAATATCTTCAACTGTTTTCAACTTGCTAACATGCACAGACCATCCAAATTTTCATAAATGTGATAACCATATCATTCAAAACAGTTTTAACTTATAATAACATCATCAAATTAGAACAAATCTAATGGGTATATCTCGGTATCATACTCTCTAGAATATCAATCCTTCATTCAGGTTGTCCATCGATATACTCGTGAATGCACAAAATTTATTACCATAACTGAGGATACTTTAACTATATATAACTCAAATCACATTTCAACTGACCAGCTCATTCTGATAAAAACAAACAAGTCGATTTTGACTATCAAATAATAACATAACAAAATGTTCCTTTTTTCATGCTATTAAAACAACTCAAACACACAATCTTTCGAAATTCTCTTATCATGCTAATCAAAGGCCTTACAATCGTATTAGTTCAAAGAAACAAAGACATCTCGATTGAATGCATTGACTTTAATCAACTTACCTAAGAAAGAAATCCATCATACGACTTGAGTTTGTGCTCCCATCTTTTATACCTTTGCCAATGTCAATTCCTTACACGAAAATTAGAGAAATCCAAATACCAGAATCACCAACTTCTATGATCGAACCAGAAGCATAATCATAATAGACATAGTTATCACAAGCTGAAGAACACACTTTTAAAGATAAGCCATGGTTGATAATTCACGAAATAAGAATGATAGAAAAACTGAGATAAAGAAATCCAAGATACGATACCATACCGGAAGTTTGAGAACATAACTCACAAGAAGATAATAAAGATCTTGATAATTCCTTAGAGAAAGCTAGAAGAAAAACACTGCTTACCGACTCTGGACTTCCATCATAACAGAGATAATATATTTCCCGCATATATAAAACAACCATAATCAGTAGAAACATAAGATCAGTCTCACATAATTTTTTACCATTGACGTCATTGCAACATATTAGAATAGAATTCCGAAGAGATAAAGAAATGTCGATCATGAACCAACCAAACCAACAGAACTTTCGTCTAACATTATAGTCAGCTAACATTCTCACACGATAAGAATTTCACTAGAAAATAAACAATCACACACATATCTCTGAGGATAAAAGAATATATAGAATACCCAGAAAAGATCATCATATTCATTTCAATCAGAATCACACACACAGACATCTTTACTACTCAATTATCATTTCTCTGACTAATTCTGTCATCATGAACCCCTCATCATTCCATTCACTAACGAAAACCAATTCGAGAAAAATTTCAGCAAACACATACTTTAGACATGAATCTGAATAACTCGATTAGCCAAGATTAACTTTTTCTTTAACCATGAGATTGCGTAATCTAAATGATCTTTAGAATAATCTGATATCTCTTCCAGAACTATATTCTCTTGCCAAACTATTCTCAACCCTGACCACATTCTAGTTAGTCCGCTACCGAACTCTTTAGTCTCACACTTGTGAGTTCATTCAACATAAATCTCGTAAAATCTTATTATAAAATACCACATTGGTAAGGGGGTGAGTCGTAAAATCTCTAATTTGACTCCCATAAATACACACATATGACTTAGCATTTATCATCCGCATAATATCGTCACAATCACATAATTCACTTCAAGCAAATTAACATGCATATTTATGTTATACGAACTTTCCAATTATCTTATTCAAACAAGTGCACATAAACACATATTCCATCGATTTGAGTAAGATTACTTATCATGTTGACTTAATCAAATAATTTAGGCACATAACATCATATGGATATCGAACAAACATGGGTGAGCTTATCACAATATAAACTTTTATTTCATTTCACTTTTCCTTATTTCTCAACTTATGTCTATTTGATTTTATACTTAATCAGATACATATCATGAACTTTTATTCTTACATTTCTGAGTTTCGTCTCATCATAAACACATTTTCAAACATCTTAATATCACTTTCATCCTTATCGAAAGTAGCTTGGCTGGAAAGCATTTTTGTCTCAACAGAACAATTTCGTCAGGATCAGGAGATATCACACTATCACATGTAGTAATATGGCATGTGTAGCTAGACTCACATACGCTATGTTAGTCCAAGAATCGACTAACCCATAGCTCTGATAGTAACACCCCTTACCCGTGTTCGACGCCAGGACAGGGTACGAGGCATTACTGGACTTAAACATAACCAATCATACAGTTTATTCTTTAAAGTCACCCCTATTTTGCTGTCTGACAATTTCGACCCCTCTTCACTTAAAATTAGTTATCTCCTCATACATGATTTGGATGATATTTCCGTTTATTTGTTTTGAAAATAGACTCATTAAGGATTTTAAGCATATAAATTATAACCCATAACTATTTTGTTACAATTTTTAATGATTTTCCAAAATTAGAACAGGGGATTCCAAAATTATTCTGATCTATCTCACAAAAATTCAAATATCTCATAAAATGAAATTCTTTTGCTTACACTGTTTCCTTTGTATCAAAATAGACTCAATAAGCTTTAATTTCATATCTTATTCAACCTCTAATTCGATTTCCACCATTTTCGGTGATTTTCCAAAGTCACACAACTACTGCTGCCCAAAACTATTTTATTACTAAATTTCACTCTTTCATGTTTTCTTTGTAGTAACTTTCATTGTAACACTTACTCCATATCAATCTTACCAAAGTTCAATCACATATCGACCACATTCCTCATAAGTTTACACACACGTACCTGCACTTATTCATCACATAGTCATATTCAATTACACCTAGTCATTTCCCGTTGAACACATCAAAATAATAACGGATACCTGGTGGCCTGCACATAGTACCACCCTTGTAGTCAAAGCTACCTTCTTCACAAAGTGGCCTTCACATAGTACCACTCTTGTGACCAAAGCTATCTTCCTTCACAAAGTGGCCTTCACATAGTACCACACTTGTGACCAAGCTATCTCTTCTCAAAGTGGCCTTCACATAGTACCACACTTGAGTCACTAGTGACATGTCACTTGTATCCTATTCTGTTCCTAATGTTCAACCGGGAAATTTTTCACTTTTCGATACTTGTCAATTTCATTCAATATTCAACCACATTTCATAAAACATAATAAAATGTGATAACGTAAGTAAAAATGATGCATTATTTAAATACAAACTTACCTCGGTGCAAAATATGCCAAATTTGTAATTTAGTCTACAACCTTTTCTTTTCCCCGATCAAGGTCAATTCCTCGTCTTTTTTTATCTATAATAACACATTTGCCTCATTTAATACTCACATTATTCAATTTAGTCCAAAAATCACACTATGAAAAAATTACATTTTTGCCCCTAAAGTTTCACATATTTACAATTTTGCCCTTAGGCTCATAAGATGAAAATCACTTATTTTTCTCAAATCCTAAGCCTATCCGATTCATATTCCCTCTTACACCAGCTCGCATTTTTCACTAAATCACATTTTCTACACATAATTTTATAACTTTTACAATTTAGTCCTTTTAAACATTTTCACCGTAAATCACTTACCAAAAGTTGTTTCTCCAACCATAAACATGCATAATCTACCATTAAACATCAAAATGCACAAATTAATAACCTGGGTAAACCCCTATACCTTCATCATAACTCAAATAAATGGTAGAAATAGGTAGATCTTGTTACGAGGATTTTAAAAACGTAAAAATTATTAAAAACGGGGCAAGAACAGACTCACAACCGAGCTTGGAAGCTTGAAAAACCCTAGCTATGTCTTCCTTATGTGAAATTCGGCTAAGGGGTTGAAGATGGACAAAAATTGGCTTTTAATTTTGTTTTTAATTCATTTTAATTACCAAATGACCAAATTACCCTTAATGAAAAACTTTAGAAATATGCCAAACCATGTCCATTTTTGTCAACCAACTTAAAAAATGGTCTAATTACCATTTAAAGACCTCCAATTTAAAATTTCATGACAATTGGACACCTCTAAAATGTAGAACTCAACTTTTGCACTCTTTACAATTTAGTCCTTTTGACTAAATTGAGTGCCCAAACGTCAAAATTTTCGAACGAAATTTTTACAAAACAATTCCTTAAAATTGTAAACCATAAAAATATAATAAAAATAAACTTTACTATGTCAGATTTGTGGTCCCAAAACCATTGTTCTGACTAGACCTAAAATTGGGCTGTTACAGATTCCCCATTTTTATACCACATATCCTATTTTTTTATTTTGAAAACAAGAAATAAAGTGATTATAAACCATAAATCGGGCTTACGGGACCTTAAAAGTAATTTGGGAACAACCAGGGACCAATTCGGAACAAAACAGAAAATTTTAGAAAAATATGAAAATTTTGAAAATATGGGGTCATACGGCCGTGTGTCCAGGCCATGTGACATAGCCCAGGTCGTGTGGACATTTGAGGTCTAAACACACGGCAATGTCCCAACTCTGGTGTCTTTCTGTGTCAGTATTCGAAATAGGGCCACACAACCGTGTCATAAGCCATGTCTCAGACCGTGTGAAATCTGCACCTAAAATAATAATGACACACGGTCATGTGGGGTGGCCGTGTGTGGCACACGGATGTGTGCTACCTAGATTACCCATAAAACAAGCCAGTTCCAACCCATTAGCTTAGGTGCCAAGACTTACCAAAACACGTGTTTACAAGGCTTCAAAATGCAATCAAACATACTCAAAAACAATCAACCTATGTGCCTAACCAATTTTCCATCATTGACACCAAAATTCAAACACTTAAACAATTCAAAAATTAAAGTTATGTTTTCATGTCACAAGCTATATCAAATGATAGCATATAAGTTCATAAATTGCCTTACATTCAAGACAAAACTTACCATTTCTCTATTCATCTATTCACATTCAAATGTACCATAACCACCTAAATAATATTTATACCAAGTGACCAAATAGTATAACAACACTATAATCACACAATGTCTAGAACATGATCACATTTAACTATTACAAAACATAAACATTATTTTATCAATCTAACCATTACCACATATATGAAACAATCAAAACTTATACAATTTCACCTATTACATGACAAGTTCCACACCATAATTGGATTTTCATAGCAAACCATGAACAAGCAAAATATTAACTAAAAGCAAACATTCATCACACAAGTATAAAACATACCACTTGTAGTAAGTACTTAAAACATATACGAGATACTCCTATCACATGCCACATATCCCAAAATAAACGTTTCCAAAGACTACCGAAGATAGTTGGATAGTGTGATCTTCCACTTGATCTGATTGCCCGGTTTCGCAAAACAAGATCTACAAGAAATTAGGAAAACGCAAAACAAATAAGCTTTTAAGAGCTTAGTAAGTTCACAAGTTGAAACGTTATAACTTATCGTATAACCACAATTTTATAATTAACAAAATCAATAGCTAAAATTAATCCTGTCAATCATAGTCATTCAATAGGTGAGTTTCATAAATACAAGTCATTTAATCACCTTATTTATATGATATCAACTGTTAACAAGTCACAATAAAATATCGAAAACCATAAACACTTGTACAAGTCTTTCATAAGAAATCATAACCAAATATCAGTTAACTATCATCATTAAATCATTTAACCATTAAAATTCAGCCCGATGAATGGTATAACATATACAAATACGCGGTTATCCACCGAAACACACCAAAATGCTCAAACGAGTTAAACCAACCGTGAAGACACCTTGATACCAAGTGCCTAGCCCGTACGCTAACGTCCCTCCAATAACACACCTCGGCACCAAGTATCAAGCCCAAAGGCTTTACATCTGGCCCCCGGTAACACACTAAAAACACTATAAATATAACATGATAGTTCGCAACAAATGATGGACTCCAATATATTCAGTGAACAAGAATAAATCTAGAATCGTCATCTCATCTCAAACCATACCCGTACAGCGCGCAATATAAACTATTGACATGCCAATTGTATCCTATCGTATATTTTATCTAGGCTCGATATACAAAACCGCATAATAACTTACAATTCAATTACATTTCTCACCTTGAATCACTTTTATAATTATTTCATTAAATATATAATTATTTAATATATCATAAATCACATGTCATTAAAACACTACAAATTATACTAAATTAAACCGTAGACACTTACTAGTGACCAAACTGCAAGAATGATTGAAGTTTAGGGACTAATTCGTGACCTTTCATTTTCCATGGTTATCTATTGAATTTTGATCTATAAAGTAATTTATTTCAATTATTAGCTTCTACTTCATATATTCAATTTAGTACAAATTCCCTCCTATTAACAATTTTTACACAATTACCCCAACTTTTTACATTTTTTTCAATTCGGTCATTAGAACCAAAACATGATTATTTTCCAAATTAAACCCTATACCATTAAGACCAAATACTTAACTACTCTAAACCAACCCCATAATTCTAAAATTTTCAAGAAAATATGCATATTTTAACTTATTTTTAATTTAATCCTTAAACATGAAAATTAATAGAAATTACTTTTCAAATTAGCTCAAAATCATCATCAAGCTTCCAACCAAAGCATAAACAACAAGAAGGCTTCAAAAACAACCATAGCAAGTTTCTTATACTTTGACAGCTTTGTAATTTAGTCCCTACCTTAATTAGATTTCATTACAACCATAAAATTCATGAAAAACTGATATCAAATACACTTACATGCAAAGAAAAATGGTAAGACCGAAGCTCCCTTTCTTCCTAACAATGGCGTTCGGCTAGGAGATGAAATAAAGAAAATAATGGATGCCACTTGGTTTTTGTTTCCACTTTTATTCATTGTATTTTATTAACATTATTTATTAATTTAACATATATATTATAAAAAAAACTAATGTTTAAACGGCCACTTATACTAAAAAATGTATAATTGCCATTTTAAATCCATGAAATATAATTTTATACTCTATTAGCCCATTATAACTAATAGTGATTGACTTTGCACATTTTATAATTTAATCATTTTTCTTTAATTAATTATCTAAACATTAAAATTTCGGGACCAAAATTAAATACACCTATATAACAACTCCGTAAACATTTATTAAATATTTATGGGCTCAGTTTACAGAAACGAGGTCCCGATACCTCATTTTTTGAAACCACTTAACTTTAAGGACAACCCATTTGCACTTAATTATTCTTTCAAATAGCAAAAATTATCAAATCATAATTCTATATAATACTATATTTGACTAGTAAATATTAAATAATAATATTTACAGATTCACATGTCAGATTTGTGGTCCCGAAACCACAGTTTTCGACACCACTGAAAAATAGGTTGTTACAAAAATACTCTAATTGTTTATTTAATAAAGTATAATTACACCTTTAAAAAAAGTTTTTTCTAAAGAAAGTTTGAAAGTCATTATGGCTAATTATCAGTGTAGTTACCCTAATTCTCGTAAAAAAATTAAGCAAAATACTTAATTCGTTGAAATCCACTAATTACAAAAGTTATCCAAACATACCGTACATGTGGAATTAAAAATATTACATCCAAAACCTAATAAAAAAATGGAAATTTCTTCGAATACCGGTGGTGACAAAAATTTTTTGGAGGCTAACAGTGGTGAAGGTTCTCAAGATAATGTGGATCAGAATACTAAGAAGGTTCGATTTAAATAGGCCAACAAGGATGTGGACACAAACCTGTTGGTTGACCCAAGTCCGATTCCAACTTTGTCTTGGAAGGATAAACTGCTGAGGAACAGAACCGGTAGTTTTGGAAAGACTACATTGTAGACTCTGGTGTGGGGTGAAGATGATCTTGAATTTTTGGAAGGAGATATCAGTAGATCTATAGTTAATGGGATTCCTGCTATCAATTTCTCAAATAGGATTCAACGAATAATTTTCAAGGAAATGGAAACTATAGTGGTTCTGAAACTGTTGGGGAGGAGTATTGGATATGTGGCACTGAATAATCAGATCAATAGCCTTTGGAGACCTACAAAGCCATTCCATCTTATGGATATAGAAAATGGGCATTTCTTGGCTAAATTTCAGTATACCAAATATTTCGAGAAAGTTTTATCGCAAGGACTTTGGTTAATCTACGGTCAATACTTGACTATCCAACCTTGGACCAAAGATTTTAATCCCCTACAACCATATCCAAGCATGGTGATGACATAGATCCAGCTGTTGGGACTCCTAAGTTTCTTGTATAAGAGGAGGGTCCTTGAAGAAATAGGTAGGACTATAGGGAAGGTGGAAAAAATGGATTTTAATATAGATAACAGAACTAGGGGCCGGTTTGCTCAAATGGCAGTTTATGTAAATCTCAAAAAGCCTCTTGTGTCACAAGTTCTAGCTAATGGAGTTCTCCAGAGAGTGGAATATGAATCTCTACCAACAATCTGTTTTAAATGCAAGAAGTATAGCCACAACAAAAATATTTATGCCTTACAGGAGCACAGTTCAACGGTGGAGAAGGAGCGGATGAAATCTGCTTTGAATGAGGCTGTGGGTGGAGGAGATGGTGTAGTTTGTGGGTCGTGGATGGTGGTAGAGAAAATATATAGGTGAAACTCAAGGGATACTTAAAATTGGAAAGCTAATTTTTGGGAAATGAGGGTTCGGTTTCCAGATTTACTGTGCTGTTTAGACTATAAATCTCGAAGGGTCTGGAGGTTGATATGACTAATGTAGCACCTAGAGAAGCGGCGGAAAACAAGGGGAAAATAAAGGAAAAAAATGGTTGATTCAAGTGTTGGCAAAATTTTGTGAGGGTTTAATTTAATGAAGGGAAAATTTTTAGCAAATGATACAAGGAATAGGGAGAACGCGGTGCCCTTGAGCCCAATAGGAAATGAGGCAGCATTATTAGATAATGTGGGACTAGATATTTTTTGGACTGATTTTAAAGTCTCTTGGGAAGAAACCAATCGTGAACGTTGGGCAATCCATTATAAGTAGTGGGCCAGTTGAAGCATGTAACGCAGATTCAAAATCCATTAAGAAAGTGTGTACTGCAGGCTCCTCATGCACCAAGCCGTTTGTTATAAGGGATAAGATAGAGTCTAAAGATCCGATGATTATTCCTCTAAGTGATAGTCAATGAGGTCTTACCATTTTTTAAAATTCCAAATCTGACAATTCCCTGACTGGTTCTGGAATTTTTAATGTAATTTTTAATTATTTCAATTCCTCTTCATTGATTATTTCTTGTCTTAACCCCATTTTTGAAGGGTTGAAAGAAATGGCAGTAAAGTTGAACAATGTGGTGTTGGATACCAGAAAGCACCCAGCAGTCACTTTTAAAGAACATAATGATCAAAATAGGAGAAGTTTAAAGGGTGGTGAAGGTTATACTGATGGTTGCGATAAGACTTTTGTTTCTAAAGGACGTGATCCATGAGTCAAAGGTGGCCAAATACATAGTGGAAGGAGACTTAATTGGACAATTTGAGACCTTGGGGAACAATTTAAATTAGTTAGTAATTACAAGGTTCCATTAGCTGACTCGATGAATTCGATATTTCAGCCAATTAGTGCTCAATTAAACACAGAAGTGGGGAAGGTGTCTAGTAGCCCAAGTGGAACGCTTTTGGATAAATCTAGGAATTTCAAGAAGTAAAGGTTGGTTTTCACTCACATCCATTAGTTATGAATTTAGCAATTTTTTCTTGAAATTGTCAAAGTTGCACGAGTGTTAAATTTTCAAGGATTTTTCAAAAGTATAACAAGGAATATAAACTAGATATTGTGAGTCTTCTTGAGACAAGGGTCAGTGGTTATAAGACTGATAGAGTTATTGCAAAGTTAGGGTTCCAACATTCTCATCGAGTAGAGGTGATCGATTTTTCTGGTGGTATTTGGATTGGTTGGAATGATTCAATCCAAGTTGAGATTATGTGTAATCATTCAAAATTTATTTTAATACAAGTTCTCGAAGGTAAAAATTCCCATTTCATTCTCATTGCTTTTGTTTATGGGAGTCCTGATAGACAAAAAAAAACTCTCTAGGAGGGCCTTAAATTGGTTATGTCGACTAATTTTATCCCATGGCTTGTGATAGGTGATTTTAATACTATTCTTTCTCCTAATAAAAAGAAAGGTGGACGATAGGAATGTAACACCCTGAATTTGGGCCTAAAAGTTTTGGGCCTTGAGCATGGGAGCGGTTGAAGGTAGTTTATAATATTTCGTTGTGTATGTAAATTTCATTTATGAAGGCTTATCTTAGTGGTTAAGTGTGCTGAGAAGTGTTGGAGAAGTCTTGGGTTCAAACCTGGACTCTAGCAAAAATTTTGGTTTAAGGTGAATCAAACCCTGGGTGTAGTAGGTAGGCCTTAAGAATATGGAGAAGTTGTGACACAAAAAGCCTTGTGGTCTAGTTGCAAAGTAATGCCACATAAGAGGCAGGAAGGTGGCGTCATGGAGTTGGCAAGGAGGTCCAGGGTTCGAAACTCATGGCAAGCAAAGAGCATTTATTTTGCTAACGAGAAGTGCAAGAGTTGGCATTGAATTTAAACTCTGATGATGGAGGGATCCCACATCGGGAAGCTAACATAAGAGTGGATGTGAAGCTGGCTTTAAATAGACAGAACCATGAGGAGAGTAAATATACCTTTCTTGGCTGATCGCTTTCGTTTTATGGCGTGCTCGTTTGGGTTGGGCATCGGCTAAGAGTGCTCGGAGCGTGGATTAACTCCAGTCTCCTATCAGGTGTGTATTTCTCACTACTCTATTTCAGAGGATGGCTACTTGCCGGTGCGATGGTAGAAAAGGGTCATGTGGGCCCAATGGGCCTCACTGGGCCCAATTGGATAAGTTGTTTGATTGTGTAGTAAATATTGGACTAGGCTAGGTGAATCTCGTATCTGTGGCTAGATTTGGGCTAAAAGGGCCACACGAGCGTGTGGGCCCATTTGGGCCAAGAATAGGCTTTAGGCCCATTTGTATTGTTATCCCTGTTTAGAATACTTTAGTTTACCAAATTGCTGAAATACCCTCGACTTGTAAAATTACCAAAGTACCCTCGATTTATAAAATTACCGTTTTACCCTCGATTTACAAAATTACCATTTTACCCTCGATTTATAAATTTCTTGTTTTTACCTCGATTTCTGAATTCACTAGTTTACCCACGATTTCTGAATTACCATTTTACCCTTGATTTACAAAATTACTGAAATACCCTCGACTTGTAAAATTACCAAAGTACCCCCAATTTACAAAATTACTATTTTACCCTCGATTTACAAAATTACCAAAATACCCCTGGTTTGTAGAGTTACCGAAATACCCCTGTAGGGTAGAATTATCGAAATATCCCTGTAGGTTAGAATTACCGAAATACCCATGTAGGGTAGAATTACCGAGATACCCTTGTAGGTAAAATTACCATTTTGCCCTTAGGGTGTTAAATGACTGTTTTGCCCTTGTGGGCAAGTGACTGACTTGGACTATGTGGTTGACGGATTTGATTGTGAATGTATATTGGTGATATAGACAATTTTGGAGGAGCAGCAAGGCTTGGAGTATCGGTTTGGATAAACTTGGATCGAACCATCGGACCTTGCGAAGGTTGTCGTGGGAGACTTTGTTAGCGAACGTCACAAAACAGGTGTGTAACGAACCCTTTTTCATAGCTTAAAGCGATAAATGCCAAAAAGCCGAAATGCCGAAATTCTGGCATTTCGAGGACTTGTGAGCAAGCGAACGCTCACTAGTTAGTTAGAATCGATGAGATGATGATCGAGAACAATGGAAACGGTAAGAATGTGATTTTTGGCGTTCTCAGTAAGTTGGGCCTCGAGGGGCTGAAGTGGGGCCCATTGGGCTTTCGGGGCCATTTGGGTAAATTTGGTAAAAATGAAAACTCGCTAAAAGTGCGTGTTAAGATCATTGACACCATTTTGGATTATTGGCTAAATGGGCCTAGATGACAAAATCGGCTAAGTAGGGCCCATTAGAGGTTTTAGGCCCAATAATTCGGTTTCGCTAAAAATGGGCCAGAAATGCTGTTCAAACAAATGAATAGTTAGTAACTGATAATGAGCATGGAAACCCTAATATTTGGTAAAATTACGGAATTACCCTTATAATATGAAAATGACTATTATGCCCCTAGGTAAAAATGACCATTATACCCCTAGAGTTTAGTTATGAATTTGATATATGAGATTTTGATATACATGATTGATATGATATGCACATGATATGTATGATATGCACATGATATGTATGATATGCGCATGATAAGTATGATATGCACATGATGTATTCATAAATGCATTGGGTTGGGTTTTTTATATGGATGGAGGAAGTGCAAAAATGGCTTATGCCCCAGTTTACCGAAAAGGGCTTATGCCCCAGTTTACCGAAAAGGGCCTTTGCCCCAGTTATTAAAAGAGGCTAGGCCTCCAGTTATATGATAAAGTAGCTATACGCCAGTGGAGAGTTTTGGTTGGGTAGGTTGAGTTATTCCCCACATGGAGAGCTTGGTTGGTACGGGTGGAGAGTAGCGGATGGTGGGTCGAGTAGTCTCCCCAAATGGGCTTTCACTCTTGCATTAATATTACATGTGATATTGAAATTGGCCTATGGGCCATATCGTTTACAGTAAAGGCTTCAGCCCAGTGATATGTGTAATGAAAAGGCTACGGCCCAGTACTATGAAATATGAAATATGAAAAGGCTTCGGCCCAGTATCGGTTGAGATTGGATTTGAGCTTAGGCCCAGCAGGTTGATATTGGTTTGGGCTCTGAAAGGGGCTTGTTGCACACTGAGTTTCCAAACTCACCCCCCTTTCTTTCTTATCTTTACAGGTGAGCCTTGATTTGGGGACTTGGAGTAGAAGGGATTGAGTGTACAGTGATCGCTTTGGGCTTTTGAATAAGTATTTGGTTTTCACTAAGTTTACTTTATTTATTATCTATTTATGGGTTGTAATAAGGCCATTTTAACTTTAACTTTATTTCTTTTCTTTTCTGGGATTATTTTATTTAAACTAGTTGATAATAACTGGGCTAGTCTTAGGACGCGTTTTCCAAATGATACTTGTTTTCAAAATAACACCACGAGACACATAATTGGAATAACAAAGATAACTACTAAATTAACTTCAACTTGTTTACCAAAGTGTGGCAATGTTGGTGGGCATGTCTAGGATTGGATCCAATCAAGAGCTTTGTACTTAAGTAGCCTTCATGGCTCACCTCCTCTGTTTCGGATACCTACTTGGTGCGCAGCCTCCATTCACTCTGGTTAGCCCATCAATAGTCGATTTTTAGATAATAAAACGAAACATGGATTTTTAAACTACGTGTGACACGTCAGATTCGGCCATAACATCCAGGCCGAGTTTGAGGTGTTACAAGGAAGGGAGGGGATATTCATTTTTTGGTAATTTTCTTGAAGAGATTGATTTGTAGGACCTGGGCTTCAAGGGTCCCTCTATTACCTGGCACAGGGGGTATTTTTAAGCGATTGGATAAAGCGATTGGTAATTTTGCTTGGGGTAATGGTTTCCCACATTGTTCAGTCACTCATCTTCCTAGATTGAAATCTGATCACAAACCCTTGTTACTCTCTCTTAGGCCAAATGTCAATATGCCTAGGGGCCATCCGTTCAGGTTTTTGGCTAGTTGGGTAGAGCATCCTAGTTTTTCTAATTTTTTTAGAGATAATTATAATTTTAATGGTAATATGACTAAGTCTATATCTCGATTTACCATGTCCATCAAAGATTGGAATAAGCCAGTGATAGGCACTTGGATGTTCGTAAAAAACAGTTGGTGCAAAAACTTTCCAAGATTTAAGAAGCTCTTAAAAAATCGACATCTAATTATTTGGGCCAGTCAAAATTTCAAGTCCGAGAAGAGAATGGAAATGTCCTTCACAGGAAATAGAAAGTTAGATGTGATTGGCTACATCTAGGAGATCGCAAAACCAAGTTATTTCATGCACGCACATTGCGAAGAAGGAAGCATAATCAGATCGCGGGTCTAAAAAATGAGAACGAAGAATGGATTTATGATGAGGATGAACTTCAGGTAGAGGCTTTTAATTTTTTTCAAAGATTTTACAGGGAACGACCGAGTCAGATGCCAAAATTACCGACCAATTCATTTTCGAGGCTAGATCATAGTGATATTTTGCTTTGGGGAAATGAGGTATCAAAGGAAGAGATTAAGGCTGCATTGTTTGACATGACCCCTTTAAAAGCTCCGGAGAGTGATGGTTTTCATGCACTTTTTATCTAAAATCAGTGGGACTTGGTTGGTGATGTTGTTTGTGAGTCAGTTCAAAAGGTCTTCACTGGACATGTCATTGATCAGGAGCTGAATAACTCGTTGATTGTCCTTATACTGAAGGTTTCTAATTCTAAAAGTAATGCCCAATTTAAACCTATAAGCTTATGCTCGAGTCTTTATAAACAGGTCATGAAAGTCATTACTAACCAGTTCAAGGCGATATTCCCTAAAATCATCGCGTCGGAGCAGGCAGGGTTCATTGCAAGCAGAAACATAATTGAAAACATCATTGTGGCTGAAGAAGTAATCCATTCCATGAGAAGCAAACAGAAGAATAAAAGGTGGATGACCATTAACATAGACTTGGAAAAAGCCTACGACCAAGTTGGATGAGACTTTATTGATGCCTCTCTCCATGTAGCAGGTATTCTTAAATTTCATATAAATGTTATTATATCTGCCATTACGAGTTCCTCTATGTAGATACTATGTAACACCCCTAACCCATATCCGTCACTAGATTAGGGTTATGAGGCATTACCGGTCATATCACAGTTCATACAGATATTCATTACATTTCATATTTCAAAATTTAATCACATCAATGCTCGTAACTTAATCAAATATCGAGTCTTAAAATCATATCATTCATTACATGGAATAATTAAAATATAATCCAGTATATACCAAAACAAATTATATATATATATACAGAACATATAACAAAACAATTATTTCATTAATTGAATATCAAACCTATTATTATATAATTTTTGCACATGTACAAATTAAACATCAAACGAAACAAATTTCAATATTATACTTTTCATTCATTTACATGGCATTGATATATATATATATATATATATATAATAATGACCAAACTTACTTTAGTTACTATTATACCATGCGCATATTTCTTATTATCAAAGCCATATCTTAACATAATTACCGAATAAATATTATCTTATTCCATTAATTATGTTATGCACAATGATCAAATGTTATGCACAATGATCAAAGTTAAACTATACTCACGGCTTAATAGGCATGCTTACATATAAAACACAAACAAGCATCACCAAATAACCAAACACAATTGTAAATATTACCAACTCATGCGCAATTTACTATAGCCACATTTAAACTTTTGAACACAAATCGCATATCAATGTATACCTAATTCGCATATATAATAATATGCTTAAACCTCATATTTCAACCTATTAACTAATTAATTATTCGGTTATCAAATCTAACCTCAATTGGTCACACCATTAGCAAATCACATGCTTACCAAAATGAACCACATACCAAAACCAAATTTTACAGTCACATATATAGCACATTTAGTAATAAATCATTTTACTAGCAACTTGACCTTTAAAAACCGAACCACAAGCAAACATGTCATAAGCAAATGTATATGTTTTACCCATCACTAGCCGAATATAAAGGCACATCATTTACCACCTCCAAGCCAAATCAAAAGACAAATTATACATTCTAAATAAATAAATGATAAGCCACAACCGAAACACATTCATCATCTATATATGAAGTTTAATTCATACATATACACGATGACCAAAATCACTTAAACATTAAAACAATAGCACTAAGATCAAGCCATTTTCGCATGGCTTTATATACACACACATTCAAAATAAACTAACTCCAAAGCTAGACTACCATAAGTTCGAGTTCAACTTATAAAGTACCGAAACAGTAGATAGTGTGATGGACTATGCTAACAATCCCCGAGCTCATAGCTTGATTCCAAAATCTATAAAACAAAGCCAAACATATACGTACAGTAAGCTATCATAGCTTAGTAAGTCATAAGCAAATAAACAACTTAACAACATAATCAACTCATTTAAACCAAACCAAATTTATGCTACTATAATCACATTTATTTTCAATATCATAATTTCATATATAACATATACTTCCATATACATAGTTACCTTAGTTAAATATATACATGTATCCATTATCAATGTAACATTCAATTTCAAAACCTTAATCTATTATATAGCCGAATATACATTAACCCACATACATATATTCATGAATCATTTCGTAATATTTACATGACATAATCAAAAGGCCGAATTCATTTTCCATATGCACACTCATTTTTCATTTACATAATACATGATTTACAACCCAAATCAAGTAACTTACTTACCTTAATTCAAATAGGTAAATAGTTATCACATACCTTAATTCGTTCACATATATCGTACAATGCCAAGGTCCCAAACGTGGTCTTACATGTAATCACATATCGATGCCACTGTCCTAGACAGGGTCTTACTCGCACACATATATCGATGCCATGGTCTTACTCACACATCACATATCGGGATCCTATGTCATGACATATGTATCCTAGCTACTCCTAAGGTTCAACAGGGTTTTCGGACGTCGTAACTCGATCGAATCGAACTCGTAAACTTAATTCTCAAGCATATACAGATTCGGTCATTAAGTGTATATAATCATAAAATTCAATTCAGCATTTAAAACATATATTTATTCAAAATTATTAACACTTATTTGCTTATAAACTTACCTCGGATGATGAAAATCGGAACAGGACGGCTAATCGACAACTTTAGTTTTCCCCCGATCCAAATCTGATTTCTTTGGTTCTTGATCTAAACATATTCACATTAAAATCATTCAAACATATTTTCAATCATTTTAGTCCAAAAACACATAAATGGGCAAATTACCATTTTACCCCTAACATTTACACTTTTTACAATTTAGTCTAAATTGCACAAAACACAAAACACGCAAAATTTGCACATACTATGCTTAGGCCGAATGTTCCATGTATTCATACAAATCCAAATAGTTTATTTATTTCACATTTTAGTCTCTCAATTTATTATTTTTGCAATTTAGTCCTAATTACTCAAAATCATCAAAAATTCCAATACAAAACATATCAATCCAAAACATATCTTTCGTATTTCATCAACTAACATCACAAAGCTCAAATATTCATCAATGGCATAACTCAAAATATTCATCAAAATTAAAAATTCAAGCATGGGTATTGTAGATAACATAGCAACGATCTCAAAAACATAAAAGTTATCGAAAATCGAGCTAGTTACATACCTTGATTAAGCTATCAACAATGGCCGAACCTATGGAAGCTTTATTTATTTTTTATTTTCTTTAGATTTGGTCATGCAAGAATATGAAAACTTATGGCTTTTAATTTATGTTATAATTTATCATATATATTATTTACTATTTTACATATTTAACCTTTTAAAATTTAATTAGAAAACCATATAAAACATGTCCAAAACCGTCCACTCCTATATTAAATGGCATAATTTCTTTACAAATGCTTCATATTATAAAGACAACAATAATTAGGCACTTTCACATTTAACCCTCAAATTTTCATTTTACGCGATTAAGCCCTTTTAATTAAATCGACACTCAAACGGCAAAATTAAAACTCGAAAATTTCACAGATATAAATTCACACATAATAAACACAGAAAATATTTTTAAAATATTTTTTTCACTTGGATTCGTGGTCCCGAAACCACTGTTCCGAATAGGGTCTAAATCGGTTTGTTACAACTCTCCCCCCTTAGGGATTTTCGTCCCCAAAAATCTTATCGGTGAATAAGTTCGGATAATGTTCTTTCATTGCATCTTCTGGCTCCCACGTTGCCTCTTCAACTCCGTGTTTATGCCACAGTACTTTTACTAACGAAATTTTCTATTTTGCAATTCTTTAATCTCGCGGGCCAGAATGCAAATCGATTCTTCCTCATATGTCATATCAGACTTAATCTCAATCTCTGACGGATTAATCACATGTGAGGGATCAGATCTATATCTACAAAGCATCGAGACATGGAATACATTATGGATCTTTTCTAACTTAGGTGGCAACAATAGTCTATAAGCAACCGGCCCTATACGCTCAATAATCTCATACGGCCCAATAAATCTCGGACTCAATTTGCCTTTATGACCGAATCTAAGTATTTTCTTCCACGGTGAGACTTTCAAAAATACTTTGTCCCTAATCTAAAACTCTATATCTTTTCGTTTCAAATCTGCATATGATTTTTGACGATCTGACGTTGTTTTCAGACTTTTGCAAATCACCTTTACTTTCTGTTCAGTCTCTTTGATCAAATCAACCCCGTGTATCTTATTTTCACTGAGCTCGGTCCAATCAATGGTGTACGACATTTACGACCGTACAAAGCCTCATAAGGTGCCATTTTGATACTCAATTGAAAGCTATTATTGTACGCAAATTCAATCAGAGGTAAGTATCGTTCCCACGTACCTTCGAACTCGAGAATGCAACATCTCAACATATCTTCAAGTATCTGAATGATTTGTTCAGACTGACCATCTATTTGCGGATGGAAAGTAGTGTTGAAATGCAATTTTGTACCCGGAGCATCTTGTAGTTTCTTCCAAAACCCTATATAAACCTCAAATCTATATCCGAAACAATAGAGATAGGTACAATTCAGTTAACTTATCAAGCGAGTAATCTGTGTGAACCAGAACAAAATGAGCCAATTTAGTCAATCTTTCCACAATAACCTAGATTGTATCTTTCTTGCTCGGTGATAACTGTAAACCAGATACAAAATCCATAATGACTCTATCCCATTTCCACTCAGGTATTATGATCGGCTGAAGCAATCCAGAAGGTACTTGATGCTTAGCTTTTACTTGTTGACAAACTAAACATTTCGAAACAAAGTCAAAAATATCTTGTTTCATACCATGCCACCAGTAAAGCTGTTTCAAATCATTATACATTTTCATACTACCCAAGTTAACAGATAACCGACTGCTGTGAGCTTCGTTCAAAATCATCTAAATTAACTCTGGATTTCTTAGAACATATATTTGGTTTTTAAACTTCAAACAACCCTCAGTATCAACTCTGAACTCTGAATTAATATTCAAATCACATTGAACCAGTTTTGCAAACAAATCATTATCAACTTTTTGAGCATCACAAATTTATTGAACAAATAACGGTCTTGCTTTTAATTCAACTATTATTGAACCATCATCAGACACAGTCATATGTGTATTCATTGCAGGCAAAGAAAACATTGATTTTCGGCTTAGAGCATCAGCAACAACATTAGCCTTTCCCAGATGGTAGTCAATCACAAGCTCGTAGTCTTTTAACAGCTCTAACCATCGACGCTGTCTAAAATTCAGATCTTTTTGTGTCATCAAATATTTCAGGCTTTTATGATCAGAATAAACATGACATATCTCATCGAACAGGTAATGATGCCATATCTTCAATGCAAACACAATAGCTACTAACTCTAGGTAGTGTGTCGGATAGTTCTTTTCATGCGGCTTTAACTATCTCGAGGCATAAGCTATGGCTTTGCCTTCCTGCATTAACACACAGCCCAAACCATTTAAAGATGCATCACTATAGATAACAAATTCTTTACCCGATTCTGGCTAAACTAGCACTGGAGCTTCAGTCAAAAGGGCTTTCAACTGATCAAAACTTTTCTGGCATTTTTTTGACCACTCAAACTTAACATCTTTCTGTAATAGTTTCGTCATTGGTGTTGCAATCATAGAGAAACCTTTCACAAACCGTCCATAGTAACCAGCAAGTTCCAGAAAACTTCAGACTTCAAAAACATTTCTCGGAGGTTTCCAATCAAGTATAGTTAAAATTTTACTCGGATCAACTCGAATACCCAATGCTGATACAACATGACCCAGAAAACTGACTTCACTTAACTATAACTCGCATTTACTGAACTTCACATATAATTGTCTATCTCATAAAGTCTGTAACACAAGTCTCAAATTTTCGGTATGCTCAGTTTCATCCCGGGAATAGATCAATATGTCATCTATAAACACAACCACAAATTGATCCAGATACTGTCTGAAGATCCGATTCATTAAATCCATGAAAACAGTAAGTGCATTAGTAAGTCCGAAAGGCATAACCAGAAACTCATAGTGTCCGTACCTCATTCGGAAAGTAGTCTTTGGCACATCAGAGTCTTTAACTCGCAACTAATAGTAGCTTGATCTCAAATCTATTTTTGAAAACACTGTAGCCCCTTTCAGCTGATCGAACAGATCGTCAATTCGTAGCAACCGATACTTATTCTTTATAGTCTCCTTATTGAGCTGTCTGTAGTTGATACACATTCTCATAGTTCTGTCTTTCTTTTTCACAAATAAAACTGGTGCACCCCAGGGAGAGAAACTCGGTCGTGCGAAACCCCTATCTGTTAATTCTTGCAACTGAGCTTTCAATTCTTTTCATTCAGTAGGTGTCATTCTGTACGGAGCTATTGAAATTGGAGTCGTTCTTGGCACTAGCTTAATACCAAACTCTACTTCTCGAATAGGTGGCAAACCCGACAATTCTTCAGGAAACACATTTGGATACTCGCACACAACTGGTACAGATTCAATCTTTCTTTTGGACACTTTACTATCAAGTACATATGCAAAGTAAGCTTCACAACCCTTTCTCACATATTTCTGAGCTAACATCGAAGATATCACTGCCGGTAAACCATTCAAATCATTAGATTTAATTCGAATAATCCCATCACTCTGGCACCGTAAATCAATAGTCTTTCTTTTGTTATTTACGACAATATCGTGCAAAGTCAACCAATCCATACCTAGAATTATATCAAACTCGTCGAATGACAACAACATCAAATCAGCAGGAAAATACGTATCTTGAATCATCAAAGGACAATTCTTACACACTTTGTCAACCAAAACACACCGGCCCAAGGGGTTCGATACTCTAATCACAAACTCAGTAGACTCAATAGGCAAAGTCTTACTAGATACTAAGTTCCCACACACATAAGAATGAGTTGAACCAGGATCAATTAATGCAATTACACTAGTATCATAAAGAGTGAATGTACCAGTAATAACATCTGGGGATAAAGCCTCCTCGTGTGCGCGTATAGCATAAGCTCTGGCAAGTGCGCGAGCCTCAGATCGAACTGTTGTATCTTTGGTTCCTCTCTGACTGCTACTTACATTACCCGTATTTTTGGGTGGTCTACCTCGAGCTGCAATGTTTCCGATCTCATATTTTTCACTGTATCTTGCTCGACCAACTCAGGACATTCACGGATGAAGTGATCCATCGATCCACATTTAAAACAGGCCCGATCATACAATCTACAACTTTTGAGATGTCGTTTACCACAATGTTTGCACTCTGGTTGATTTGATTTAATGTTACCAACACTTGCTATTGAGGTAGCTTTCGAATTCATAGGTGGTCTATCCCGATCATGTTTAGTATAACCCGCAGTAGCCTTTGAACGGCTAGAATCATCCCGAAATCTCTTTGATACCGACTGAAAAGACTTACTCGATGATCTCTTACGTGAATCTCTAGCTTCAAAGTCAGCTTTTCTTTTCTCTTTCCTGAGCTCTTCGGCTTTGCATGCTCACTCAACTAGTACTATGAAATCTTTTATCTCAAATATACCAACAAGCAGTTTAATGTCTTCGTTCAGCCCGTCTTCGAATCTTTTACACATTATAGCTTCGGTTGAAACACTCTCTCGGGTATATCGACTAAGTCTCACGAATTTTCGCTCATATTCTGTCACAGTCATGCGACTCTATTTCAATACGCTTCTGGTCAATAAATCTCTGGCTGATGTATTTCTTACGGAACTCAGTCTGAAAGATGTCCCAGGTCACCCATTCTTTCGAAACCAACGATACTAGCATATTCCACCAGTGATATGTGGTGTCTCATAACAAAGATATAGCACATTTCAAACATTCATCAGGGGTACAGGACAGCTCATCAAACACAGGATAGTATTATCAAGCCAGAATTCAGCTCGCTCAGCATCATCATCATCAGTAGCTCTGAATTCTTCAGTCCTGTGTTTTCTAATTTTATCAACAGAAGGCTTATGTAATCTCAACAAATCCTTCACTTGAGGCATAGCAGTATCAGAGAAGGATTAATCGGGGGTGGAGGTTGTTGTATAGCCGGATTCGTCCGGATATATTGAGTAAACTAGTCATTCATCATTTGGTAAAAGGCTTGTTTAGCCTCTCCCTCTTGGTTACTCGAGGTCGGTCAAGAATCAACTGGCGCTGTCCCATACACGGGAGCAAGCATTATACTCTCGACATCATCAGCTATAGCTCTATTGGGATCCATTTACTATACAAAAACACATTTTCAAATGTCAGAAGTCATCACACTATCACAGTAAAAAATATGGCATGTATAGCTAGACTCACACGCGCTACATTAGTCCTAGAATCGACTAAACCGTAACTCTGATACTAATAAAATGTAACACCCCTAATCCATATCTATCGCCGAATTAGGGTTATGAGGCATTACCGGTCATATCACAATTCATACAGATATTCATTACATTTCACATCTCAAAATTTAATCACATCAATGCTCGTAACTTAATCAAATATCGAGTCTTAAAATCATATCATTCATAATATTGCATAATTAAAACATAATCCAGTATATACCAAAACAAATTATATATATATATATATATATACAGAACATATAACAAAACAATTATTTTATTAATTGAATATCAAACCTATTATTATATAATTTTTGCACATGTACAAATTAAACATCAAACGGAACAAATTTCAATACTATACTTTTCATTCATTTATGCGGCTTTGATATATATATATATATATATATATATAAAATAATGACCAAACATACTTTAGTTACTATTCTACCATACGCATATTTTTTATTATCAAAGCCATATCTAATCATAATTACCAAATAAATATTATCTTATTCCATTAATTATGTAATGAATATGTCAATTCACATGTTATGCACAATGATCAAAGTTAACCTATACTTACGGCTTAATAGGCATGCTTACATATAAAACACAAACAAGCATCACCAAATAACCACACACAATTGTAAATATTACCAACTCATGCGCAATTTACTATAGCCACATTTAAACTTTTGAACACAAAGAGTCTATCAATGTATACCTAATTCGCATATATAATAATATGCCTAAACCTCATATTTCAACCTACTAACTAATTAATTGTTAGGTTATCAAATCTAACCTCAATCGGTCACACCACTATCAAATCACATGCTTACCAAAATGAACCACATACCAAAATCAAATTTTATAGTCACATATATAACACATTTAGTAATTAATCATTTTACTAACAACTTGACCTTTAAAAACCGAACCACAAGCAAACATGTCATAAGCATATGTATATGTTTTACCCATCACTAGCCGAATATAAAGGCACATCATATACCACCTCCAAGCCAATTCACAAGATAAATTATACATCCTAAACAAATAAATGATAAGCCACAACCGAAACACATTCATCATCTATATATCAAGTTTAATTCACTATATACACCATGACCAAAATCACTTAAACATTAAAACATTAGCACTAAGATCAAACCATTTTCGCATGGCTTTATATACACACACATTCAAAATAAACTAACTCCAAAGCTAGCCTATACATGCCATAAGTTTGAGTTCAACTTATAAAATACCGAAACAGTAGATAGTGTGATGGACTGTGCTGATGATCCCCGAGCTCGTAACTTGATTCCAAAATCTATAAAACAAAGCCAAACATATACGTACAGTAAGCTATCATAGCCTAGTAAGTCATAAGCAAATAAACAACTTAACAACATAATCAACTCATTTAAACCAAACCAAATTTATGCTACTATAATCACATTTATTTTCAATATCATAATTTCATATATAACATATACTTCCATATACATAGTTACCTTAGTCGAATATATACATGTATCCATTATCAATGTAACATTCAATTTCAAAACCTTAATACTATTATATAGCCGAATATACATTAACCCACATACATATATTCATGAATCATTTCGTAATATTTACATGATATAATCAAAAGGACGAATTCATTTTCCATATGCACACTCATTTTTCATTTACATAATACATGATTTACAACCCAAATCAAGTAACTTACTTACCTTAATTCAAATAGGTAAATAGTTATCACATACCTGATCACTTTAACTTATTTTGCACATTCGTTCACAACTTATCGTTGCCCAATGAACCATTCGGAATTGGATAGGACACTCAGATAATCACATATATCGTACAATACCAACATCCCAGACGTGGTCCTACATGTAATCACATATCGATGCCACTATCCTAGATAGGGTCTTACTCGCACACATATATCGGAGTCACATATCGATGCAAACGTATAAAACATGGTCTTACTCGCACACATATATCGATGCCATGGTCTTACTCGCACATCACATATCGGAATCCTATGTCATGACATAGGTATCCTAGCTATTCCTAAGGTTCATACGGCGCTTTCGGACATCGTAACTCAATCGAATCGAACTCGTAAACTTAATTCTCAAGCATATACACATTCGGTCATTAAGTATATATAATCAAAAAATTAAATTCAGCATTTAAAACATATATTTATTCAAAATTATTAACACTTACTTGCTTATAAACTTACCTCAGACGATGAAAATCGGAACGGGACGGCTAATCGACAACTTTAGTTTTCCCCTGATCCAAATTCTATTTCTTTGGTTCTTGACTAAACATATTCAAATTAAAATCATTCAAACATATTTTCACTCATTTTAGTCCAAAAACACATAAATAGGCAAATTACTATTTTACCCCTGACATTTACTATTTTTACAATTTAGTCTAAATTGCACAAAACACAAAACATGCAAAATTTGCACATACTATGCTTAGGCCGAATGTTCCATGTATTCATACAAATCCAAACAGTTCATTTATTTCACATTTTAGTCCCTCAATTTATTATTTTTGCAATTTAGTCCTAATTACTTAAAATTATCAAAAATTCCAATACAAAACATATCAATCCAAAATATATCTTTCACATTTCATCAACTAACATCACAAAGCTCAAATATTCATCAATGGAATAACTCAAAATATTCATCAAAATAAAAAAATTCAAGCATGGGCATTGTAGATAACATAGCAACGATCTCAAAAACATAAAAATTATCGAAAACCAAGCTAGTTACATACCTTGATTAAGCTATCAACAATGGCCGAACCTATGGAAGCTTGATTTCTTTTTTCTTTTCTTTATATTCGGTCATGCAAGAATATGACCACTTATGGCTTTTAATTTATGTTATAATTTATCATATATATTATTTACTATTTTACATATTTAACCTTTTAAAATTTAATTAGAAAACTATATAAAACATGTCCAAAACCGTCCATTCCTATATTCAATGGCATAATTGCTTTATAAATGCTTCATATTATAAAGACAACAACAATTAGGCACTTTCACATTTAACCTTCAAATTTTCATTTTACGCGATTAAGCCCTTTTAATTAAATCGACACTCAAACGGCAAAATTAAACACGAAAATTTCACATATATAAATTCACACATAATAAACACAGAAAATAATTTTAAAATATTTTTCTGACTTAGATTCGTGGTCCCGAAACTACCGTTTCGAATAGGGTCTAAATCGGGCTGTTACATACTGTAGAATAGGGTTCCAACGTAGAAATTCCGTTTGATAAGGGGAGTTAGGCGAGGATGTCCTCTATCACCATACTTGTTTGTCTTATGTAGGGAATAGCTTGGGCATTACATTAAGTCTAGTATCAGCTCTGGACAATGGTGTCCTATAAGTTTGTAACGATCTGGTCTGACATTTTTACATTTGTTCTTCACAGGTGATCTGGTCATTTTTTGGTCAAGCCAACATGCAACAGGTTAATTTTGATTAGGAAAGTTTTGGATAAATTTAGTGCTTTTTTAAGGCATCGGATTAATGTTTCCAAGACCAATGTGGTTTTCTCTAATAGGTTAGATGAAGAATACAGAAGGAAATTGTATGCTATTCTCAGATTTTGAATGACATAGAATCTTGGAAGATATCTCACAGTTCTTCTATTTCATGAAAGGGTAATAAACAATTCCTTGTGGTTTATAATGGACAAGGTTCGAAACAAGTTACAGAGTTGGGATACAAGGCAATTGTCTATTACCGGTAAGGTTACTCTAGCTCAATCTGTCCTCTTATCTATTCCTTTCTTTTTTTCATGCAGTCCTTAATGGTTCGTTAAGGACTATGCAAGGAGATCAAATGTTTGGTGTAACAATTCATTCGGGGGGCGTCTGAGGAAATAGGAAGATTTTTCCAGTTAATTGGCAAGTGATTTTTCAACCAAAGGCTTGTTGTGGGCTTGGGTTTTGCCAACTAAAAGACCAAAATAATTTTTTTATGCTGAAATTGGGATTCAACATTGTATCTAGCATTGATTCTTTGTGGGTGCGAGTTTTCAAATCTAAGCATGGGGTTAAAGAAGGCATCCCAGAAGACATATCTCGCAATAAATGTTCTTTCCTTTGGAGGTCTCTTTCTAGAATATGGCCCTTACTTCAAGATAATTTATTTTGGTCAATAGGTAATGGGGAAAGTATTAGGTGTTGGAAGGATAATTGGATACTGATTATTGGCCTTTTGGTTAATCACATTTGTTCTCATGTTAACCTTGATTTAGACTGCCCTCTCAGAGAATTGGTCATTGATCATCGGTCGTGGAATATGGATATGTTTCGAGTTTGGCTGCTAGATGATACCACTAAAGACATTGTTAATATTCCTCCTCCTCAACCTTTAATGGGACCAGATAAAATTTCTTGGGTTAGGTATGTATCAGGGGCCTTTTCTATTAAGAGTGCTTATCGAATGCTTAGAGACGAGTCATAAAATTTGAGAAGTGATACATAGAAGATGGTGTGGAAATTCCCAAGACCACAGAGGGTTCGATTGTTCCTTTGGTTTGCATTTAAAAAGAGGTTACTCACATAGGTGGAGTGGGTAAGGCGAGGTTTACGGGATGAGGAGTGTTACATAGTGTGTAGGAATGCACCAGAAGATGTCATTCATGCCATTAGAGATTACTTTGTGGCTAAAGGAGTGTGGTCTCAACTTTTACCATTGGAAAAGCAAGACAAGTTCTATTCAGAGAATCTACAAGAATGGCTTGAGTCCAATTTAGGGAATCATTATAGTTTTTCTTTAAGGGATGTGGATTGGCAGTGTTTCTTTGGCCTAATGGTGTGGCGTATTTGGAAGAACCGAAATCTTTTCATATTTTAAGGAAATCAGTGGAGTATAGATGAAATGATTAAAGGTTCATACAGTTGGGCCTTGCAATATAGCTCTTCCCATAAGTCATCTGATTCCATGAGACAAAATATAGGGATGTCAGCCACTAGGGAAGGTACTTGGGTTTGATTGAATTCTGATGGCGTTGTGAAGTTAGATACCGAGTTGGTTGCTGCTGAAGGGGTATTGAGGGATCGTCATGGGGGTTGGATTCTTGGGTTTAACAAGAGTTTGGGTCATTGTTTGGTCTTCAATGCAGAATTATAGGGTATTCTTGATGGTTTGATGATTTTAAAAAGTCGGAAGTATGATGGAGTGTTGATTAGAATAGATAGTCAGGAGGCTCTTTAGGCTATTCAGTAATCCTTCACAAAGGCATCTTCTTGAACTCTTATCCAACGTATTCAACGACACTTGATGGACATCGGTCAATGAAAGCTTGAGTATATACCTAGCGAAAGGAACTTAGAAGCCGATTGTATTGCTAAGATGACTTTTAACAGGAATGAGGATCTTCATTTAGTCGAAGATATTCCTTTAGACTGAGTTAAATTTATGTAATCGCTCTGATTGTTTTTATCACAAAAAAAAAATTACATCCAAATACAGTTATAATAAGCGACTTTTCAGACACACTTGCAATTAATATTGAGTTAAATAACAATGAATTATATGAATAAATAAACAATATAATATAAAATGAAGCCTAAATATAGTAAATTTGGATGAAGATTTGAATGCTTCCCAACACCCAAACATTGCTCATAAAATTATGCTTGAACTGATACGTGCTACATTCCCCCTTCTCTCTTTCTTTTATTGCTAAATTATTGGTTCCAATTTTAAAAACACATAATTATACATGCAAATTATTGATGTTTGCTAAAGCAAAAACATTTAATACAATTCAAATATTATATTCTTTCACCTATGCTATGTCAATTATTGGAAACAATGCCAAGCTAATTTGGTGCAATATCTTTTTCAACCATATCAACATCTTAATGTTTTTTTCAACCAAATAATTATAGCTTGCTTTGCTGATGACCAAAAATGGTTCTTCAAAATGTATCATTTTACGTCTTTATCTTGTGTTGGGTTGATTATTGCACGGCTCCTATCATTGAAAAACTTTGTCTCTTGTTCAAAATTGTATTATTTTTTTATGTATCACAATTAAAATAAATAAATAATGAAATTGTCTTCATATATATATATATATATATATACACATACATATAAAATAACTCTCAAAGAAATGAATTTGAAACCAACAAACCAGAAATTACAGCTGGAAAAAGAAATTATTGGAAAGACTTCATAGCGTGCAGGGTTCTAATTTGGACAAATTCTTCCTTTCTTTTTTTTTTTTTTTTTTTTTAATTTCAAATCTGATTCAAATTAATCCAACAAAACGAAAAACTTTGAATTTTGGATACTTCTATACGTAATTCAACTGGGAATTTTAGATTTCACAACTTGTAATATTTTATGGATTCGGCATATAAGTTTGTTCTTACAGTAGTCTGTGGTACTGGTAGGGTATTGAAATAATTTTCTCAAAAATTCTGTTTGATTTTACATTTAAATATTGGATTTTGAATAAATTTATTTCATGACAAGTTAAGACAGGTTTTTTTTCTTTTGAAAAACAAGTGTAGAGCAATAGTAATTATTCGTTTCTCACCGATATTTTAAAATTATAATTATTATTTTATCTTTATATATTTAATTTTTTAAAATAATATTATGTATTTATAAGTGAAGAATTTCTTCCATAATATCTATATGTCACTAATGGGTGTTGAAATTATTAAAAAGAATCCAATGCTTATTAAAAATAATTAATAAACATCAATTTAGATTAAATAAAATATGTATAAAAACCAAACCAAACCAAACATACCAACAATAAAATAATAATCGTTTCCATCAACAAATTTTGTTTTATGAAACTCGAGGCTTTAGGCTGAAAAGAACAGTGGGGAAAAATGATGTCAGCAAACCAGCAAAGTAGTCTTATAAAATATTATCTTGTCTCCCAAGTTTGTGTCATTTCATCACTTTCATCACTTTGATTTTTTTCACTCATTTATGGTTTTAAACTATGGTTATTATTTGTTGAATTAAAAATGCCAGACCCCATTCTTTTTTTCGTCATCAACAACCATTAATCAGAAAACTTTAGAGGAAATTAATTATAACCAGTAAAACTATTTGATATTTTAACAATCTGGAACAAGTTATATATTTTAATATTATGAAAAATTCATAATTATCAATAATATTAATAATTAATTTTTATCAAATTGACTCTAAAATCTGACTAAGATAAACATTTCCATCAAATTGTATTAAATAACTTCACAATTATAAAAATTCAAACCTAATTATCAAATGGACTTGAACACTAAAAAATTACTGTTAAATTCCAAAATATATTTTTATGCGATATAAATATTGTGGTTGATATTTCTAAAACTTTATGATGACGTGACCAAAGTTATTTGCATTCAAATAAACCTAATCTTTGCATTTGTCAATTAATGCATAAAATGTCTGAATCACATAAGAGGAGAAAAAAAGAAAGGACAATCCCCTCGCAAAGTGTGTGGTCCACTTATCTATCTTGATGGTAGATTAGGAGCCTGCCCAAAAGATTGATGTATTCTCCTCTCAACTAACATGCTTCTTTAGTTAGATATATGTAATCTTTTCATTATTCATCATATCCACATGGTGCTACTCGGACTCGGACTCGAATACCGAAGTCGAATACAAAATCTATGTCCGGCAGAAGTATACAGTTTTTTTTCCAAGTCTTTCACGTGCTAAGAGATCTTTAAAGAATCATACCCGTGTATCTCTATATCTGTGTCTAAACATACGTCAAACGTGGTAACAGGCATAGATACTCAAAGAAAAAGGAAAATCGAAACAATATAGTGCATACCCAGAGTATGTTTATCCATCTTGGTGATTTTTAACCTCCTCTATAAGACTGCAACAGGTTTCTTTTCTCTGCTTGAAGAAGTGATTAAGTAACCAAGTAACATGCAAATCTTACAAATGTAATGAGGCTTAGAACATTTAAGGTTCATGATAATTGCTCCAAAACAATAAATCTCGGTTTAATGATAATCTTCAAAAGAAAACGAGCCTATCAGCTACTCCAAGGGACTACTTTAAAATTGGGAACAAAGAAAGTGATCCAATGTAATTGCTGATAGTTACCGGTAAGATACGTTATAAGCTTGCAAAGGTTCTATGTGGAAGATACCGAAATTACCAAAACTGTTGTTTTACATATAGAAACCTTACTATGAAGACTGCCAAGGAAGTCTTCATACCTTCAAAGTTGTCGTCTGTTGTTTGTTTAGTATTCGAGGTACAGCATTATCATCTTATGCTTGTCAAAAGGCAGTTTTAATCTCCAATCCTTTTGTTTACGACTAAATGGTCTACCCTTGCTGTTGGGGTCCCTGTTCTCCTTCACCTCTGCCAACTTCCATACACAGTTCTCTTCCTCGACCGAATCTAGTAAGAAGACTCCACTCTTTTCAGTATAATTAGACCCAGCGTCTGTAATATAACAAACTCTCATAGCCATATCTTTGAACCGATCTAAATCATCTGGTACCTTTAGTATTCTCTCTGCACCAGGAGATGATACCTTCAAAACAAAACATGGTTTTAGGATACGGAATATAGACATATCTGAGACTCAGCACGAAAGAACTAGCTACTTATTACCTGAAGAGCCAAATCATCTGGTATTTCTCTTCGTTCTCCAGCTTCATCTAATCTTTTCTTATATTCTTGACTATAACTCTGCAGTTCCTCCATGCTAGGACAACCATATCTGATGAAAGGAGCATTGGTCTTTTAATAATATAAACCCCAGAGATTCAACTTTCAAGTGCCAAGCTACATCACAAGATGACTGCATAATTCCTCTGGAAGTTTTCTACTTTTCAAGAGAAAAAAAAGGGGGTACAATTCAACCTTTTTCTAAGTGTGTTCCCATTTTTCCTCCTTTCTTCATCAGATACCAAATGAGTTGGGTCAAGCACAATAAATTAGACTACTAGGTTACTTCATTTGCTACTTACATTCTGCTTCCAAAAACAAGCGGTAAAAAGCAATGAATTAAAGGAAATCTTAATTACTGAAATCGAACAAATTATTAAAATGAAACACTGCAGATGTAGCCACATTTGGAGTGGCAATGTTGTTGTACATTGGCACCATAGGAGTTCAAGCCTTGTGCAACCCATCCCCTCCCAAAGTTTGTAAACGTAAAGCTATGTATTTCATTCTCACAAAGATATATATTCTTCAAATCATTCACTACCAGAGATGCTGTTTGCCTCTCATTTCCAGAACAAATATAAGAGATAAAAGCAACAATCAAATGACAGCTATTAGTTAGGTTCTTGAAAGAAGCTTCAGTTTCTCCAGCTTGTTAGCGATCCATAAGGAAGAATACTTACTCATCTGACAATTTGTCAAGTCTGACATAAATGTATCCACGAGGTGTAGTCTTGAAAGCATAAAGTTTAATGTCATCGCTAAACAGTTTTAGTGCATCATGGGCTATAGAGAGAGCAGATTCACCCCAAGGAACACCTTGCAATACAACTCCACCACCATCCCCTCCATCACCAACCTACATTCATAAAATAAAATAAAATAAAAAGACCCGTCATCAAAAGCAAGGAAAGAAATCCAATAAGATAGAAACGATGCATACCTTGGGCTCGACGGTTTCATCCTCTTCTTCCCACTCATCTGTGAATTCTCCATCATCTTCAGCAGTTCCATCTGCTCAAACCAAGAAGTTCAAAATAATCGGTTACTGACACAGAACTTTGATCAAACACTTGGTATGCACAGCAGAAGAAAGGAAAAAAAGACAAACAGAAATGCAGTTCTTCTTCTTCCTGTTGGCGGCTCTCGTTTTTGTTGTGAACGGAGGCTGTGTTGTGGAATAGACGGCGAGTGAAGGAAGAAGTGAAAGAGGAAATGGATTTTAGTTCAAAAGGAGGAGGAGGGTTAAGGGCAGTGGGGAGAGGTAAAGGAGAGAACCTTGCAGAAGACAAGGGTGAAGCCGCGAAGCCCAAGGAAGGCCTTCGCGAGCTTCGTAACACAGACCGAAATATAATTCTACTATTGCTCATTCTTACTGTTTTACCCACTCCCTCTTCAGCTACCTTACACTTAACAACATAACCCCTCTGACATAATCTTCAAGCCTTCTGTTATTAAAATACGCATAAGAATTTTTGTTAACGAAGAGATGTGTTGGAGTGTATTAAAATATATTATTTTTGAATAGTTTTAAATATTATAAAAAAATAAATAATAATAACTTTTTATACATGAGTCTTACACATTTGAACTTTCTTGTTAAGTATATTGAATATTAATAGACTAAATTCTTGTTGTAAGGTCCATTACGAGTATTGATTTGATTGGCCTACTTAATTCAATGCATTTTGGGAGACGCTTGAGTTCTTATTTTTCAAATTTTTTTATCATTTTTCAAACAGTAAAATGGGCCATTTAATCAGGCCTAAATGGTTAAGCTTGGGCCAGAAAATATTTTAGATTTGGGCCTCAGCCCATTAACCCTTCTACTTATAAAACTCAACTTCATATATTGAACTGTTATTTTTGAGCCTATTCAGGTTGAAGCCCAATTTGCTTTTCTAGTAGATTCAGAAATCAGCCCACTATTAACTGGATAAGATTGGCCCTAAAACGTGTACAATTTTGCAATATTATTTTCTGATAATTGCATTACCAAAATTGAAAAGTTAGTGTATCTATTTTTTTTAATTTTTTTTTATATGCATGAAATTAATATTTAAAAATTTATATGTAATAAAATAGTAAAAATCAATAATTCAAGTTAATGTGTTTACTAATAACTAAATAAACTTTTGATCGTCATATAGTAGAACCAAATTTTGATAAATTGTATATTAAAGGGATGAAAGTTATAATGAAAACATAACTTTATTTAGAGAAGAAGAAGAAGAACACCACGTAGTTGGGAAATAAACATCTTCATCCCCAGTGAGCCCATCCGGCCCAATAGGCGTGAACAATATTTTTAGATAGGGTTTTGGGCAAGATCTTTAAGCATAGAAAAGACGGCTATTTTTCCTTATTCTTTTTAAATAAAAACCTAAACATTTCACTTTTCTCTAATAAAGTTCTTATATTTTGTTTTTTTGTATTTAGATAAACTCTTATCCTTTGATTTTACTAATTTTTTTTTATTTCAAATAAGTATGCGTTAACGTTTAGTTAGATAGAAATTAAAAGTTTGGAACTTATTTTTAGTTAAATTTAAATATATATTTTTAAAAAATATTATAGAAAAAAGAAATGTTGGGAAATGCTTCTAATTCAAAGAAAAGGGAAGTGAAGTTGAATACATAATATATCATTACTATGCAAAGATTTAATTTTTTTTTTTTTTAGCAAAGTCCCTATCCAATTTCTTGAATAAAAAGTTTTAAAAGGTAATGGTATAACTATACGAATACATATATTGTTGGGGATTAATTTGTATAAACAATGAGACAGTAAAAGTGGAGAATAACGAACACAAATATTTTACATGGAAAGCTCTCACTGAAGGATAAAAAACCACGGACAAAAGAGACTTCGGCTTTTCACTAATCAACAAACAAGGAGTATAACAACAAAGAGTATTCAACTCGAATACAAAGAGCAAATCCCAAAAGAAAACCAAATATCCCAAATACAAAAGCTCTCTCAAAAACTCTCCCTAAAAACTCTTCAACAAATCTCACATAAGAGATATTTAAAGCAAATCTATTTTTCTAAATCTGATCAATCTAAACAGGGTTCCAAAGGCCCTTTAAATAAGCTTCGAAGGTGAGTCCAATATGACTAAAATAACCATGTAGGAATTAGAGTTCAACTGGGAGAAGAAATCTTGTTGAGAGTAAAAAATTGTGGTTGTATTTGTGTAGAAATCATCGCCTTATCGTGACGTCACCTACCTACTTGTCATGACGCTGCAACCTGTTTGGTTGACAAAGACGTCGTGTGGCTTTCTGCTCCCCTTTGGTTTCTCATTGATTCTCGTCTTAATTGCCCGCAATGAATCCGATAAATGTGAGGCACAACTCACAAATCTCCACATTGACTCGTATTTATCATGCTTCCTTAACCAGTGCCCGCCATGAGCCTATCTCGAACTTCGCAGGATTCTAACAAAGTTTAAGCTTTTGAAACTGAAAGACTTCTAGTCTTCATCTTGTGTACTGCGAAATCAAAATTGACTCGAGTTTTATTCCCATGAATGTAGTGCTCTATTTTTCCAACTCCTGCACACGAAAGAGAACCTTTCTTGTCCAAAACGGTCATACATTTTTCGCTTGCATGACCAAGTCATTTATGCCTCAGCTAAGTCAAATATAACTCTTTAACAAATGAGGAACTTCCAATTTTATCCTTTACTGTTGATCATTGTAGAACATAAAGATTGTATATCTTTTAACCTCTCATCGAAACTAAAGCACCACAAGACACCTTAATGTTGTTTGACTCAATATTGATTCTACAACACTTCGAGTCTAAATTTCTTAAGGAAATAAGGTTTTTCTTTAAATCAGTCACATGTCTAACATATGATAAAGTTCTAATAATTATATTGTGCATTCTGATCTGAATGGTGCCCATACCAATTATTTCGAGCTTTCATCAAAACTAAAGCACCAAGAGACACCTTAATGTCGTTTGACTCGAGTCCAAATTTCCTAGGGAGATGATGTTTTTCTTTAAATCAATCACATGTCTGACATCTGACAAAGTTCTAATAATTCTACCATGCATTCTGATCTAAACGGTGCCTATACCAATTATCTTACAGGGTGAAGAATTCCCTATAAACACAACTTCACATTTAACTAAACTGTATATGGAGAACAAGTCATTGTTTGGACACATATGAAAGGAACACCTTGAATCCAAGACCTCTCAAAGAAAAGTTTTGACATTTTAGTCGTATATACCAACAACCAATCATCCTCATTTTCCTCGACCACACTAGTTTTGGCAACTTCAACCTTTTGATATTCATTCTCGTTGTTGTTAACAACCCTCCTATTTTTACTTTTCAAACTATAACATTCTGCTGTTATATGACCCAACTTTTTATAGTAGTTCCATCTTTTGTTACGATTCCTCAATTTGGACCTTGACCTAGCTTGTTGCCTGCCTCTAGTAACCAAAACCAAGGCTCTTCCATTAGATTTGCTACTTGAGCCTAATTCATGGTTGAGTTTTTCCTTACTTAACAAATTTCCCTTCACATCCTCAAATAAGAGTTTATTTCTGCTATAAATCAGTGTCTCCGTGAAAGTTTTATACTAAGGAGGCAAAGAGCACAACAATAACATAGCCTAATCTTCGTCATCTATCTTAACCTCGACATTCTTCAAGTCATTCAAAAGTATAATAAACTCACTAATGTGAGGCCTAATAAACATTCTTTCATCCCTACGAAACGTGTACAAGCGTTATTTCAATACCAATCGATTGGCCAACGATTTTTTCATATAAAGGGTTTTTAATTTCTTTCAAAAGTCATTGTTTTCTCTATAAGTACTTTCTGTAGTACATTATTCGTGAGGCATAATTGAATCGTAGATATAGCGTTTTCATCAAGCTCTTCCCATTCTGATTTTTCCATACCTTTGGACTTTTTACTAGTAATGACCTTCTTTATGTCATTCTGAACTAAAAGTGTTGCCATCCGAACCTACCACAAACTAAAGTTTTTAATCCCATCAAACTTCTCAATGTCGAATCTCATTATCGTCATCCTGAGCGAGTTGATTTGTGGAAGCTTAACTTGGACTCTGATACCAATTTGTTGGGGATTGACTTGTATAAATAAAGAGATAGTAAAAGTCAAGAAAAATGAATACAAATATTTTACGTGGAAAACCCTCACTGAGGAATAAAAAATCACGAAAAAAGGAGGATTCGACTTTTCACTAATCAGCAAACAAAAAGTAAAATAATGGAGAGTACTCAACCCGAATACAAAGAGCAAATCCCAAAAGAAACCCAAATATCCTAAATACAAAAGCTCTCTAAAAAACTTTCCCTAACAACTCTTTAAAAAATCTCACACAAGAGATATTTAAAGCAAATCTGATCAGTCTAAATAGGGCTTCAAAGGCTCTATAAATAGGCTTGGGACATGGGTCCAATATGACTTTTACTTGTCACTTTATTACTTGTTGTGATTGTGTACACTTACATATTTCTATTGTTCCAATACCCCACATATATCTATAATCTATAATGTAACACCCCTAACCCGTATCTGACGTCGGAATAAGGTTTCAGAGTATTACCAGAATATTTAAAACATTTTACAATAATTTTTTATAAATTTATTATTTATTTATCGAGATCATTCAAAATGCCCCTTAATTGGACCCTCGAGGTCCAATACGAGAATTAGAATCGAGTCGGGAGTTAATCGGGAACTCATAAAATTTTTCGCGACAATAAAAAAATTTCCAAAGTTCCAGGGTTCACACGCCCGTGTGGTCTAGGGATACGTCCGTGTGGTCAGGCCATGTACTACACACGCCCGTGTAACTCTCTGACTTTTAAGGCATGAAGAAATTGAAGTCACACGGCCAAGTCACGCCCGTGTGCTAGGCCGTATAGCGAATTTAATTTTTGAAATTTAGGTGTAGTTTTCACACGGCCATGTAACACGCCCGTGTCCAAGTCCGTGTCAACCATACGGCTGAGACACATACTCATGTCTCTGCTCGTGTGCCTAATTTTGAGCATTCTGTTTCTCAAAATTAAGGTGCAGGTGACACATGGCCTAACCCAATGCCTATGTTACCAGGCCGTGTGTCACACATGGTCTAGACACACGCCCTTGTGGACAAAAAGATGTCATTTCTAGCTTCATTTCTCATCCAAAATTTCACCCAAGACTTGCACTTTAAACACACAACCAATACCAACCATTTCCAATATTCAATTTAGGCAATTTCCATCATTCAACATAACATACCATTATATACATGTGTGTTTACAATCTTACCTTGAATTAACTAGGCAATAACATCCCTTGTTCATATATACTTAACATAACACATGTATATATATATCATGATAACCTACTTAGTAATACCAAAATGAACCATTACTAGCCATTCTAATGGCTAGGTTACAAAACATCATTATCAAGCTACTAATGGTCAAGTTGTCCTATACATGTCATTATACCAAAATGATTTTACCAAGTATACCCAAAATGACTAGTTGATAGTGTGAATATACTCCAGTGATCTCCAACCCTTGCGAGCTCCCGAGCACTTAAAATAGGGAAAAAATAAAACGGAGTAAGCATTACATGCTTAGTAAGCTTGTATAACGAAAACTAAACTTACCAATCTCGTTTATTAAATCTAAGCATACAATATCATGTTTTCCATCCATTTGGCTAATTTACCTAAACACATACATTCAATCAAACATGTTAGTCACAAAGTTTACATACACATCAAGTAAGAATAGATGAGCTCATCATGCAACACTCTTTCAAGACATTATCATTTCATCTCATAATTCTCATGCCATGTCTAGAACTATAAGTCCGTTGAATCATTGAAATTCCAATGGATGCTCAAGTAGTACACTTGAGGTGTACGATTCCATAATCCATCAATTCTTATTCGATGGTACCCATTAGGGTACTTAAATCAAGGAATACACTCTCAAGCCACATATCGTATAACAGGATTACCAGTCCAGTTTAAATCTTTTATATAACGTATGCTTAAAGAGTTCAATTATGATTACTAGTCCAAGCTAAACCCTAATGGTAACGTCTACTCGACAAGTATTATATCAGGATTACCCGTCTGGGCTAAATCCTTTCTATAACAAGGTCAACAGGATTACTCGTCCGAGTTAAATGCCGTCCACAACAAATACAGGACCTTATTCATTTCGGGAAAGCGTATATAATCATCAGAATTCAATATTCAATCGGGACTTAACCCTTTTTCACCATTTCAAGCATGTATTAAATTTCTCATGATAGCACTCAAGTAATGTACATCAATATAAATCACATTCCATATAACACAACATTCAATTAAACATATTTATATGCCGGATTAAGTTACACGAACTTACCTCAACACTTGTTCGCGTTAGAAATCTACAAATTCGAAACCTCTTTTTCCCTCGATCTAACCTCGAATTAGTGTTTTCTGGATCTATATAAATGAGTTTAACCATCAATTTCACACATTTCATATTTAAATAGACTCAATTTATGTCCTAGGCAAAATTACCATTTTGCCCTTAACTTTTCCATAAATTTCAATTTCATCCCTAAGCTCGGAAAATGAAACATGTGCAATTTATCCCTATTCCAAGCCTAACCAAAATCCCATTACAAATTTTACAGCATATATATTCATAAAAATTTAGAATTTTTCTTCAATTTCACAAGTTTTCATTTTAGTCCCTAAACCATGTTTCTATCAAAAATCACTTTGTAAAAGTTTTTTATCTATCAACAACCTTTCATTTTCTACCATAAATTTCTAGTTTTCAGCATATACATCATTGACCCATTTTTCATACTTTGATAATTTTTCAAATTAATCCCTCAAATAGATAGTTTAAGCTATCTCGGTTTCAAAAATATCAAAATTACTAAAAACGGGACAAGAAAACTTACCCAATTAGGCCTTAAAAGTTTCCCCTCTCTCTCTCAGGGTTTCCATAGAATTTTAGGTTGAAGATGAAAAAAATAAGATGATATTTTCTTTTCATCTTTTAATTAATTAAGTATTTTAAAATTTCTAATTTAGTCCTTCCTTTTTTTCTATATTTCCATGGATGATTCATAAAAAAATCTACTTCTTTAATGGTTTAATTACCATTTAAGGACCCCTAGTTTTGAAATCCATAGCTATTTGATCCTTATAGCTACTAGAATTTAACTTTCACATTTTATACGATTTAGTCCTTCTCGTAATTAAACACTTAATTGATAAAATTTACGTATCAACATTTTCACACAATATGCCTATTATAATACAGATCATATAATAAAATAAAAATAAACCTTCTTTTCAGATCGGATTTGTGGTCCCAAAACCACTGTTCCAATTTCATTGAAAAATAGGTTGTTACAACTCTCCCCTTTAAGGATTTTCGTCCTCGAAAATCTTACCAGTAAAAAGATTTGGGTATTGCTTCCTCATAGTATCCTCCGATTCCCAAATAGCTTCTTCTATATCGTGCCATTTCCAAAGAACTTTTACTAAAACTACCTTCTTATTTCTTAACTCTTTTATTTCCCGAGCTAAGATTTTGATTGGTTATTCACCATATGTCATATCAGGCTAAATCTCTACCTCTGTCGGATAAATAACATGTGAAGGATCGAATCAATACCGCCGTAGCATAGATACATGAAAAACATTATGAATCCGATCAAGTTCTGGTGGTAAAGCTAATCGATATTCAATCGGTCCAATTCTTTCTATAATCTCATATGGTCCAATGAACCGTGGACTCAGTTTTCCTTTGCGTCCAAACTGGAGAACTTTCTTCCAAGGTGATACTTTCAAGAATACTTTGTCACCGACTTGGAATTCTATTTCTTTTCGCTTTAAATCAGCGTAGGACTTTTGATGATCAGAGGCTACTTTCAAACTGTCCTGAATTACTTTCACTTTTTCCTCGGTCTCTCGGACCAAGTCAACTCAATGTAAATTTTGCTCACTGAGTCCTGTCCAATACAATGGAGTTCTACATTTGCGACCATACAAGGCTTCATATGGTGCCATTTTGATGCTAGACTAATAACTGTTATTATAAGCAAATTCAACTAAAGGCAAATAATTTTCCCAGTTACCGTCAAACTCAAGTATACAACATTGAAGCATATCTTCCAAGATCTATATTACTCGCTCAGATTGATCATCTATCTGGGGATGAAATGCATTGCTAAAGTGTAACTGAGTACCCAAAGCTTCTTGCAATTTGCTCCAGAATCGAGATGTAAACCAAGGGTATCTATCTGAAATAATGGAGACAGGTACTCTATACAATCTGACAATCTCATAAACATATAATTCAGCCAATCTATCCAGGGAATAATCCATATGGACCGGAATAAAGTATACAGACTTTGTCAACCGATCAACAATTATCCAAATGGTATCTTTCTTCTTTGGAGACAGGGGTAATCTCGTTACAAAGTCCACAGTAATTATTTACCATTTCCATTCCAGTATCGTAACTAGTTATAATAATCCAGAAGGCAACTGATGTTCAGCTTTTACTTGCTGACATATTAAACATTTAGATACAAACTCAAAAATATCTTACTTCTTTCCTAGCCACAAGTACATCTTTTTCAGATCATTATACATTTTATTACTACCAGGATGTATAGACATGTTACCATTTTGAGCTTCATTCAAAATCTTCTGTATCAATTCTGAACTTTTTAGTACACATACTCTGCCTCTGAATAACAAACAACCATCAGTCCTGATCTAAAATTCAGAGTCAGAAGTCGATTCACTTTGTATCCGTTTTGCTTGCAACTTACTATCATTTTTTTGAGCTTCAGAGATTTGTTGCACAAACATTGGTCTAGTTTTTTACTCAGCCATGATTGAACCATCATCAGGCAATGATAATCGAGTATTCATTGCTTACAAAGTATGTAGGGATTTTCTGCTCAAAGCATCTGCTACTACATTGGCTTTTCCCAGATGGTAGTCAATAACAATATCATAATCTTTCAATAACTCAAGTCATCTGCGTTGTCACAAATTCAAATCTTTCTGTGACATCAAATATTTCAGACTTTTATGATCGGTGAATATGTGACATTTTTTCCCAAACAAGTAATGCCGCCAGATTTTCAATGCAAACACTATGGCTGCCAATTCAAGATCGTGTGTCGGGTAGTTCTTTTCATGTGGTTTTAGCTGTCATGAAGCATAGGCTACTAATTTACCATCTTGCATCAAAACACAACCTAAACTATTCAATGATGCATCACTGTAAACTATAAATTCCTTACCCGATTCTGGCTGAACTAACACTGGTGCTTTTGTCAGTAAAGCTTTTAATATATCAAAAATCTGCTGGCATTTATCAGTCCACTCAAACTTTACATCTTTCTGCAACAAACAGGTCATCGGAGAAGCTATCATTGAAAACTTTTTACAAATCTACGATAATAACCAGTTAGTGCTAGAAAACTTCAGACTTCAGACACATTCTTCGATGGCTTCCAATTAACATTTGCTAAAATTTTATTCGGGTCTACTTTGACACCTTCAGTAGATACTCTATGCCCAAGAAAACAAACTTCCCGTAACCAATATTCACATTTACTGAATTTGGCATATTGTTGTTTCTCTCGCAAAGTTTGCAACATTATTCTCAAGTGCTCAGTATGTTCATTTTCATCTTGGGAATAAACCAAAATATCATCTATAAATACCACCACAAACCTGTCCAAATACAGGCTAAAAATTCTGTTCATCAAATCCATAAACACTGCAGGTGCATTTATCAAGCCGAATGGCATCACAAGAAGCTCATAGTGTCCAGACCTGGTTCTAAAAACTATCTTTGGTACATCTGATTCTTTTACCCGTAGTTGATAGTAACCAAAACGGAGATCAACCTTTGAAAATACAGTGGCACATTTTAACTGGTTAAACAAGTCATTGATTCGAGGCAATGGATACTTGTTCTTTATTGTAACTTTGTTGAGCTGTCTATAATCAATGCACAGCCTCAACGATCCATCTTTCTTCTTTACAAATAGAACTGGCGCACCCCAATGTGAGAAACTAGGTCGAGCAAAACCTCTGTCAATCAATCCTTGCAACTATACTTTCAGCTCTTTCAATTCAGTAGGAGCCATTCTATAAGGTTCTATGGATATCAGTGTCATTCTCGGAACAAGATCTATAGAGAATTTCACTTCTTTATCCGGTGGTAAACCAGGTAATTCTTCTGGGAATACATCAGGAAATTCACATACTACCGGCACTGACTGAATCTTTGACTCAAATACTTTAGTATCCAGCACATATGCAATGTAAGCATCATAACCCTTTCAGACACATTTCTGTGCTGATATTGCTGAAATCACATTAGGTAATCCATCCAGTTTATCAGATTCAACATAAAGTAATTCACCACTCTCACATTTCAATACAATATATTTCTATTTACAATTCACCACTGCATCAAATTAGGTTAACCAATCTATTCTCAAGATCACATCAAATTCATCAAATGACAATAACATCAAGTTAGCCGAAAAGCAATAACCTTTTACCATCAACGGACAGTTTTTACAGACTTTATCCACCATAACACACTAGCCCAGGGGGTTTGAAACTTTAGCCGCAAATTTAGTGAATTCAACAGGTAAATTTTTAACAGACACTAGGTTTATACATATGTATGAATGTGTGGAACCAGGATCTATCAATGCAGTAATATCAGTATCAAGTAGAAAAAATGTACCGGTAATGATGTCTGGTACAAAGGCATATTCTCTAGCACGAATAACATATGTTCTTGCAGGTGCTCGTGCCTCAGATCTAACTACTATATCCTTGGTAGTACCTCGACTACCACCAATATTGCCGAGATGACGGGGTGGTCTGTCTGTCGAGACAGGACTACTCAGCTTTAGAGCTGGTTCTATTTCTTTTTTAACTTCTTCGGGACAATCTCTGAGAAAATGGTCAAGTGAACCACATCCAAAACAAGCTCCACTTCTAGACTGACATTCTCCATGATGAAACATGTTACAATGTTACATTTCAGTTTGGGATTACCAACACTATCCACACTAGTCACAGATGGAGATGAAAACCTCGGGTTAGAACGTTAAGAGCTCCGCTCTCTTCTAGAATATCCTGTAAAGGTGGTAATACGATCATAATACTTCTTTAATTTCTTAGAAGAGAATAATTGTGACTTACTCATAGTTCTTTTTTCAGAAACCCGAGCCTTTCTTTCAGCTTGTTTCTTCTCTTTACTTAGTTCCTTAGCTTTGTGTGCTCGACCTGCTAACACTGCAGATTCCCTTATTTTGAGAATTCCAATCAATAAATTGATATCTTTATTTAAATCCTCTTCAAAACATTTACACATTTCAGCCTAGGTTAGAACCCATTCTCTGGCATATTTACTCAACCGAACAAATTCTCATTCATATTCAAGCATGGTCGTATTCCTTTGTTTGAGGTCTAGAAATTCTTTCTTTTTTTGATCTATAAATCTCTGACTCACATACTTCTTCCTGAATTCAGCTTGGAAGAATTCCCATGTAACCTTCTCTCTCGGTACCACTGAAGTTATGGTATTCCACCAATGATAAGTTGTATCTTTCAGTAGAGATACCGCGCATTTCAGACATTCAGCAGGTGTACAAGATAATTCCTCAAAAATCGAATAGTGTTTTCTAACCAAAACACAGCCTTTTTTGAATCATCATCTGTGGTAGCTCTAAATTCTTCTGCCCCATGTTTGTGAATTTTATCTCCATGTTTGTGAACTTTATCTATCGGAGGCTTACCAATTCTAACAGGTCCAGCACACTGTGGTACCTCAAGAACCGGTTAAGGAGCAAGTGGGGGAGGTCGTTGTACAATGGGGTTTGTTCTTAGATACTGTGTAAACCATTCATTCATCATTTGAAAGAAGGCTTGTTTCGCCTCCTCACTTCGGTCCTCAGACACGAGCCTTTCACTACCAGACGCAGACGTAACTCTTTGAATTGAAGCTGAAGCATTACTCTCAGTTTTTTCGGATTCAGCTCTAGCTCGGTTGGATGACATTACTATATGAAAAACACATTTAAAATTATCAGGAGTCATCACACTATCACAATTTATATAATGGCATTTATAGCTAAACTCGTGTTTGCTACATTAAATCTGAGAATCGACTAAATCGTAGCTCTGATACCACTAAATGTAACACCCCTAAACCATATCTAACGTCGAAATAGGGTTTCAGAGCATTACCAAAACTTTCAGAATATTTTACAATAATTCTTATAAATTTACTATTTATTTACCGAGATCATTCAAAACGTCCCTTAATTGTACCCTCGAGGTCTAATACGAGCATTAGAATGGAGTCGAGACTTAATCGGAAGCTCATAAAATTTTTCACAACAATTCAAAGTTGCAGGGCTTACACGCCCGTGTGGTCTAAGGACACGCCCGTGTAGTCAAGCCGTGTACTACACACGCTCGTATCTCTAGCCCGTGTAACTCTCTGACTTTTAAGGCATGAAGAAATTGAAGTGACACGGCCAAGTCACACGCTCGTGTGCTAGGCCGTGTGGCAAATTTAATTTTCGAAATTTAGGTGAGGTTTTCACATGGCCATGTAACACGCCCGTGTCCAAGGCCGTGTCAACCACACGGCTGAGGCACATGCCCGTTTCTCTGCCTGTGTGCCCAATTCTGAGCATTCTGTTTCTCAAAATTAATGTGCAGGGGACACACGGCCTAACCACATACCCATCTTACCAGGCCGTGTGTCACACACGGTCTAGACACACGCCCATGTGTTTGCCCGTGTGGACAAAAAGAAGCCATTTTTAGTTTCATTTCTCACCCAAAATTTCACCCAAGACCTATACTTGAAACACACAACCAATACCAACCATTTCCAATATTCAATTTAGGCAATTTCCATCATTTAACATAGCATACCATTACATGCATGTATGTTTACAATCTTACATTGAATTAACTAGGCAATAACATCCTTTGTTCACATATACTTAACATAACACATGTATATATATATCATGATAACCTACTTAGTAATACCAAAATGAACCATTACTAGCCATTCCAATGACTAGGTTACAAAACATCATTATCAAGCTAGTAATGGTCAAGATATCCTATACATGCCATTATACCAAAAAGATTTTACTAAGTATACCCAAAATGACTAGTTGATAGTGTGACGATACTCTAGTGATCTCCAACCCCCGCGAGCTCCCGAGCACTATAAAACAGAGAAAAAAATAAAATAGAGTAAGCATTACATGCTTAGTAAGTTCGTATAACAGAAACTAAACTTACCAATCCTATTTGTTAAATTTAAGCATACAATATCATGTTTTCCATCCATTTGGCTAATTTGCCTAAACACATACATTCAATCAAACATGTTAGTCACAAAATTTACATATACATTAAGTAAGAATAGATGAGCTCATCATGCAACACTCTTTCAAGACATTATCATTTCATCTCATAATTCTCATGCCATGTTTAGAGTTATAAGTCCGTTGAATCATTGAAATTCTGATGGATGCTCAAGTAGTACACTCGAGGTGTACGATTCCATAATCCGTCAATTCTTATTCGATGGTACCCATTAGGGTACTTAAATCAAGGAACACACTCTCGAGCCACATATCATATAACAGAATTACCAGTCTAGGCTAAATCCTTTAAATAACATATGCTTAAAGAGTTCAATTAGGATTGCCAGTCCAGGCTAAATCCTAATGGTAACGTATACTCGAGAGGTATTATATCAGGATTACTCGTTCGGGTTGAATCCTTTCTATAAAAAGGTCAACAGGATTACTCTTTCGAGCTAAATCTCATCCGCAACAAATGCAGGACCTTATTCATTTTGGGAAAGCGCATATAATCATCGGAATCTAATATTCAATTGGGACTTAACCTTTTTTCACCATTTCAAGCATGTATTGAATTTCTCATGATAGCATTCAAGTAATGTACATCAATATAAATCACATTCCATACAACACAACATTCAATTAAACATGTTCACATGCCAGATTAAGTTACACGAACTTACCTCGACACTTGTTCGCGTTAGAAATCTACAAATCCGAAACCTTTTCTTTTCCTAGATCTAACCTCGGTAGTGTTTTTCGGATCTATATAAATGAGTTTAACCATCAATTTCACACATTTCATATTTAAATGGACTCAATTTACATCCTAGACAAAATTACCACTTTGCCCTTAACTTTTCCATAAATTTTGATTTCGTCCGTAGGCTCAGAAAATGAAACTTGTGCAATTTACTCCCTATTCCAAGCCTAACTAAAATCCCATTGCAAATTTTACAGCACATATATTCATAAAAATTCAGAATTTTTTTTCAATTTCACAAGTTATCATTTTAGTCCCTAAACTATGTTTCCATCAAAAATCACTTTGTAAAAGTTGTTTATCTATCAACAACCTTTCATTTTCTACCATAAATTTATAATTTTCAGCATATACATAGGGTTTAAAATTAACCCCTCAAATAGATAGTTTAAACTATCCCCGTAAACAGGACAAGAAAACTTACCCAATTAGGCCTTGAAAGTTTCCCCTCTCTCTCCTAGTATTTCCATAGAATTTTAGGTTGAAGATGACAAAAATAAGATGATATTTTCTTTTCATCTTTTAATTAATTAAGTATTTTGAAATTTCTAATTTATTCCTTCCCCTTTTTCTATATTTCCATGGATGAGTCATAAAAAAAATCTACATATTTCTTTAATGGTCTAATTACCATATAAGGGCCCCTAGTTTTGAATTCCATAGCTATTTGATCCTTATAGCTACTAGAATTCAACTTTCACATTTTATGCGATTTAGTCCTTCTTGTAATTAAACACTTAATCGATAAAATTTTCGTATCAACATTTTCGCACGACATGGCTATTATAATACGGACCATATAATGAAATAAAAATAAACCTTATTTTCGGATTGGATTTGTGGTCTCGAAACCACTGTTCCGATTTCACTGAAATATAGGTTGTTACATATAATATATATATGGTATATATATGTATATATAAAAGCATGAGTTTAGAAAACCTTTTGAATTGATCAAAATAATTTTTTTATTTTTTTATCATTATTAAATTAGCTTTAAAATAATTATAATTTAATTTAGAATTATTAGTTAAAATTTATGATAATTATAATTAGTTAAAAATTTTAATGTAAAAAAAGTTGTGCTAATTTTATTTTTTAAAATTACGTTAATTTTATTGATGTAAAATGAAGTTATTACTTAAATAGAACTCTAAGTATAAAATATAAGAAAAAAATGTGATAGTTATAATTATAATTATAATTTACAATTATCAGTTAAAAAATTACGTAAAAAAGTTATGTTAATTTTTTTAAATTGCGTTAATTTTATTGATGTAAAATAGAGTTATTACTTGAATAGAACTATACGTATCTTAATTATCACTTAATTAATATTAGAGCTATATATCAATTAAAATTTAAGTTTAGCTTTATAAATAACTTTCGGTAGTTACACATATTTAATCAAGTAACATCTAACAAAAATTACCGGTAAAAAATATAAATTATTATTAATAAGTTAGAATTATATAAAAAAGAATGAAGCATTAAAGGAATGGTTCATCAAAGAAGTTAACGTTCTCAAAACTATTTTTTTTATCTATGTATTATTTTTATTTTGTAGGTGAAAAATGTTTTGTGGGTTTGTTTTGAAAACAAAGTAAAATTTCAACCATTATTTTTAATAACTATTACTAAATGTGTTTTTTAATTTAATATGTATGTCTTTCCTATTTATCATGAACTATTATAATTGATGTATGTTGTTTTACCTAAATTTTTAATTTTTTTTTTCAAATTTACATTTAGCTTACTTTCTTCGAAATTCGTATATTATTTAAAAAAGAAGAAGGAGAAATTATCTTTATCAATGATAGGTAACAATAATTAAAAATGCATTCTTTAATAACTAATTAAAAATTAAACATGTAAAATCACATGCAATGCTTTTAACATTAAATGTAATATCTCAAAAATTTTAGAATTCTTAAAATTATTAAGAATTAAAATGTAGCATTATTGGTTAGAAGCCTAGTAGGAAGTCTTGAGAACTTAGGTTTAAGTCTTATAAATTTGATTTTATCTCTTTAAATTTTTCTGCACATGTAGAGCCTAGGTAATATGGTTTATGTATTTATTTGTGTGTCTTGAGCATGAATGTGGGCACTAGTCCAATGGTTAAGGCCTTTCTAAATTTTTCCTCATTTCCAAAGTTCTATCCATGTTAGCTTATCTTATCTTTGATGATTTTTATACAAATGGGCTATTTGCCTATTAGCCCTCAAACTCTCTAAGTCATTTCCTAATTCTACTAAAATTCGCTATTTGTTATTTTGTCAAATTGAAACCCTAACTCTCTCTATTTAAATTCTATTTTTCTCTCAAGAAAAGAAAAGAAACCTCTCTATTACAATTTTATTCTCAAGCCCTCGCCACTAGAAACTTTCTTTCAAGTTCTTGAATCTTTGCAATTAAGCCCTCATTAATTGTTCTCCAAATTATTAAATTTTGAGTCATTAGATCGTTGAGTTTCTGTCAAGATCAACCCTTGTAGGTGATTTGATTGAGCTTGAATGTAAGGTAGTCACCTGAGACCTCGAAAAAGTTAGGTGTGTGTTCCTTTGCAATAAATTGAGTCAAATTTCAAAAATGCCCAGTCGTACACAGCCTACCACACGAGCGTGTGGCATGCCCGTGTGGATCACACGACCTCACACATGACCATGTCCCCCTGTTTTCCCTTGCATCTGTGTTTTGCACATAGCCTGGAGCCTTGCACCTCACCACCCCTTCGTATCGCACACGGCCTGGACACACAGCCGTGTGGCTCCTACACCTTCACCTTCACCCCTTCACATCGCACATGGCCTGAGGTATCACACACAGGCTGGTCACAAGGCCATGTGCCCTTGAAACTTAAAAATTACAATTTTGCCTTGTCTTTCATTATTTTATGCAATTCAGTCCATGATTAGGTTTTTAATGGCATCTTGAGAACTAGATTATGCAATTAGGTCCTGAACTAGGAGTAGAATGATTGAATATATGAATGAATTAATGAATGGTCTTAATTGTTTTTGATTGAGTGCTTGATCCATGAATTATTTTATATTTATCAATGTTATAAATGCCGAATCAACGTCTCGTATGCCTAAATGGTTAAACTATTGATCATTGGATATAATCGTGAATGTCATTATTACGCAATGAAATAGAATGTTGAAAGTATTAATGATTGAGTGAATGAATGCATTAAAAAATTATTACATTGCATATGCATGGGGGGAACGATATGAAAGGAGGAAGAATAGCAGCTCATATTGATTGCATAAACGAATGATTGACTGTGTACCTACAAAACGGTAGATTCCAAAAACAATCTCATTATGCCGCACGATCCCTCTAACAGCTATTATCTACGAGTGGTCGTGACTCCGAAATTAAACGAATGTTCGTTGTATACTCACATTCATATCAATATCAATTGCGACGGTCTTACTGTGTACCCACATTTACAGCAGAACCTAACTACGATGTTTTTGTACTGTGCTCTCACGGTCCCTCCAACAGCTTTCCATTGGGAGCGACTGTGTTTCCACAGTTATCGACAGCTTTTATTTGCAATTACGTGAATCTAAATGAATGTAATGGTAAAACACCATGAGCAGAGTAAAAAGGTAGAGGGGGTTCTGGGGAACTCCCTATCTGGAGATCTAGTGGTCAGGGTAGAATTAATGAATGTTAAATGAAACATTAAATGAATGTTGCATGACATACTATGCATACTCATTGAAAAGGTACATGTTAAAATGACCGAATTAATAAAGGTGCATGTATCTAATGAGAATGGTATTATGACTATATAGTCGAATTGTTCAATTGAATTCAATTGAATGTTAATGTTTTGTTTATCTAAGTGACAAAAACTAAATTATCATATTGATCAGATTATTATGTGAATTTGATTAATATAATTGACATGTACATTTGAATATTGTTTTGGTTTATTGTAAAGGGACTCACATTGAGCTTCCATAGCTCACTCCCCCTAATTTCCATCTTTTCAGATAACCCAACGGACTAGGATGCAGACTCGACATGCGAAGGGTCTTGGCTTGTTCTTGCCAATAATTTATTATTTATTATTTATTATTATGATTATTGTTTTATTTATTAAAAACTGTGGTAAGAGACAATTATTTTAAATCACATCAGTTAGGGTGCATGTTATTAATGGGTATTTATATTGATAAAAAAGGTTTATACTCATTATTCCACATTGATAATGATTTTAGAATGTTGTTTATTTATTAAGTGTTTTAACCAGGTTGATTTATTATACAAAGATTATTGATTTATTTTCCGCTGCTAAATTAATCTTAAGGTTAATTGATTAATATGATATATTCACTATTAGAAACCAAGTTTAGAATTGAGGATGGATTTGAAAAAAAGATAGAATCATTTCTGATACATGCAAGGATAGGGTGAAATTTATTAAATTTCATTCACCGAAGATGTCAATTTTCAAGTTTGGGAAATTATTAGACTTACGACAAATTTTTGGATGGGATCTAGACATTTCTTGGTTAAGATGTCTCATGGCGTTTGAAGCTCTATCTCTTAGCCTCAAAACTCACTTTGAATCACTCAATTTTGAGTTCGGGAGCTCAAGTTATGAATGTTTTAGTGAAGACTGTGCGAGTAGAATTTCTGGACGGGATTATGATGAGAATTACGAGTGTCGGACTTTTAATTCGAGTTTAAATCATATTGGGTTTGGGTTTTAGGCTTAATTTTTATTATATATCAGCCCAATATTGTATTCATCAGCTATTATTTTTTTATTATTCCGAATTTTTAATAATTATTAAGTAGTTTAAGTTATTTAGGAGTTTTATGTCAACAAAAAAATTTAGTTTAAACCTACTTCTTGTTTAGATTAATTAGCGTTCTAGCATACTTAAAAGTTTTATTTAGATTTATTTAGCTAGCCTATATATAGGCCTTTGCATTGTATACAAATCAGACAATTGTTTTCATTAATAAAGTTTTCAACTCTGAGAGTTTGTTTCTTGTGCAAGATTTTTTTCTTGTGATTTTTAGAAATAATTTTCTTCTCGATTTACTTTAAGGAGTCATGAGATTCCATTCTTCACCCTTCAATTTGCCAAGGATTATTTCTTGGAGGGTTAATTAGAGCCATTAATTGAGATTGTTGGGATTTATATCTCAAAGGGTTCAATTGGACATTTATCTTTTTATTCATCATAACCATCTGTTTATTCAATCCATCTTCCACATTAAATTTCGTCTATTTATTTATTTTTATATTATTATTTTTTATTTGTTCTCAAATTTCTTCTTTTACTGTTTTCAACTTCTTTATTACTAAATTTGTTTATTTCTTTTTTTTCAAATCAGATCCAAATCTTTCCTTTTCGAGTCAAACAACTTGAATTCGATCCTTCTTTCGCTTTCCCCGTTCATTCTGTATCAATTTCGATGATTAATGTGATCTCTTCGACTCAGGTCTACTGTCTAGGTTGAATTGGGGTGGTTTCATTAAAAACTAGTTTGTATATAAGAAATGAGTATGGATGAATTGATCTAGCAAAATCATAATTTATGGTCAATTATTATTAAATTAACATTTAAATGATAAATTTTAAATAAAACTATAATAATATATTGATCTCTTAATAATTGCAAAATAATGTTTTAAATAAAATCATAATAATTAAACAATAACTCTTATATCATAATTAGAAAAATCTGTAGAGAATCAAGTGAATGGACAATAAATAGGATAATAATTAAACAATAACATTTATTAATTTAAATTATTAATTATCAATTACAATTATATATCAATTAAAGCTGAATTTAACACTATAAATACATTAACTAGATTCATTAGGATCCAACTTTTTGGAGTAGAATACAAACAAAATCAGAAAGCATATAAAATATCAATGAAGCTCATAATGGAAATTAAAATCGCACTTGATTAGGTCCTTAATCAAAAGCTCTCAATTAAATAAGGTCCTAAAATTAATTTTTTCATCGAAATTTGACAAGTTATTAAGTGATGATATAGTGGCTAACATAAAATATAATGACATGGAAAATGAGTGTAGTTTTCGATTAGAGACTTAATTAATCTTTTTAATTATTTTACAATAATTTGTTTAGCATTTAAGCCAAAAACTATAAACAACTTAAAAAATAAAAATAATAAAGATTTATAAAAATTCAAAACAATAAAAACTCTAAACAAAATATTTACATGAAATAGTTAGAAGGTATAATAATAAATTTAGTCCTCAACTTTTACATTTTTTTTATCAATTTGGTTCTTTTCTTTTTTTTTTTTTTGAGCTAAATTTGGTTATTAACCTTTCAAAAAGAGTCAAATAGTTTTTCTTAGTGGAAATATTGAATAAAACATTATTTCTTTAATGATGTTGGTGTGGCAACCTGCCTGACAATTTATGTGTACTTTATACTGACATGACACTATTTGTCTTATATGTCACGTCAAGAAATAATTTAAAAATTATAAAATGTTCAAATTTTTTTTTTAAAAAAGAAGAAAATTCATAAAAATTGAAAATATTACCTTGAAGTATACATGGATTGTCGTGTGAACTACCATATTTAAAAACTTAGCGTTTTAGCTAATATTTTTGTTAAAAAATGATAATTCAACTCATTTTGGAAGGTTAATAATTAAATTTAATTAAAAAAAATCAAATTGACAAAATATATAAATATTGAAGGTTAAATTTATCATTATTCAGAATTTTAAGAGAAAAAAGGTTAATTGAAATTATGATAATTATAAAAGGAAAGAAGACATAATTAATAATAAGATATTTAAAAGTTAAATGATATTTCAATCTTAGCAATACAATTAACTCTGATATAGTGATATTGTATATAAGAAAAAGACCTTTGATACGGTGAGATTATTTGAACCGGTCTAAAATGAAATTATAGTATTTAAAACATATATTTAGTCTCCTATCCCATTTTCTTACCATTGAAAAAAATTCACAGAATTTATATTTGAAGTAGTGTTAAGTGTATAAATTTATACATAATTAATTAATTAATCAAATTAAAACATATAGTTAGTAAATCAATAAATAATTTCAAAATTCATTAAAAATAAATATTTTTTTAACACATGATGGGGTGTTTGGTAAATAGAGTTTTGAGCTTTTTTAGTTGATTTATAGTCAAACCCTCTAATTGTCGTATTTGGTGAATGGAGATTTGTAAGAGCTTGTTGAACTAAAACCTCCAAAACAAAAAATGCTGGGATTGACAACTTTTTTCACAGCTGATTGAGAATGAGATATGTGGAATGACATATCTGATCATGCTTGCTCAAAAATTGCTCCCATTGCCACTATGTACAATTATATTGATACACTATCAATATTTATCAATTTTCACAAGGTTAATATTTGTAAATAAGGAATTTAAAAAATTTGTTTATTTAAATTTTAAAAAATATTCAGTAATTAATTTTCAGATGTTTTAATTCATTGGCAATAGTGTTTTATTTTAATAATTTCACCCAAAAAGACTAAAGTATTATAAATAAATAAATACTTTAATGTTTGCTCTTATTTGTCATTTTACACGTATCAGTTTTCAACCACCAGCTAAGTTTTACCAAATACTTTTAAATAAATAATTAATAGAATTAGTTGATCAAATAGGTTAATAACATCAACTATCAACTAATTGTCAAATAGGGCTGATATCTTTTTTAAGTGCTAACACATTATATTTAAAATAAAGTGAAATGTTGTTTTAATTAATTTTATTTTTAAAAAATAATAATTTTCCCATTAAAGAACATTTATTCAATCAATCATATCAAGCAATTATACTGTAGAAGCTCAATTTTTCCTTGGGCCCAACCAAACAGAAACCAAACCAAAATAATAATAATAATAACAGTTCAAGTCCATTACAATAGTCCAATAGCCTAAATTACAAGCCTAAACAAAAGAAAAACCCTAATGGCCCAAATGACCCATAACCTAAACAATTTTTAGGAAAAAAAAAACAATAAAAACCCTAACCTAGAGCAACCGTCACACCCTAGTGCTTGTCACCACCAACTGCTCTGCCACCGTCATCTTCAACCACTACTTGCAAGAAAAAGGAAGAAAAGACAGCAAGAAGTAGTACAAAACAGTAAAAAACAAAAAAAAAATGTAACATTCGGCTATAAAAGCCACAAAAAAGCATGTATAAAAAAATAAGATGAGAGAACACGGAATCAAAAAAATTACAATAGTTTTTTGTAGGTATTTTTTTTTTGCATATATATATATATATATATTTTTTTTTTTTTTGAGTATTATATATATATATAAATACAAAAGTCCCTACCTTTTTTCGCCGGAGCCTTTTCTGGCCTAGAGGGCTGCCAAACCCTCCGACTATGCCTAAATCCTCGTCAAGAATGATTGAAAATCGAAAGTTTTTTTTTTTAGTTTTTTTTTTTGTGAATAGAAGGCTTTGCCTCGAAGATCGGGGTCAAAAAAGGAAAAAAAATAGAATTTTTTTATGTTTTCAATCACAGAAGATGACGATCGTGATCAGCCGATGATTGGTGATCATGCATGGAGAACCACGGCGGCTCCAATGGCAGATCTGACCCCTTTTCAGAGAAAAAAAAAGAAGAGGAAAACAAAGTTTTTTTTTTAAACTGTTTTAAACGAAAAATTTTTGGGTTTTTTTTTTTACTTAAATAGGGCGCAAAAATGGCGCCGTTTCAAGGGGTTTTGAAATGCCCCAAAACGATGCCGTTTTGGGGTCGACCAGCCAAACCGACCAACCCGCCTCAAGATTCGCGTGTTTTTTTTAAAAATTATCTATTTGCGCCTTTGGTCCTTTCACTTTTGTGGTTTGTTCAATCTAGTCCTATTTTATTATTTTTATTTGTGATTTTGCCACTTTATTTTATTTTATTTTCATTTTGGTCCTTAGACCATTTTTAGACATGGGTACCTAAAACGGCGTCATTTTGGCCGACCCAAACCCAACCTAGGATCTGCGTGTTTTCTAAGGGGGTCTATTTGAGCCTTTGACCCTTCCGCTTTTGCGGCTTCTTTCAATTTAGTCCCTTTCCTTTCTTAATTACTTTATTTCTTCCCTGTAATTTAAATTGTTCATAATTTAGTCCCTGGATCAATGTGGACCCGCTTACGGGATGACATGTGTCCCAGGGTTTGGAATAATTTCCCGTTTGGTCCCTAGTTATTTTCGCGCATTTTATTTTGATCCTTATTTTTGTTTTATTAGTTTTTTATTTACAATTTGTCCCCCTAAATTTCATTTAAATTTTGATTTAGTCCTCTATTTATTTATTCATTTATTTATTTACAATTTAGCCCCCTTACTATTTATTTTATCCCGATTTACCCTTTTAATTTCATTTAAGTTACAATAAAATCCTTTTTATTCTTTTATTCATTTATTAACTTATTTACTTATTTAATTTCAACTTTTCATTAAAATTTTATTATTTATTTATTATGGTAATTTTCGTCTTTCATAATTTTTTTATTTGTTTATTTATTATTGCCTTGCTCTTTTATTTTAAAATTCGCATTGTTCATTTTTGTACATATTTGTCATATTGTCATTATTACTTCATTATTTTTATTTTTGTTTTATTATTTCTTTTATTTTTAGTACTTTCATGTCTTGTCTTTTTAATCATGCATCTTCCGTTTATTTTTATTTTAAATAATCTTATCTATTTTATTATTATGATTACATTATTATTATAGTATTCCTTAATATATTTATATTTTATCATTCTAATATTCTACCCATGTAGCCATTTTACTTTATTTTACCAAACTACTATATTATTTGTTTATACATGTTATTCTATTTTATCCTTGTTATTATCATTTTACTTACTTATATTATTAATATAATAATAACTACGCTGTGATCAGTACCATTATAATAAAATTGATATTATTATAAAATTGATATTATTATTATAAAATTGGTATTCTCATTATTATTGTAGTTGCATTACTACCATCATTTCATATATTATATCACACCATATTCATTCATTTTTGTAAAAATATATAATTTTTTTTAAAAAAAAAGGGGTTATCTTCGTTTTATATAACGTATAAAATGTACGAAACCAAGGTAATGTTCATTATTTTGGAATTGGAAAAGTCATGTTCTTAACTTAAGAAATATGGCTTCTTTCCCGAACCGAGATAGTCCAATATCTACTTTAAAATAAATAAAAAATAAGGTTTTGGCGTTTGTTCTCATTTTCGAGGATTTAAGGCATTGTGTCCTAATTTACGGGACATGATCATTTCTTCTCGATTAACTTGAAATAAGCCCTTTTTTGCAAAAATTACTTTAATTAGGTAACGCCTTAATACAAAAAGGGATCGTGTTTTAAATTCTCTTCAAATTTTCAATTCTCGACACTAAGACATCAAGCAATCAACTAGGTACCAATTTTGGACGTCACGAGGGTGCTAATCCTTCATCGTGCGTCGTTTTCAAAATATAAGTCAATTTCAAAAAAAAAAAGTTTTAACAGCTTGGCGAGTCCACTAGGACAAAATAAAAGAGTCAAGCTACAAGTTGATTACTTTTAGTCTTTTTATCAAAAATTAATAATTTGGTTTAAATTTACGATCCCTTCGTGGCATTTCATCTTTCATTTTTGTGATCTTCATCATTTTGTTACATAATGATATGTTTGCTTTATTGGTTCGAGTCTCTTAGTATATTTCCGCATATTACATTGCATAATCATTCGATTTTACCCTTCTTAACTGGGAGTGAGAAGTTATTCCTTCGTGAGGTCTTCACATCCATATAGGATAGTGGATCACTTTCGAGATACATCCGTACCTATGTCTTCGTGAGATTTTCATCTCCGTATAACTATAGGGAAATGTATTCCCTGAACCGAACTCGGTCTGTATGAGCCTATAACGGGTGAGGATCGAGGAATATGTTGGTCCAGGTACCTTTACTTTAGAACCGAACCGCATATAATGAGCCCTAAAAGCCTACCCTAGATAGAACCATACTGAACCTCTAGTGGTCACCCAATTAGGTGTTCTATTTATTATTTCTTGCTTGGAATTCTAGATTTGTATGAAATGTACTGACTTATTCATTTTGTTTTGGTTGTGATTGCATTGCATTTTCATCGTAGAAAAGGGTCTTGATTCATGTTTAGTGCTAAATAGAGAGTTTGTCATGGAAAAAAGATTTCTTGATAAAGTGGAAGATAATACGGTTGTCCGGATATGGTCCAAAAAGACACAACAAGAAAAGGGTGACAGCCTGACGGAGGGATATGTGCCAGAATTGTGGGATTTCACACGCATTAGTATGACTCAGAATAACCTCTAAGAGTTGAAAGAGGTATGGGACCAATGGGATGACGAAACTAAGTAGTTATTCTACTGTAACTATGGTGCTTTGCCTTACTCAATGTCAAAGTGGATAAGCACTTATTCCAAGCTTTGGCCCAGTATTGGAATCCCTCCTATAACTGCTTTACTTTTGGAAAGGTAGACTTGGTACCCCCACCATAGAAGAGTACACAACTCTACTCCGTTGCCCAAGAATCTAAGCCGACAAAGCTTATTCTGGAGCAGCCAACGTCCCGAATTTCCTAAAAAAGCTAATGAGCATCACTGGAATGAGTGAGCAATGGGTCGTGACCCGAATTAAACAAAAGGGAGGTAGTAAATGTATCCCCTAGAAAAGTTTACGGGATTTGATTTTGGTACATCCGGATACGAAGAAAAGGGTCGATGTCTTCTCTTTGAGTATTTACGGGTTGGTTATTTTCCCCAAAGCACTAGGGCACATAGATGAGGCAGTTTTAGATTTATTTGACCAGCTTAACAAAAGGGTCATACCCATCTCGACAATTTTGGCTGAAATATTCAGATCTTTGAGTGCATGCCAGGGAGCGAGTGAAGGAAGATTTATCAGATGTGCACTACTCTTGCTAGCTTGGTTTCACAGCCACTTTTGGAAGGTAGAAAATTTCTTTTATCGAGTATTCTCTGAAAATAACTCTCCGTTGAAAGAATTCGTGGTTACTCCAAGGTGAGACGACATTTCGGAGGAAAGGCAATTCTCCAAAGTCTCCAAGACAAGACATTGAATGGTGGGCTTCTTGGATGATCCCTGATGAGATTTTGTACCGATGTCAAAAATTTGATTGGGTCTCTCTACTCGGGATATGGGGTACTATTAGATATGCCCCTTTACTTGTATTGAGGCAGTATAGATCGAGGCAGTTCATACTGGCAACGCAAGGGTTGACTCAGTGCGAGTTTGTGTACAAAGTTGATAATTACAAGAAGAAGGTTCGTGAAATATCGAACGCTTAGAACTAGACCCATAGAATGAAAAGATTTCCCCTAAATCCCATGACAACCCCTGAATATGATTGGTGGTGGGGCAAAAGAGTTAACGACAATGTCCCTTTGTCAAATCAAGAAAACACTCGGCCGATAGAAGAGCACTTAAAAATGATCTCGTCTTAGTTGGAAATCATAAAGCAATAGTTTGAAAAGAGGAATTCAGAGCTGGGGAAAAAGATAGAATAGTTGGAAGAGGAAAAGATACAGCTAGTATTAAACGTCGACGTCTAGAAGTTAGAAGCTAAGAAAATGAGAAAATGAAAGAATAAGGTTAAAGAAGACTTAGATAATCTAAAAACAGATTATAAGAAACTGCGCTTGTCGATAAGGACTGCCGGGTTGGGTAAAACATCAGAGCAATGGCGGTAAGAGATCAAAGAAGAAAATATTAGAGTTGACCAGTGGGAAAAGAAATTTCAAGATGCTCGAATTCGAGAAAATGCTCTAGAAAGGGATTTGTTAGAAAGCCAAAATGAAAAGGTTAGATTAAGAGCCCGAGTAGCAGCATTAGAAAGGTCACTACATCAATATCATAGTCGCAATTCCTTAATTGAGTTGAAAGTAAGCCTAAATAAGATTGAAGAGTTGAAGAGAAAGATAGAAGAGCTCAAGACTGCACTGCAAAATTGTGAACTTCGAGTTGAACTTCTTGAAACTAATAATGAACACTAGAAAAAGTAATTCCAACGCTCTCAAGGTCAGATTAGAGATAGAGATCATATCATGGGCAAAGCTGTAACTCAAGTACAGGAAATAGTCGATCATTTACAAACCCTAGCAGTTCAAGCCTACATGTTGAGCTTAAAATACAAATCAGAATCGGATCGGGGCTGGGAATTAGCTTGGCTTCTTAAAAATGCCAAGGCTTTGAGTATTAGGGTAAGACTGTATATGTAAAATGAATCCATTTTATGTAAAGAGATTAGTTTTTTAGTAAAGTTATTCTAATAGAATTGAATCAAAATCAATACCTAATAAATGTCCAAGCCTAACTAGATACATATCCACGAAAGGTACCTGTTACTATAAAACCTCAACAATATCAAGCTGGCATTTCAACACCGATGAATTACCCAACAGGTTCAGGTTCCAATCTTGGGGATAATCTGACCAACCCAGTTGTTTTCGATTTAGATGACATGGCCGAAATAAATAGAGCAAAAGTAGAACTGCAAAAAAACTAGAAGATTGGCGTAAGTGGTTGAAAGAGAAATTTAGAGCTATGGAGAATGTCGATTACCTTTGTGGGGTTGATGCTAAGGAGTTGAGCTTAGTCCCTAATCTAGTGCTCCCACCAAAATTCAAAACTCCATAATTCAAAAAATATAATAGAACTAGTTGCCTTGAAGCCCATATCACAATGTTCTACCAAAGAATGACGAGATATGTCAATAATAACCAATTGTTAATTCACCACTTTCAGGATAATTTGATCGGGTCGGTCACCAAGTGGTATAACCAGCTAAGCTGTGCCAAAATCAACTCATGGAAAGACCTAGCACAGGCTTTCATGAAACAATACAGTCATGTGACTGACATGACACCCGATAGAATTACACTGCAAAACATAGAGAAGAAGTAAAGTGAAAGCTTTAGGTAGTACACTTAGACATGGAGAGAGGTGGCAATGCAAGTCCAACCACCTCTTCTGGAGAAGGAGACAACAATGCTTTTCATAAACACTCTATAATCTCCGTCATTAACCATATGTTGGGAACTGCTACCAAAAGCTTCTCAGATATAGTAATGTCTGGAGAGATGATTGAAAATATAGTAAGGAGTGGGAAATTAGATGCGGGGGAAAACACTAAAAGATCAGCCCCGAGAAAGAAGGAAAATGAAGTGAACACAGGGAGTGTGTATAAAGGTTATTCAAAATCGGACACTATAGGCCAACCAAGGACTGTCACAACCAGCCATTAAGGCCCTTCAAGGCAAGAATCTAACTTAAGACCAAACACAGAAAAACTTCAGTTCACACCCATCTCGATGACATATAGATAGTTATATCAGAATTTGTTTGATGCACATGTGGTATCCCCGTTTTACTTAAAGCCAATGCAACATCTGTTCCTAAAATGTTGTTATGTGAATGCTTAATGCAAGTACCACGCAAGAATAATAGGACACTCAATTGAGAACTGCACTGCATTCAAAAAGCTGATTGAAAGGTTCACCAAAATGGGGATTGTAAGGTTCGATGATCTATCGGGACCTAATGTGGCAGGAAATCTGTTACCCAGTCATTCAAATCAAGGGGTAAACGCGATAATTGAGAGTGGAGGAAAGATGACTAAAACCAATGTGGCAGAAGTAAAAACCTCACTAAAATGAGTTTCGCAAAAGATGATAGACGTAGGATTAATCGTTCAAGATTTAGAGGAGGTACCTAAAGGGATGAGGAGCTACTGTGAGTTTCACGCTGAAGAAGGTCATGAGATTCAAGAGTGCACTAAATTCAGAGCTTTAGTACAAAGTCTGAATGATAATAAGAAGTTGGAATTCTTTGAAGATGTCAAAGGCTCAGAAGGAGGCGACATCTACACCTTAGAGGAAGGATCAATGGAGAAGGTCTCCAAGGTCAATCACCTAATGATGATTATTTCACGGCTGAGAAATAATAAATCAGAAACACAAGCTACGTTGAGAGTCATAATTTAGAAACCCGTAGCTTTTCCCTATAAAGATAGAAAAAGGGTTTTATGGAATTATGACTGCAACGTGATGATCCCAAGAGAGGAGAACTCTGTTAACACTTTAGAAGAAAGCCAAGATATTAGTTTCTACACGCGTAGTGAGAGGCGCTATGACCTTCAAAATATAAAAACCGAACTCGTTAAAGGAAAAACTCTAGCAGTTGAACATAAAAAAAAAGACAGCTAGACTGGAATCACTAGTTAATGAGCCGGTAACTGAGAACAAGGTTAAAGAATTATTGAAATTCTTGAAGCATAGTGAGTATAGTGTTGTGGAACAACTACATAAGCAACCAACCCACATATCAGTACTAGCCTTGCTCTTGAGCTCAGAGACACATCGTAGCGCATTGATGAAGGTGCTGAATGAGACTTATGTCGCTAATAATATCTCTGTGAATAAACTAGATTACCTGATTAACAATATAAGTGCTGAAAATTTTATCTTTTTTAATGATAATGAAATACCTCCAAGGGGCATGGAATCCAAGAAATCCTTACATATCACTACCCGCTGCAAAGGATATACATTGTTAGGGGTGTTAATCGACAATGGATCTGCACTGAACGTCTTGCCTCTATCCACACTGAATAGATTACCAGTGCATAGCTCTCACATGAAGACGTGTCAAAATATAGTGAGAGCATTCGATGGTACAGAAAGGAAGGTAATGGGAAGGATTGAAATACCTCTCTTAATTGGTCCGAACACATATGAGGTAGATTTTTCTAGTGATGGATATCATGCCCTCTTATAATTGCTTGTTGGCTAGACCTTGGATTCACTCGGTTGGGGCAGTGCCGTCGTCACTACACTAAAAATTAAAGTTGGTAACCGGGGGTCAACTGGTGAAAATAAACGCTGAAGAGGATATCATTGCATCCATAACTAGTGGCTCACCATACATAGGAGTGGATGATGAGACAATAGAATGTTCTTTTCGATCACTAGAATTTGTTAATAAAAATTTCATTGTTGAAGGAAGTAAAATCCCGGTGCCCAAAATATCCAAAACTACAAGGAGGGGCCTGCAGTTGACGGTTGGAAAAGGAACTTTACTTGGGAAGGGACTCAAAAAATACCTATGAGGAAGGGTCAAGGCACCCATGCTGATGGAAAAGTGAGATCACTTTGGCTTAGGATAGAAGCCAGACGCGAGACAAAAGAAAAGAGAGTTGAAGAAGAAGCAAGAAAGGAGAAGAGCGAGACTGAGTGGGAAAGAGGTCAAGTGGGAACCAATGACCTTTCCTCATATATCCAAAATGTTCGTGTCAGGAGAAACCATTTATCTTGAACGAAAGACGTTAAGAAAAGAAGCCACAGAAGAAATGTTGAGAAACTTGAGCATTAATGCCATATTTGAAAAAGAAATTGGGGAAAACCTATCAGGCATTCGTCTTTACATTCCCGAAAGTGTTCTGAATAACTAGACCGCGGAAGAAATCTTTGTAATTTTTAGAACTAATTTAGAGTAATTTTAAAAACACACTTATTGCTCTAAGCCTAGGAGTAATAAGAATCCTTTTGTGAAAAAGGCATATGTCTATTATTTTTATTTCAATAAAATGTATTTTTATGTCTAATTTTGGCAAATATTCTTTTATTATTTTCATTTAATTCATACTTATACCATACAGATAATTATTCTTAGATTCATTTGTTCTTTGGGTCTTCCCTCATTCCTATAATAGGTCTCCAGATATCAATAATAAGAGCGACGCTACTACCGACTCAGAATCTCCTTTCGAGCAAGATATGTGTTTAGAGGAACCTAAGGACTTTGAAGGTGATCGAGATTGTAACCTATCTTCTAATTTGTTAAGAATGGTGTAGCACAAGAGGAGAAACAGATTCCACATCACAATGAGTCAGTAGAAATTGTGAGTCTAGGAGATGAACAAGAGAAGAAATAGGTGAAGATTGAAACTTGCATCACAACAGAGACAAAGCAAGACCTCATTGAGTTACTCAAAGAATTCAAAGATGTCTTTGCATGGTCGTATCAAGACATGTCTGGTCTAAGTACTAATATCATGGTACACTAACTTTCCATAAGAGAAGAATGTAAGCCGGTTCAATAAAAACTCTGAAGAATGAGGCCTGACGTCCTGCTAAAAATAAAAGAAGAGGTCAAGAAGCAATTTGAGGCTGGGTTCCTACAAGTGGTTAAATACTCGGAATGGGTAGCTAATATAGTCCCTATCCCTAAGAAAGATAGGAAAGTTTGAATGTGTGTAGACTATAGGGATTTAAACAAAGCCAACCCGAAAGATAATTTCCTGTTGCCTCATATCAATACCTTAGTAGACAATCTGACATGTTATTCACTATTCTCCTTCATGGACGGTTTCTCTGGATACAACCAGATTAAGATGCATCCTGAAGATATGGAAAAGACCACATTCGTAACCGTGTGGGGAACATTTTGCTATAAAGTGATGCCATTTAGACCAAAAAATACGAGAGCGACATATCAAAGAGCCATGGTAACCCTGTTTCATGATATGATGCACAAGTAATCGAGGTTTAGTTTGATGATATGATTGCAAAATCTCAAACAGAATATGAGCATATACAGTCCTAAGGAAACTATTATTGAGGTTGAGAAAATTTCAACTAAAACTCAATCCAGCAAAATGTACCTTTGGGGCTAGGTCGGGAAAATTGTTAGGATTCGTAGTCAGCGAAAAGGGGATCGAGATTGACCCAGATAAAGTCAAGGCTATACAAGAGCTGCCTCTGTCGCACGTTTAAAAAGAGGTTTGGGGTTTCTTAGGGAGATTAAATTATATCACCAGGTTTATTTCACAATTGACCAGGAAACATGACCCTATATTCCGTCTCCTTAAGAAACACAATCCAGGTGTATGGGATGAGAAATGCCAGAAGACTTTCGACAAGGTCAAACATTACTTGCCCAATGCCTCAGTGCTGATGTCACCTAGCCCAGATAAGTTGTTGATATTGTACTTGATAGTATTTGGGAAATTCTATGGGATGTGTGCTTGGCCAAAATGATGAGTTAGGGAGAAAAGAAAGAGCAATGTACTACCTCAGTAAGAAGTTTACTGAGACAAGATACTCACCAATTGAGAAGTTGTGTTGCGCTTTAATCTGGACAACCTGTCGGTTGAGACAGTATATGTTGTACCATATGACTTGGCTCATCTAAAAAATAAACCCTCTAAAGTACATGATGGAGTCGAATGATCTAAATGGAAGGATGGCCCAATGGCAAACTCTGCTTTCCAATTTTAATATAGTTTATGTGAACCAAAAGGTAGTAAAATGGAGTGCAATAATAGATTTTCTAGCCAGTAGAGCTCTAGAAGATTACGAGCCTTTAAACTTCGATTTTTCAAATGAAGATTTGATGTATGTTGTGACTACTGAAGAGGGTGCTCAAGAAGAACATCATTGGAAACTAATTTTTGATGAGGCTTCAAACGCTGTGGGTAACGGAATCGGGGCAGTCCCGATATCCCCAAATGGAGATTATTATTCCTTTACTAGTAAATTGGATTTTGATTGCACAAACAATATTGCAGAATACAAAGCATGTATCATGGGTATCCATTCAGCCACAGAACGTAAGATCAAAGTACTAGAGGTATATAAGGATTTTACACTAATAATTTATCAACTCAAAGGTGAGTGGGAGACAAGGGATCCTAAGTTGATCGAGTATAGAAGGCTGGTCCTGAAGTTAATTAAAAAGTTTAATAACATCACTTTCTACTACCTTCCGCGAGATGAAAATCAGATGGCTAATGCCCTAATTACCTTAGCTTCCATGGTCAAAATAAACAAACAAGAGGATGTAAAACCTATCTAGATAAGTATTTATGAGGCTTTGGCTCATTGTTACAACATCGAGGAAGAGGAAAAGGATGATCACCCTTGGTACCACGATATAATACGATATGTAAAGAATTGTGAATACCTTAATCAGGCGACCGAGAATGATAAAAGGACGCTGAGGAGACTGGCCAATGACTATGTCTTAGCTGGGGAGATCCTATATAAATAATGAAAGGATCATGTGCTACTAAGATGTGTGGATGTCGTTGATGCCAAGAAGATTTTGGAAGAAGTCTACGAGGGCTTTTGCGGAACACATGCGAATGGTTTTATAATGGCCAGACAAATCATAAGATTCAAGTATTATTGGTCCACCTTGGAAGGAGATTGTATTAGTTATGCCAAAAAATACCATAAGTGCCAAATTTATGGAGATAAAATTCATATACCTTCTTCACCTCTTCATGTTATGACTTCTCCATGACCTTCTCTATGTGGGGCATGGATGTTATTGGGCTGATCTCGCCAAAAAATTTCAATGGGCATCGATTCATCTTCGTAATCATTGATTACTTCACCAAGTGGGTTGAGGCCACTTCTTACGCTAATGTCACAAAGTTGGGAGTCAACAAATTCTTGAAAAAATTGATCATATGTTGGTATAGGATGCCAGATGATTATATCTGACAGTGCATTGAACTTGAACAACAACACGATAGCAGAGGTCTGTAGCCAATTCAAGATCAAACACTACAACTCGTCACCATATCGCCTAAAAATGAATGGTGCGGTAGAGGTAACCAATAAGAACATTAAGAAGATGGTGGGGAAAATGACTGAGACTTATAAAGATTGGCATAAAAAGTTATCATTTTCCCTCTATGCTTATCGAACGTCTGTTAGGACCTCTACTGGGACAACGCCTTTCTCATTGGTTTATGGAATGGAGGCGATTTTCCCCATTGAAGTTGAGATTCTTTCTTTCCAAGTTTTGTCAGAGTTGAAGTTAGATGAAGCAGAATGGATCCAATCCTGATATGATCAGCTGAATTTGATTGAAAAGAAGAGGGTGAAACCTATCCGTCATGGTCAAATGTACCAAAAACGAATGATGCAAGCTTATGAAAAAAAGGTTTGCCCTTGAGAATTCCATGAGGGGGACCTGGTATTAAAAAATATTCTTCCCATACAAAAGGACTTCAGAGAAAAGTGAATGCCGAATTGGGAAGGACCTTATGTGGTAAAGAAGCCTTTTCTAGATGAGCATTGATTTTGACCGGGATGAATGGAAAAAACTGCCTAACTTGTGAATTCGAATTCAGTCAAGAAATACTTCGCCTAAAAAAAAATGAGAGGGGAAGGCGAAAACTTGCGAAGGGTGCCTTAAGACTAAAGGGGTTTTGAGTTGAAAACTCGGAAAAGGGTAACTCAAATTTGGATTGAAGATTGAACATGTGATGGTCGGGTCTTCTCAGAAGGAAGAACGTTACATTTTGGGTCATCAACGAAGTACTCTGGATCTCCTAAACACATATCAAGCTTAAAAGGGTTCTCAAGAAGTTAGTGCAGAGAAGCTCATGGTACGATATCTGGGGCACCTAATTTCATCTTATTCATTTTGTATTATAGAAACACTTGCTATTTTGATTAATCTAATCATTTCGAGCTTTGCTCCCAATAAATTTCAACCTTGTTCATTGTTACAATCTTTTTCAAGCATTTTTCATTGAAATAACGATTAATGGACTAATAATATTTAAGTAAAATGATTTCTGTATATTGCTCTAAATGGTTTTCTAAATAGTGCAAGGACTTAAAACAGGACCAATAGTCAGAACTGACTAAATTTAAGAGTTGGAAATGTTTGGGAACGAATAGTTTAAATTGTGATTACTTCTTCGATTTTTTTGTCAAAGATATCAGATCTGAACAAGAAGGCATGGTAACACATCAGTGATAGAGTCTTGACGAACAACAAACAATGTCAACCTAAGCATTAAAAGGGGATTATTCTCGAAAAATGACATTCTGCATTTATACAAATATCATTCGTACACATCTAGTTAGGAGCATCTGATTCATTCTAATCATAACATCCTAATCTATTGGCATAAATATAGGCCCATGAAATGGATTCTACAGGTCATGTTCCCCAGAGAACGGTGTAACAGATCAGTGAAACCACAAATTCTATACCCTTGAATTTGTAGTGGAGCAGATTAAGACTACAAATCTTATCTCCCTGAAGTTGTAGTGGAGCAGATTGAAGATAGCGAATCTTATTTCCCTAAAGTTGCAGTGGAACAGATTAAAACTTCAAGTCACTAATCTTATAAGATTTATTATCTTCAATATACTCCAATGAAACTTCAGGGAGATAAGATTTATTATCTCCCTGAAATTGTAGTGGAGCAGATTAAAACCATAAATCTTATCTCCATGAAGTTGCAGTAGAGCAGATTAAAACTACAAATCTTATTTCCCTAAAGTTGTAGTGGAGCAGATTGAAGATAGTAAATCTTATCTCTTTGAAGTTGCAATAGAGCAGATTGAAGCTACAAATCTTATTTCCCTGAAGTTGCAGTAGAGCAGATTGAAGATAGCAAATCTTATCTCCCTGAAGTTGCAGTGGAGCATATTAAAGCTATAAATCTCATCTCCCTGAGGTTGCAGCGGAGTAGATTGAAATTACAAAACCTATACCTCTGAAATTACAGTGGGTTAGAATGAAGCTACTTGAAAAAGAGGAGCACTAAAAAATACGAGATTTGGCAAGACCAGACAAAAGTGGTCTTTTTTAAAGCATTTGCTCCATTCTCGTTACATGACAACGAGCAAAGAGGGGCAGTTGTAAAAACTCAATTTTACCCTAGGCCCAACCAAACCGAAACCAAACCAAAATAAAAATAATAATATTAAATAGTCCAAGTCCATTACAATAGTCCAACAGCCTAAATTACAAGCCTAAACAAAGGAAAAACCCTAATGGCCCAAATGACCCATAACCTAAACAATTTTCAGGAAAAAAAATAACAAAAACCCTAACCTAGAGCAACTGTCACACCCTAGTGGTTGTCACCACCAACTGTTCTGCCACCGTCATCTTCAACCACCGCTTGCAAGAAAAAGGAAGAAAAGACAGCAAGAAGTAGTACAAAACAGTAAAAAAAATAAAAATAAAATGTAACATTCGGCTATAAAAGCCATAAAAAAATATGTACCAAAAAAAGAGAGGAGAGAATACAGAATCAAAAAATTTATAATAATTTTTTGAAGGTATAATTTTTTTTGCATATATATATTTAAAGTATTATATATACATATATATATAAATATGAAAGTCCCTACATTTTTTCGTCGAAGCCTCTTCTGGCCTAGATGGTTGCCAAACCCTCGGGGTATGCATAAATCCTCGTCGAGAACGATTGAAAATCGAAAGTTTTTTTTTTGGTTTTTTAAAAAAGAATTTTTGCGAATAGAAGGCTTTGCCTTCAAGATCGGGGCCAAAAAAAAAGGGATTTTTTGAGGTTTTCTGGCCACCGGAGAAGGCGGTCTCAATCACCGACGGTTGGTGACCGCGACGGAGCCACGATGGCTCCAATAGCCGGACCCAGCCCCTTTTTAGAGAAAAAAAAAAGAGGAAAATAAAGTTTTTTTTTAAAAAAAAACTGTTTCAAATGAATATTTTTTCGGTTTTTTTACTTAAATAGGGTGCCAAAACAACGTCGTTTCAAGAGGTTCTAAAATGCCCCAAAATGATGCCGTTTTGGGGCCGCCCTGCCAAATCGACTCACCTACCTTAGGAACCGAGTTTTTTTAAAAAAATGGTCTATTTGTGCCTTTCGTTCTTTCGCTTTTGCGGGTTGCTTCAATCTAGTCCTATTTTATTTTTTTATTTGTGATTTTGCCACTTAATTTTATTATATTTTCATTTTGGTAATTGGACCATTTTTAGAGATGGGTACCTAAAACGACCTCGTTTTGTCCAACCCGATTCGACCTGAACCACCCAACCTAAGATCCGCGCTTTTTTTAAGGGTGTCTATTTGCGCCTTTGACCCTTCTGCTTTTACGCTTCTTTCAATTTAGTCCTTTTCCTTTCTTAATTACTTTATTTCTTCCCTGTAATTTAAATTGTTCATAATTTAGTCCTTGGATCAATCTGGACCCGCTTAGAGGATGACACGTGCCCTAGGGTTTGGGATAATTGCTAGTTTGGTCCCTAGTTTTTTTCGCACATTTTTTTTATCCTTATTTTTTTATTAGCTTTTTTATTTACAATTTGTCCCCCTAAATTTCATTTAAATTTTGATCTAGTCCTCTATTTATTTATTTACAGTTTAGCCCTCTTACTATTTATTTTATCCCGATTTACCCTTTTAATTGCATTTAAGTTACAATTAAATCCTTTTTATTCTGTTATTCATTTATTAACTTATTTACTTATTTAATTTCAACTTTTCATTAAATTTTTATTATTTATTTATGTATTTATTATGGTAATTGTAGCCTTTCATGATTTATTTATTTGCTTATTTATTTATTTATTTATTTATTATTGCCTTGCTCTTTTATTTTAAAATTCGCATTGTTCATTTTTGTATATATTTGTCATATTCTCATTATTACTTCATTATTTTTATTTTTGTTTTATTATTTCTTTTAGTTTTAGTACTTTCATGTCTTGTCTTTTTAATCATGCATCTTCCGTTTATTTTTATTTTAAATAATCATATCTATGTTATTATTATGATTACAATATTATTATAGTATTCTTTAATATATTTATATTTTATCATTCTAATATCCTACCCATGTAGCCATTTTATTTTACCAAACTACTATATTATTTATTTACACATGTTATTCTATTTTATCCTTATTATTATCATTTTATTTACTTATATTATTAATATAATAATAACTACGTTGTGATTAGTACCATTATTATAAAATCGATATTATTATAAAATTGGTATTCTTATTATTATTATAGTTGCATTACTATCATCATTTCATATATTAACATCATTTCATATATTAAATCACAACATATTCATTCATTTTTGTAAAAATATATATGTATTTTTTTAAAAAAAAGGGGTTATCTTCGTTTTGTATAACGTATAAAATGTACAAAACCAAGGTAATGTTCATTATTTTGGGATTAGAAAAGTCGTATTTTTAACTTACGGAATATGGCTTCTTCAAAAATTGAGATTGTAACACCCCAAACCCAACCTAGATTTTATAGCCGAATCTAGAGGTGTCACAGAGAATAGGTTTTGATAACAAAGTTTATTCGATAAAACCATTTCAGTTTTTCAACTCTTATTTGCTTTTATCCATTGTCAAAAACATCTATTCAGTTAACTAATTTGCCTTAAGTCGTTTTTATTAGCGGAAGCTTACGAAAACCATTGTATCTCAATAACGCAGTTCGTATTTTTAGAAAACCTTTGTTTTAGTAAAAAAACGTGTTTTTAGCGAGTTATTCAAACAAAATATTAAACAAAAATCCAAATCCCAAAAATTTAATCAACAGTCCAGAGAGTCCAATTAATACAAACTCCAAGAAATATCTTTTAAGTAAATAAAACCTCTAATTAAATTCAGTTCGTAGACTAGTGGCCACCGTTGAGTCTCCGCCGCACCGATCTGCCTCAGTTTGTGGATTACCCGAATAAAACAGACAAACAAATATGAGTTTTCGTAAAGTCAGTGTGTAACCCAATAAAATTAAGCATGCAAACATACATAAATCTTATATGCAATCAGATACAGATTTGGGCTCATGCCCATTTCAGATACAATCATCAGAATCAGATATACAGAATCCTACCCCCATCCACTACACACCAACTCCGACCATCCCAACACACCATGTGGGGTTAAAAACACCCACCCATCCCTACATACCATATCGTGTCATTACAACACCAATTAGATAATGTGCAGCCAAACTGCCAGAATATAGGCGATGATCGCTGAGCAGAACACTTCCTCCTCATATACAAACTCGCCCCAAAACAAATACAGAAAACAATTACAGAATTAACAGATTAAACATGCTTAACATGCTTATATACAAATGTCAGATATACAGATAATAGAATAACCAGTCATGCATAGTAGTGTCCTACTCAGAGCATACTAACAGTTAATCAAATCACATAAAACTAGGGTTTGGTTAGCACTTACTAACCCTATGGCAGGCCCACAATCGATCGGAACGACCCGTGCGACCCTGAGAAATATTTCAGAATTATGGTCCCACATGCCCGTGTGGCCCACAAGCCCAGATTGGCCTTGCCTGTATGACCCACACGGGCTGGCCCAAGATCTACACGCCCAACTTGGCCTAGCCCATATGCCCCACACGGCCACACTCGAGCCACTACACGGCCATGTCTCGCGCAAGGTCATGCCTTTATCGACCACACGGCTGTGTTTCACATACGGCCACCTACACGGTCGGCCACACGCTCGTGTGAAGTCGACAGTGGCCATTTTCAGCTTTTGCCGAAACTCAGTTTTTCGTTTTTCAAGTTCACACCTAGTATGATTTGATGCCAAAAACACTCCCAAGAACACTAGTACCTAAAATTGACCAAAAAGAATCCAAATTAATTGCTTAAATCGATATTAAACCGAATTCCCTCAAAATAGATAATGGTAAAATTTGGGTATTCAATGTTCACCTGATTTCCCAAACTAACTATGATTTTACGAGAGGAAAGTCTCGTTCTTCACGATTCATTGCCAAAAAGCCCAGAATCATATTAACGGAAGGATCAAATTTGGTAATAACAATTAAGATACTTACCCTCAATTTGAACAAATCCACAACCCTCACTTGCCAAACACACGAAGAACTTAGAAAATAAAGTGCTACGATTTGAGACAAACACAAAGAAGGTAAGAATTTTTTTGAAGGAAAGAAAATCCATAGAAAAACGTCAAAACTTGGAAACGGGAATTTTTAGGGAAAAAAATAAAGATTATTAGAAATTTTATCCCACTAACCGCACAATTTTAACCACCCACTACTCAGAATTTTAATTCCTACAAAACTTTTTCACAAAACCGAGCAAAAATTAATACAGTCTTGCTAACACAGGGAATTGAACACATGACCTCCAACACATAGACCCCCTTACCACTCGAACCAGCAGGCTCATTCTGATATGATTTAATAGACAATTTTATAAAAGCCCACTTAACAAGGATATGGTTAGAATTAGAAAAGTAACAAAATTTGGCAAAAATGAGACTTGAACCCAAGACCTCTCAGACACACCCAGAACACTTAACCACTGAAGCAAATACACACATATATTAGATTTTTACAAAAATAGGGATAAGTTAATCAGGGCATTACAACTTTAACCCTTTAAAAAAAATTCGACCTCGAAATTTACATAATCAGAACAGACGAGGATACTATTGATGCATTGAGTCTTCAGGTTCCCACGTGGCTTCCTCAGTGCCATGATTCCGCCACAGAACCTTCACTAACGGTATGGACTTCCTCCTCAGAATTTTAACATCTCGATATAGAATCTGAATTGGCTCATCCTCAAAAGTCAAGTCCGGTCTTATCTTGATCTCCTCAACAGAGACTACATGAGATAGATCAGACTGATACTGCCTTAACATCGAAACATGAAATACATCGTGGATACAGTCCAACTCTGGAGGTAGCTCCAACTGATAAGTAACCAGTCCCGTACGCTTTAGAATCCTATACGAACCAATAAACCTAGGGCTCAACTTGTCTTTACGACTAAATCTTAGAACCTTCTTCCACGGAGAAACCTTGAAAAAGATAAAATCCCATACAGAGTACTCAATGTCACGGTCTCAGGAACCAGCTCAAGACCCAAAACTCGACGTTCACCTAACTCAGTCTAACATAACAGAGTACGACACTTACGACCATATAAAGCCTCGTAAGGTGCTATCTGTATGCTAGCTTGGAAACTATTATTATAGGCGAACTCAGTTAACGACAGATAATCCTCCCAACTACCTTGAAAATCAATCACACAACTCTGAAACATATCCTCTATCATCTGAATCACTCTCTTAGATTGACCATCGGTCTGAGGATGGAATACAGTACTAAAGTCCAATCTCAAACCCAGAGCTTCGTGCAATTTCTTCCAAAACCGAGATATGAAGCGAGGATCCCTATCAGAAATAATCGACATAGAAAACCCATGCAATCTTACAGTTTCAGAGATATAAAGCTTTGCTAACTTCTACAGAGAGTAGTCCGTCTGAACCAGAATAAAATGAGCGGACTTGGTCAATCGATCCACGATGACCCAAACAGAATCCTTCTTAGTAAGCGTCAAGGGCAGCCCACTAACGAAATCCATCGTCACTCATTCCATTTCCATAAGGGAATCTTAACGGATTAGAGCAAACCTGAAGGTAACTAGGGCTTAGCCTTAACTTGCTAACATGTTAAATAATGAGCAATGAAATCCGTAACCTCACGCTTCAAACCTGGCCATCAGTATAACTCACGAAGATTGCGATACATCTTATTACCACTGGGATGTATAGCATAAGGGCTACTATATGCCTCGCTCAGAATCGACTGCCTTAAGTCAAAATCATTCAGCACACAGATCCGACCTCGAAAACACAGAACCCCATCGCTATTCAGCCCAAAGTCTGAAGTACTGCCACTCTCAATCTGACGAAACCGCAAACCCAGAGACTCATCCCCTAACTGCTTATCTCGAATCTGATCAATCCAAGTTGGCTTAACTTGCAACTCAGCTAACAAACTCCCATCACCAAATAAACTAAGACTAGCAAACATCGCCCTCAAATCAGACATTGTTCTATGACTTATAGTATCGACCACCACATTGGCCTTACCAAGATAACACTCTATCGTGCAGTTATAATCTTTCAGCAACTCAATCCACCGATGCTGCCTAAGATTCAACTCCTTCTGAGTAAGGAGATACTTGAGGCTCTTGTGATCAGTGTAAATAATACACCTCTCACCATACAGATAATGCCTCCAGATCTTCAACGCAAAAACAACTACAGCCAACTCGAGATCATGCGTTGGATAGTTCCCCTTATGTGTCTTAAACTGACGGGACACATAAGCCACAACCTTACCATCTTGCATCAGTTCATATCTCAAACTGACGTGCGACGCATCACTGTAGACCACAAATTCCTTTCCAGATTCAAGCTTTATCAAAACAGGAGCCTGAGTCAGAACATACTTGAGCTTATCGAAGCTCGATTGCTGCACATCAATCTAAACAAAAGGAACACCCTTATGCAGAAGCTTAGTCAAAGGAGATACAATCAGAGAGAACCCTTTGACAAACAACCGATAATACCTTGCAATGCCTAAAAAGTTGCGAATCACCGATATATTCTTGGGTTGTTTCCAATCTAGTACAGCCTCAATCTTCCTTGGATCAACTCAGATCCCCTCAGTAGAAACTACGTGCCCCCGAAAAGTTACCTCATGTAACCAGAATTCACACTTGCTCAACTTAGCGTAGAGCCGTTTCTCATGGAGTATCTAAAGCACTACTCTAAGATGCTCATCATGCTCACCCTCAGTCTTAGAGTAAACCAAAATATTGTTGATGAAGACCACGACGAACTGATCCAGATGTGGCTGAAACACTCAGTTTATCAAATCTATGAATGTAGTTAGAGCATTCGTCAGACCAAAAGGCATAAATAGAAACTCGTAATGTCCATAACGAGTTCTAAATGCAGTCTTATAAGCATCCACCTCCTTAACTCTCAACTGATGATACGCAAAACGAAGATCAATCTTCGAAAACATTGAAGCCCCTCGAAACTAATCAAACAGATCATCGATCCTTGGAAGTGGATACTTATTCTTCATTGTCAGTTTATTCAATTTTCGATAATCAATATACATCCTCATGGTCCCATCCTTTTTCTTAACAAACAAAACCGGTGTCCCTCACGGAGACACATTAGGACGGATGAAACCACAATCTAGAAGCTCTTGAAGTTGAGCCTTAAGCACTGTAAGTTCCTTCAGTGTCATTCGATAGGGAGCGATAGACACTAGAGCTGTACCTGATAGAAGCTCAATTCTAAACTCAACTTCTCGATTGAGGGGTAAACCCAGTAACTCCTTAGGAAAGACATCTAAAAAAATCTCTCACCGTTCTGATATCCCTGATAGAAGAGTCCTTAGAAATGAAAACACTAACGTAAGCCAAATACGCTTCACACCCTTTTCGAACTAGTTTTTCAGCCACAAGCACGAAGATCACATTAGACAGATAATCTTGGCGCTCACCTATCACAACAACTTCTTTATCATCCTTAGTCCTTAGAATAACCCTCTTGGATACGTAATCCAAGCTAACACGGTGCTCAAACAACCACTTCATACTCATAATTAAGTCAAACTCCCTAAACGAAAGCTCTATCAGATTTGCCAGAAAAAGTGCCCCTTGCACCACTAATGGAACATCCCTATAAAGCTTATTAACCCGAATAGACTGCCCTAACAGACTCAATACATTAACCTCACTAGAAATACTCTTAATGAAAATCCCCAGGTTTTCAAATACAGTACTAGCTACATAGGAGTGTGTAGAACCTATGTCTATAAGAGCAGTATAAGGTACATAAAAAAATAAAGAGCATACTGGTGATAACATCAGGAGCATCTCTGTCCTTTCGACGTCAAGCCATATAAACCAACACAAGCTGCCTCACCTTAGTCTGACGAGTACCTCTACTTGGTGCTTTCTTTCATCGGTCTATACCACTTCCACCCCTAGCCGGTCCACGACCCATAGGTGGCTGCTTAACTGCCCTTTGAGGCTGTACAGAATCTGATCCCGAAGCTTGTATCTGATTTGCCTGCTGGAGACACTCTTTAATACGGTGCTTTAGAGGCCCACATCTCAGAAAAATCCCTATTCGCCTCCAACACTAGCCCGAATAACACCTACCATAATATTCACACGGCTGAATCCCAATAGAAGCAACATGAGCCCCTACTCTAACCGACCCATCAGGTCTGGCCTTTTTCTTAGGCCTCTGAACAGAACTAGATGGCTCCAAATCCTTCTTACTCTTACCCCTCTCTCGGTCCCTATTCTGGCGCTCTACGCGCTTAACATCCTTAGTGATTTTCGCCTTCTCAAACAGAACTACGAACTCCCACTCCCTCTATAGAGCAATCAGTACCCTCAGATTGTCTCTCAATCCGTCCTCAAAATGGACACACTTCTCATACTCAGATGCCATCATACCCCGAGTGTAGTGGCTCAGCTCAACCTCAGAAATTTGGCCTTATACTCGGCCATTGATTTATCCCCTTACGTGAGATTCATGAACTCATGCCTACGAGTATCTACATAGCTCACCCCCACATACTTCCCTTGAAAAGCAGTCTTAAAGAAGTCTCAATTCAGACAATCAAGCTGAGTACCCTCCTTAATCGACAACCACCACTGATATGCCTCGTCGTAAAACAAAGAGATTGCACTTTTAAATTTCTGCTC